>VZTU01010635.1:21292-247853 GCA_013400835.1 Zapornia atra | reverse complement strand
GGGAGAGGGGAGGGATTGTGCAAAGTCAAATTAACTAAAAGCTTTTTCCAGCAAGCTTTTCAAGTGGTAGTGTCACATTAATTTAGTTTTTTAAAATATACTTTCCTCTTAATTGTATCATCACTAATTCTGTTGGTGTAGAATTAAAAAGCTGCTGAATGTCAATGTTTGGCATATACGTTTTTTTCTAATGAGGGAATGGGTATGTCATTGATTAAATATATTCCCTGTGCACTGCTGATGTGAGTCACCTGGTGTAGCAGTTGCTAAGTGTGTTTGTATATTAATTTTGAGAAAGCCAGTGAGCACAAAAAGTTGCTGATGTTAGATATCTAGGGTACAATAAAGTATGTATTAACTGTAGAAACCTTTCCTTTCTTGAAAATACCCTTAAATTAATTTGCATTTCTATTGTATATTGCAAGTACTATGTTCCTCATTAGAGATGAGTGGGAGGAACCTCAATGTGTCTTCAGTGGAGCTGGAAGAAGTGCGAGTATTTATATAGATTTTGCCAAGCTCCTCACATCTCCCAAATGTGTTCCCTTTGCTCTGAATGGGGCTGGTGAGAACTTTGTACCCAGGTTTTGTTGTTCCTCACCCATCTGCTGCAGGATGGTAGATGGTCCCAGACTTTAGACTAAACAGGATTCCCACAGATGACCAGACTCATCTGGGCTTCATGACTTCTGTCTCAACCCTCTAAAAATGTACTATTCCTTTTCCCTCTATCAGTGTAACTTTAGGTTTTTCTTTTTGCTCTTATTTTTCAGCACTTCCCAGCAAAATACCCAACTGCAATTTCAGCCATGATGAAAACCCACTCCTAATCATCTTTATCTTTCTGCAGTATTCTAGGGTATCCCCTATATTTGTAGAGCTTTAGCAGCCCCAAATACAGGTTTGGACTGAAATTGAATTGTAAGGCTTTCCACCTCTAGCAATTTGGATGATCACCTTTGCTACTTATTGGCAAAAGAAAACGTCCCACTGAAATCTCCAGGAATTGGGTGGTTGATGATAATTGCAGTTCAGATTGCGGCCTCTTAGTCGCAGAACGATGTGCATTGGAGAATAAATGGTACCTGCTCTGGAAGGAGAAAGATGTGTTTGGATATATGTCATTTGCCCCTAGCTCGCTCGTGTCAAAGATGTTAGCTCTGGAAAGCAGCCATATTAGCAATGGGATTGAATCTGTATAACAAGCTTAGCAGTACTACTGCTTCTGTTAGGACATGAGGACAGGTAAACACAAGATGAATTCCAGCAACTTGCAAGTAACTTGAAGCATTTAGATGATAAAGTGGGCATTTTTGTTTTCTTTTTTTAGTATCAGAGCTGACAGACTTTGTTTTTGTTTTATAGTTTTCTTTGAAAATATAAATTCATTCCTCTCAGGATATTTCAGTGATTGTAATACGCTGTTAAAATAAACAGAATTTGGATTTTTGAAAATAAGAAATGAGTCAGAGTTAAGTACATAGGATAACAATATATCCTATAACAATATAACATTGGAGAAACCACAAACAATCTTCAAAAGAAATTCTTGTAGTTCCTTTTATCAAATATCAGAGGGATAAGCTTGTTTTCTTAGAATCTAACTGAAAGGTATTTTCCAGCAGACGATGGAGATTAAACACCCCCACCCCTCCTGCCTGAACTTTCCCGTGTTTCCACCTGCCATAAAAGGTGCATCTTTAATGCGCTTTACTCTTTTTTTTTTTTCTTAATTCTGCATGTGAAAAGGTACTTTTCATTAGACTATTTGTGTTACATTAGTCCTGCTGTACTTCAGGCCTTGTCCAAAACTCATTTTGCTTTTGTGGTTTTGCAAGCATTTGCAATGTGGCTGATTGAATGTAGGCCACAGTAGATAATTTTCTTCCCTTTTCTAAATTTTAAAATGTGTTTCCATGGATTGAATCCCTAAAATTTTTGAACTTTGCTTAAGATGTGTTGTCCCACCTAATTTCTCATTTAGTAAATGCCATTCAGCTTGTACAGTTATACCACTTATTAAAGGAAAAAAAAGTATTTTTTGAAGAGGTGTGTTAGCTGGTCTCATGTGCCAATATTAAAATTTGTGGATATAGAAGTTAACTTCTGTTGGTAGGTACCAACAAAGTAATGTTTTATGAGGTGTTAGGAGTTTCGGGACCTGCTTAAAGACAGAAAAAAATTAAATTGCATTTACCTCATTGAAGTTGACTTTTGGATTTGAAGGACAAGTGAGGTATTACTAGATCAAAAACCAAGATAGATTGTGTGACGTGCAGCTTGGTCTTACTTAGAATGAATGTTGATCTTGTTACGATTCTGCAGTGCCAAGCCTGGGTCAGAACCTGCAGGTTGCTGCCCAGACTTGAGAACTCTTCCCTTCCCCATAGCCTTGTGACCAGCATCGTTAGGTCATGTCTGCACTACATCTGTAGGCTCCACAGGGTACAAACAGTTCTTGGCTCTTGGGCATTGTAAAGTAATCACGATGCATGGGCTGGTCGTGTTCATGTCCTCTACTGTTTGTAAAGGCAATATGAGAAATATTTAGGAATTGCTGTGTGTTGTAGTAGAATTTTAAGCTGTTTGAATTTGTCTTCCAAAGACACATGCAATCATATCTTCTCTTTCTGAAATGATGGTTTTTATAGGGGATCATGAAAAGGATCTATATGCATTGTAGTTATGTGTATTGTTTTAGTATCTGTAGAGATTTTTTAGGCTGTCAGTATATAAGGAGTTGTAATTTGCTTCTGTGTAAAAGGTGCTGCTTGGGGTTGCTCTAGTCTCGCACTGTTAATCTAATGTTCAGTGTCTTGGGTCAGGCAGAGTTAGTCAAGTCTGCCAGTCCACCATCTATGCTTGTAGAGATTGACTAAGTATAGCCTCCAGGCTTCATGTGAACAGTGGCTCTTTGACTTGATAAATTTGTCATCCTAATGGCAAATGTATTTCTACAGTGTGTACTGCTGGAAATAACTGAGCTGAGAAGCTATTTAAAATGCTGCCTGCCTTTTCTGTACATCAACAGGTTTTCAAAACTGAAAAATGGCTTTCAGTCTCAGTTGTAGTAGCACACTCTCAAGAAACAGATAGGATTTTAGTAATGTTAATTGTGCTCAGTGAGTGTTTGTAGCTCTTAAGGCCAAGTGAAACAACAGTCCTTGCTCTCTGTTTCATGCCATTCAAAAAGAAAAGATAGCTGAAGAAATGGGGGATGTAATAATAGGAAAAAACTGTCATGTGCCTAATAGGATGTCTTAAATGCTTTTCTTTAGTGTTAAATGTTCTGTGATAGTACATGAAATTAAGTTGTATTCTTTTTTTTTTTCAGTGTGGGTTTGCAGAATGGTGGTTTTAAAATACGCAATATAATTTTTTTTCTGGTAATTTTAACAAATTTGTTGCAGACTAATTTAGGCAGTAATCACAACCAGAAATCAAAATAGCAGCCCTTGGTTTTGTTCCAGGTTCATGATTGTAAGTTACATTTGGGTAGTTGGAATTATCTTTATAAAAATGTTATTAAAATGTAATGTTTGTATTTAATTTATTGGTCAACTGCAATTATTTACTGTAGCAGTTTCAATTGATCAGGTAATTTTATGTATCTTGTTCCCTGGCTCACTGGATAATTCCTTAGAAATAAATACTAAAATACCAGGTTATGGTGCCTTGTATTTCTAAGGGCAGATTAATTTCTACAGTACTCCCCAGAAAAGAAGCCTCAAACCACACAGATGTCTGAAGTGCTTGCTAATGCTCTCCGGGAAGCAAGGTGGCTTTGTTTTCTGGAGAGTGATGCTCAAAGAAAGCTTGCAAATGCGCACTGGACTTGCTGCAGTTTGTGCCAAGTCCCTTACTTCTGCCAGCCTTAGTTTCCATAAACCAGGCATGTCGATCCTTTTTCTTGCTTGCAGATCATCACACAAAAAGATGTCTTCTGCTCCAGATCTACTGTTCCAGCAGCAAATATTTTAATTGTAGTAATTTCTGAGTATCCTTTTAAGAAAAACCTTAGTGATTTATTCCGATGGTAAATTCAAGACAGTGATTGAAAATCACACCAAAGGACACACTCCTACTTGTGCCCCGACAGTAATGTTCCCTGAGGGAGCTCCTGGTAGGAATGGTTCAGCTGCCTAAGAAGACTGCTTTCTCCTGGTTTTGTAAGGGGAGTTGTAGGGCCAGTTGTAGTAATCAGTTCCACGCATACAGGCAGTTGATGAGTTACTCTGATTAAAAAGACAATGCATAAGAGTTTCAGCAGGGACACCCTCATGCGTGGGGGTGCATTCCAAGTTAGTATTAATATGAAAAGATGTTCTTTAGAAGGATTTGCAGTGGATCAGCTGAAGCAATGATCTGCCACGTTGGTGTGTGGAGGGGTTGTTGGAGGCTGTACAGCCTAAAACTCTGTACAAGCACAGTTTGAAAGCACCCTTGCTTTTTGAAAGCACCCTATTAGACTTGGCTTTACCTGTGCAGGTATTAATTTGGTGCACTTAACAGATGAGAGGGACTCCTGTCTTTACAGACCCGTTGTAGTGACTGAGTAGCATGAAGTACATGTGCCTCTACTACTATCTTAATAATCTGATACCACCTCAGTGCACATAAATAGTGCATAGAAGTATATAATACCATCACACCACTGGTATTTGAGAAGAGGAGTGAAATTATGCACTGCATTTTAAACCTTTCTGAAGTGTAACCTGTTAGCAGTAGGAGGTCTTGGCAACGGTATTGGGATAATGTTTTTAATTATCTACTAAATTCATAACACTTCTCTGTGCATTGTATTAATGTACAGAAGAATGTGGAAATTTCTTCATCATAGCAAAAGGAAGCTGTCATGGTCAGTAGCTGCATCTCGAGAGGCAGGTTTGCTGTCTGGAAAGTTTTTCTACCATTTGCAGCTTAACATTGTTCACTAGCTTGATTGTGAAGTACTTCTATGAAGCACTGGCAGTTCAGGGATTGTTGTAGCCATGTTGTCTTGTTCTTCTCCTGTCACATCTGCCCATTAACTTTTTCTTCATCTATGCCTTCACATCCATGCTGTGATGTCTATTCCAAGCAGTATGACTTTCACACTGGAGTAATAAAGAACGACTTGTGCTTGTCTCGTTTTGGTTTTTTTTAATGGTGACTGTCAACCAGCAATGAAGTTAAGACAGAAAT
The DNA here is from genome assembly GCA_013400835.1 of Zapornia atra. NCBI lineage: Eukaryota > Metazoa > Chordata > Aves > Gruiformes > Rallidae > Zapornia > Zapornia atra. Next base: position 242,669 of record VZTU01010635.1, on the reverse strand, counting down.
CATCTTTGAGAGACCTGAGAACTTCTTGTCTGTCCGGTAAAAGAAATAGACAGTTGAATATTGCTTTTTTTCCAAATTGTATTTTGATGCACAAATGTTACACAAACTATTGCATCCACAAACTTAAATCTTTAGATAAATACCAGTCTCACATTTGAAACTGAGAATCTGTGAGCGCTGGTGTTTCTTCCACTAGCAGAGCTATCTCAAGATGCTTCACTTTTGATTGTGATACATCCTTTTCTGTATTTTGGTGGGAGCATAGTTGGCTGAATTGCTATTTAGGTTTGCTTTCAACAGACTGGAAATAAAGCTTCTGTTCAATCAAGTCTCTTCCAAAGAACTTCTTAGAAAGATGAGACTAGATCTGTGGATTACCTTCTTTGTTACACCCTAAGCCATAAGGCATTGTGGAGACAATTACAGGTGTCTTGGTTTTGGATCACATAACTGCACGTTATACCATCTGAAGAATGATCATCATTTTAAGGAATGAGACTGAAACTTAGGGAAACAGCAGGCCTGTCTACTCTCTGCCGCAGACTTGACTCTCTAATTCTGAGCAGTTGGTTTAGACCAACTAGATTTTTTTGAGGTGTCAAAGAACTGCTGCAGTTACTGGAACTTGTTAATGCAACTTGTGAAATTATATGATAATCAGCTCCTAAGTACCTTGGAGTCAGTAGCCTTTCCTAAAAGCAGAAGGAAATTTTGAGTACTCTGCTAGGCTTTTTCCTCCTTTTGTCTTCATCATAATGAAAAATATTTCTAATGGTATCTTTATCTTATTCAATTATGAAATTGTGGTTCATTATGGAAAATCTAACAAAGTGTTTGGTAGCTGTACTTGGGAAAGAGTGCTGTTTCTGACCAGTTTTATTCTGGTTCTTGTACTGTGTTATATAAACACATCCTTGCTTGAGGATGTGCATGAGCTGGAAGCCTCTAGCTCTAGTACGTTACCTGGCTGATGGCAGGAGGAGGAGGTAAATATATAGAATATCCTCACTACAAGAACATTACACCTTCCAATAAATCAGGAAAATAGCAACAGAAGACTTATTTTCAGCTGTCTCTTTGTTTATATGTCTCCATTTAGAAAAGAAGCCATTGTGTTGTAATAGCAAGACATCAGTGAGTAGAAACAGCCACTTGATCTGCAAAGTGTACAAGTAAGCTTTGTGGTTGTGAGGCCAAGACACTGCAAACATAAATACTTATGCATTTACGTGGCTTTTTGCAGTGAACTTTATAGAGGAGAAGCAATATTGGCAAATTTTGTGCCTCCTGCTTGTAACTGTATTATGTATCACATCATGAAAATACATCACGTTCCCAGTACCTGAAACGAAGGGGCTATGAAACACACTGCTATGTTTTACCATTGTTTCAGTTATTAACCACAGCTTAACGAATTACCAATATTAGTAGGGTGGGATTGATGTTTCTGGCACATTAAATTCAACTGTGAAATCTTTAAAAGATCTGAATGGCTTAGAAGGTAAAGTAGTGGAGGAAGTGTTTGGTGTCTTGGCTCAGATCCAGCTTGATGTCCTAAATTGAAAGCATCGCAAAACCACAACAGATCAACCCAGACTTACATGAGTGACGTGTAAGAGCCCTGAAGCTAAGCCAACATAGTGAATGAATTAGCTGCTGCATTTAGAGAGGCTTCTCCCTCCAGGTCAGACTTCTGAGCACTGATGGGCTTCTGTGGGGGGAACTCACAGTTACAGATTGAAGTATGGCTGTGTTGTGGAGGAAAAGAAATCTTAGAGCTTCAGAACTTTTATCTTTGACAAGTGTGACTGATTTTCTTTTAGGGGAATGGAAAAAATGGGGAAATGCTATGAACAATAATGGAAAAACTGGAAGAATTTCCATTAGTGGTGCTTCAGTCAAGGACCTGCCAATCTTCCCAGAAATATTTGTTCAAAATCTGAAACATTTTGTTGCTGCAGGGCTGATACGTACCTTCTGGATTGCCCGCCCTCATACAATACCTGCTTGTTCTTTTAGTAAATAATAACTGTAACCCTACTGTAGTGTGATACTTATAAATAGGACAACTTGACAAAACATTTGTGTGTGCAGGTGCAAAAGTACAGCATCTGTGATCTATTTCTAAAGGCCTTATTTTTAAAACCCTGCCTTATTTTTAATAAACATGTTATAGGTAAATATGTGTCAGATTAAAGACAAGAAACTGGATGAATAGAAGCATTACTCCTTTTGAGTAATCATTGTGTGTTTAATAGAGTTTCATTTTTAGATGATGCAGGAAGTAGTTATTAAAAAATACAGTAATGAGAAAAGTACCTTATTTTAGGGATTTGTATCATGACAAAGATATTGCAAATAACACTGGAGACCTTTTAAAAATAAGTTCTACAATTTATGTTTTTACATGGTACCTTCACATAAGATATTGATAAGTTCCAGCAACTATTTTATTGATGTTAGTATTGTTTGAAGCTCTTGTTTATGTACACGTTGATGTTTCAGTAACCTGATATCCCCATTTTTGTTTCTCAGCATGATGTATCACAGACTTTACTCAAAGCAACTCTGGACAGTGTGGTTGAAGAGTGTGTCAGCTTTGTAGGAGTTGATATTAACATCTGCTCAGAAATATTATTAAGGTGAGTCAAACATTTTCCTATTCCAGTAATTATATGGCTCTGGATCACAGAGTCTCTGTTTAGTCTGCCATCTGACTCAAGCTCAGCTGGAGCAAATGGCTCTTGTGTTAAACGTCCAATTACACGAAAATGACACGTTAAGACAGTATTTCACTGGATAGTTAAGAGTCAGGTTTTAAGGCTGTGTGATTCTTCAGTGTAAAACTATCCTTCAGAAAAAACTAAGTATTTGAAAGTTTTAAACCAGCATCTCAATTTTAGCAAAATTTGATTAAATTAATTTTTATTTTTACACTGAGACACGTATTTGCAAATGTCGTTTCTGTCTCATAGAAGGTATTTTTATAGGTACAGCTAAGTGGAACAGGTTGTAAAAATTGGGCTAGGAAAGGAGAAAAAGAAAGATTTAAGGGCAAACTGCTGAAAAATGTATCCCTTTCTACTTCTATTTTTTTTTAAGTAATTATGCCATATTTACTTGGAAAATGTTCTGGGATTTATTTCTCTTGGTTAGAAGTTAAAAGCTCGTTCTCTTTCTTGAGTGTGTAGAATTCAGAATCGTTCAGCTGCAGAGGCATGCAGAAGTGTTGCTGTCACCCTCTGTGGTAGGAGAGGAAGAAAAAGGATATGAATGATCTTTGCAGGGACAATGATTTTAGGCATCAAAATTAGGAAAAACATCTTCTTTCTAGCTCCGTCTTTAATTTTTTTAATCCCTTATAATCGTTCTCGATAACATCTCTCTCTGTTTTGTTTTCTGCTTTCTCTTCCATATTCTTTTTTTGTGTATCGAATTGTTAACCTGACTCCTGATTTACCTTCAGTCTTAGCTTCTTTCAGATTTAGGTCAGCTATTACTAAGCAGTACCTGTTGGTAAATGAGGCTGACCGGCTTTTGTTCCATGAATAAAAGCCCACCTGAGCAAGCACAGTGGGTGAGCAGCATCAGCCTTCTGCAGGGTGCGGCAGCAGGCTGAAGTGCTGCTGTGTCTCCACAGAGCTGTGACTTTGGAGTGACATTGTCCAGTCATGGTTACAGGTGGTAGCTATGTTGGCTAAGTACTTTCTTCGGTCTAATTAACATGGCTTATGAGTGAACTTCTGGATCTAACTTGATCCTCAGCACTTCAAGTCTGCTGTTCTGTTCTGTGTAGATGCTGTCTTAAGTTTCCCTCAGATGTACCCTGTATGAAATTGTCACCCTAGCTAGAATGTACTATGAGCTGGGCTTGCTAATTGTGCTTTCTGAGGCACCGAGTGCGCTTGTTGACAGGTATTGCACATGGAAGGAGTGGCAACGCTACAGGACCGGCGTTCCTGCTGAGTATCGTACTTGAAAGACTTGAGATCATTAGTGGAAAATTCTGTGAACTCTGTATCATGTTCCTTTGTCAGTGTAAATTGGATTTCATAATGTTTCTAAGACATTTCTGGAGAAAGTCTCATTCCTAATTATTAATATTTTGCGGTTAAAGGTGTGTGTCTCCAATTTAATACTGAGTTTTCACGAACTTTGGAATATTATTTTAACTTTTGCTTGAGAATGGAAAGATTTCTTTTTCTCTCATTCCCAATTTTGCCTATTCTTGCCAGGTTTGCTGGTGGTGTTTTTCTAGAATCAGTCCATGCCATTCCACAAACAGTTCTCTGTTGCCGTTGACTTAAAGCAGTGGCACCTGATACATAGAGCCGGATGGGTGACATTTCCTTCTCTAGCGCCAGGACTAACTGCCCACCACAACTCTTTTCCCTCTATGATTAGCGCACTCCATACACAGAAAATTTTACTCACATGTACATACAGAAAATGTGCAGCAAGGCCACTGCTTCCCGAAGGAACTGCACTAACTGCAGTTGTACTTCACAGGTAAGTTCTCTGCCAGATCTGAGCTGCTCTCAGAGCAACTCATGCAGCCTGTTCCCAGCTGCTCTTTTATCTCGGGAGCAGCTGAGGGAAAAGGAACAAGCTGTGTGGATCTGTAAATTGTATGAGAAAGGCAAGCTGTTCCCAGCCACTTTCCTTCTGGATAGCAGACGTCAGCTCTTCATGTTGGGGCAAGGTGGTGCGGTACCATTGGAGGGGAGATTTGGCTGATCTCACAGGAACAATCTATCTGTCCTGAACTCTCCTCCCGTGTTGTTTCCTGAAGAGGGCAGCTGGGCACAGGCCATAAGACATGACAAATTGAACTGGCATTACAGAAGTAGCCAACAGATCATAAATTATGCGTCCCTGGCTTACTAGTTGGGTATGTGCAGAGAACTGTATTGCTGTACCAAGTTTTGTTGACCTGCGTGGATTCCTTCCATAGGACTAAGAGAAGAGATCCTTTTTCAGATGATGCCTTTGGTCTGGGAGTCTATTTGCAAATTCCTTAGCTGGTTTTAAGTTCTGTCAACCAGATTTTCTACAGTAATGTCTATCCTTGTAATGGATAGGACTTCCATTAATGACTGTTCAGTGCTAATAAATGTGTTCTGTAAACTTTTAGACACATCGCAGGACTAAATGCTAACAGGGCTAAAAATATAATAGAATGGCGAGAGAAGAATGGACCATTTATAAACAGAGAACAGCTCAAGGAAGTTAAAGGTCTGGGTCCCAAGTCCTTCCAACAGTGTGCTGGCTTCATCAGATTCAATCAAGAATATATAAAGACCTTCTGCAGGTAATAGAGATTTTAACTATCTTGACAAAATTTTCCAAAATGGTATGAGAAGACTTTTTTTTCCTTTCTGTTTTGTATTTAGACTTCAGACTGGAGGAATCCTAGGCCTTTGCCCTCTGAAACAAAACATCTTAAGAAATAAACCTTTTGAAGTCAGTGGTTGAAGATAGCACTTCCTCTAAATAATCATGGCTCAGTAGCCTAGTACTCTAAGTCACGGTTTATATAAATATGTAAGTTTAATTACAAATTCTGCCACTGAATCAGTAGAAGAAATTTGGTGTGCTGTGGTGTCATGCTATGAGATATTAAAACTTTACGGTCTTGTGTGTAAGGCATAAAATAATGGTTGTAGAGTGATTTTCAGAGGCATTCAATTCTGTTATCTGGAGATAAAAGTTGAATGAACTGATGGGCCAAGCTCTCTCTGTGTTACACTCTGTGCTGTGCCTAGCAAGTGTGATGTGACTGCCTCCTATCTCAAGAATGCAAGAGGTCCTTTTCCAATGCCCATTTATCAATTCTGGGTCATCATTTTCACTGCCATCTCGTTCCCTTTCTGTACCAAATCTTTCCCTCTTGCAACTGCTCATTGTGCTTCTCCTCCTCACCTGAAATCTTTCCACAACTGAAAATGCCCTTTCTAGGGCAACATCTCTTCTCCTGTCTTTCCCATTTCTCCTTCTAACATAAAGAACTAAGAAAAAAGGGTGCAGTGGTAGCACCATCCCCACCCTTTTGCCTCTGACTCTTCTCAAAAAATATTTTCATGGGAAGCACATGCTATTTTTTTTTTAGCAAACCCAGTACTCAGAAGCAATACTGTATTCTCAGTTGCTGCTGGCCAAACAGCACACACACGTAACTTCCAGGCAGGAGGTAGGCACGTTAGGTCTGGCTTACCGCCCGGGTGGAAGGTATACAGATTGGTTGCCCATCTGGCAGGGAGGCACATGCTGCCGGCCAAATGGTGTGCACTGTAAGCACCAGAAGACCAAAGAAATTGCTGTAGATGATCGATAGGTCTTACAGATCTGTTCTAGTTAATGCTGCAATGCAACAGAGGAAGAGGAGGCTGACACCATTTTTTTTTTCCCCAGAAGTTCACTATGAAATGTTTAAGAACATGGTAGTTTTTATTTTGCCCTTGCTGGAGCATGGTTCTGACTGTAGTCAGAATCCATAAAACTTGAGAACACTGTATAACTTGAAAAATCTCCTATAGCTTTGGAGTTTGAGGCCAAAATAAAGCTCAAACAGCATTGCCTCCGTAACACTTATTGTAGGCCCAGGTGGCAAAATCAAAGGTTCTTGAAATGGACTTTGAGAGTTATTTTAATTTCTGTATTTGCTAATCATGTTGATGGCTAGAGTGTGCTGTGTGAATTAGTTTTTCTGCTTCATACTTGTAAGTTAACAAATAGTTAGGGATTATTTTAAAAATTTATATAGAAAAGAAATGTTATGTCTGCATTTCTGCCTAAGGCCCATGCATAGGTAGAGCCCACAGTGTGAGTGCTGGTTCTGGGTCCTTCAGTGCCTTCTGTTTCGCTCAGCAAAAGCAGGAGCCCCTTGTGATTCAGGAAACAAAAACAAATTAATAAAGATGGAAGAAAGGAGCCTTTGCCGATAGGAGTCATTTGATGCCTGTACTGTATCCTGAGCCTTTTTTCACAAGGGAAATTAAAGGGAAGAAGCCTGCCAGTTGTAAATATGCTGCGCACATCCTGCCAATTGAAGAAAGTTTTTTAAAAAGCCTAATGCAAATGCTAATTGAGTAGCAGTCAATACTGCTACTGGAAAACTGGATTAATATACTTTTGCAAAAATGGTTTATAAGTTCTGAAATAGTGTAAATTTGACCTGTTCTGAGCAAATCTTGGTCTCGGTTGCTTTGATTTGATTTTTTTTTAATTTGTCCTGGCCCATGTTCAAACAGAATTCTTCAGAAATTTAAATACAGAAAGTCAAAAAATGTTGTTTAATGACTTGTGATATTTCAGCATTCACATTTTGTTTCATACATCCAATTTGCTTACCTAAAGATAGTATGGATAGGATATTTTGTTCATAGGTTTTTCAAAGTTAGAAGGATGTAGTCTGTGAACCAGCAGTTAAGTATGAAAGCATCTTAGTGACATCTTTATCAAGTAGGTAAGTGCAACTGCCACCGTTTAGCAGTCAGAAGATACTATGCAGGTTACAAAAGTTACAATAGCTCGTATAGTCTTTTCTTAACAATCTTGGTGTCATGACGAAATTTTGACAGAGAATGGAATTCCTTCCCAATGTTTATTTGTTTTAAATGGATTTATGCATTGAAATGTTATGGGTTTATGCTATAATTGGATTGGTAAGGTTCACCCACAGTGACGTTTTAGAGGTTTGGGGGTTTTGTGGGGTTTTCTATTTGGTTAGCTTATTTTTCTTTTTTTTTTTTTTTTTCTAAGAACTAACAATATATAGAAGTCTGCTCATGTTTTTCATGTGTGGACACTGGTCTAGGATCTTGTTCATTAAGAATGACGTGTTCTTTTTGATTTCTGACAGTAGCAGGAAAACTGAACTTGGAAGTCATGCACTCTTGCCTAAAGCAAGTGCACAGGGGAAAAAGAAGAGCAAACCAACACCGTGTGCCTCACGACAGCCCAATCCTTTGGACCAGACTTGTATTCACCCAGAGTCTTACAACATCGCACTGAGGTAAGCAGTGGGAAAGCTTTTGAACTATTGATGCTGCCAACATTTAAAATGAAAGTACTGATTTTTGTTACAACAGCCTGCTCAGCCTTTTGAGACAGGAATACTTAGATTAATTTGATGCTTTCTCCTCTTTCTTCGAGAAAAAGGTATGCTTCAGAAGCTATTTACATGTCAGGGGGTTCAGCTGATGTTTTGCCTCTTACATGCATACAAGTTTTTTGGTTTATTCTTTGGGTTTTTTCAGTTTTCATGTTGTTTTTCAGTGAGGAAATTGGGGGATTTTCAAAAACTTGGCGGTCATTCCTCCCATGACCACATCTCCATCAAACTTTGCCCCTCATTGAGGCCACTGTTCTCGATTTCCTTCTTTATTTGTGCCACACATTGCTTTCAGTGTCAACTTTCAGTTTACAGTGTGGCAACAAATAACTTGTTCTAGGAGTGTCTAAAAACTTTTTTCTTCCACCTTTCATCCATCTATTATGTAAAAGGCAATAACTAAAACAATTTTATTTGTTCTCTAAAATAATCTAATTCAAAACCCATGCAAATTTTCTGTCAGCAGTAATTTAATACCTCTGCATCATAAAAAACTGCTTTTGCATTGTTGCTTAACAAACTTTCTGCTTGGCGAGTCTTAACCACCACAACTTACTCATTTCTGTGTTTGAGTGTGCACACAAGTGCACGGACATGTGTGATCGTGTGTCATTATTATAATGTGCCTTTAAAATTAAGTTCTGATATTGTGAGATCTAATTCAGGTGTATATATTAAGTTCCCAAATACATAAACACCGTGGTAGTTTTATTAAGCAACCTTTGGCTAAAAGAAGAGAATGGCTTTTTTGTAGGTCAGAAAAAAGTAATTAGGACTCTGTGTGTGCCTCTGTTTAGGGGATTCTGCAGCTGCGAAATGCTGGTGTAAGATTGGATCTTTTCTATCATCAGCCCTGTTTGAAATTGGACTCTGCTTGTCCTCTTGAGAAAACATTATTTTCTACCAGAAACCAGCTTGTATTTATTTTAAGTGATTTGTGGTGAACAGGTTCTTCTCTTAAAATGTGCTGGAGCTAATTTCAGCAGGAGCTAGATGCTTTCTACCTATGCTGAGAATATTATTCTGCTGAGAATATTATTCCTGGAGAAACACAGTTGTGCTTCCTGTTTATAACAAAAAAATATAAAATTAATGAGCACACGTTTTACATCTCCACTGAAAGATAGTGGTTTGGGTTAGAGGCTTATGTGTGATTGAGAGGAGTCTGACGCCTATTGCACAACCAACACTGCTTAGTAGGTACCTCAGAGACTTGAAGTGTGCCAAGGGTCAAACTCATTGCACTTGGAGAGCTGCAAAGCCATTGCAGAAGTATGACATGACTACAGAGCAGTGCTACCTGTCATGTCATCATATCACTTCTCTTTGGCTGACCCAGCTACTTTAAAGTAAGTTTCCAGCTGTGCCACTCACTCTCTGTTGTTTCTCACCCAACACTTTGCCTTCCTAGACTGAATTTTCAGGTGAAGTATTTCAATCCAAGGACACATTGTAGTTATTGTAATGTATGGGGAGGGGGATGCAAAATAATACCGGTCGATATCAAAACAAATCTCAAAGCATAATAACAGTATTTGGAACACCAAAACTAATAGTTGCAGCATTTTCTTTGTAACTAACTGAAGCAGTCTTTCCTGTTTTCTTTAGGCTTTTTCTGTTGCCTTATTGGTTACATTTATGAGTTTCTGTACACATAGCTTGATGTTTTTAAAATAAAGCCTCCAAGTGCTCTGTGTTCAGTGGTATTTTTCTTTTTCTTCCAATGAAAATATGGAAGCTTGTTAAATACAAAGGAGATGACTTTCCTGGTGTAGATGGTAGGTTATTCTCCTTAGTGTAGATTAACATATCACAGAATGATGTGGGGGAGGGAGCAAATATCTCTACAGTTTTTTTCATTGCAAATAGCTGTTTGGAGAAAAGAAAATACAGCTTTCCAGCCAACTAACAAAGGCCAAGCAGTATACTATTAAAAATTGACGCTGATGACATAAGGGCTAAATATAAACCAGACATCCTCCCCTCAAGCAACTAATGCTGTAATTTAGCACTAATTATATATTTAAAATGACTTTTCAAAAAAGCATATGAGCTATGAATCTTCTCAGAACTTAGGGAAACAGCTTTCCAACCCAATTTACTGCCTAAATATGAGTTCAGAAAAAATTTTGCTAGGAATTCAGACTGCATGGAAGATTCATCCAAAGTTAGTCGAGGCTCTTGACACGTTTTGCTGACTTTGATAGGTAGTGGGTGGTCCTGGGCTTGGAATTTCCTTATGCTGAGTCCGTGTGCTCGAGAGCTTCTGGGAGCCTGAAGATCAAATCATGTTCATGTTGTTGATTGGAGGTGCCTTAATGAAATCGAGAGACAAATGAAGGACTTTTTAACATATTAGCACTAATCTAGGTTTAAAACCTAATTGATAATTCTTAGAATTAAAATTAATGTGTCTGAGGGGAAAAAAGAGACTATTAGAAGTGGCTTAGAATCAGTATTTAATACATATATTTGTAAACAAAATAAATTTTAAAGGAGTTTTGTTTCTTTGCTGCTTTCAAAGTATTTCTTTTTCTGTGCTTACACAGAATTTTGTCAGGGTGCACATCAAGTGCACAGGTGGATCTGTGCTACCCAAGGGGTGAATTTTTGTCCTTAAGATCATGGGTAGATTTAATTCAAGGCATCAAAATACAGTATTACATACCTCTTACCACATAAATTAAAACGAATGGAATAGATGCTGCATAAATGGGTTATAAAGGTTTCTTTATGCAATGCCTACCACATCTTGCCATGAGAAAGTAATTTGTGAAAATCTTATTGGACTAAAGGTTTTCATGGGAAGTTACATTTATTTTTAAACAAAATAAGCCAGTGATTTTTATCCACTGCTTCTATCCAAATTACCCAAAAGCAGCACTCCACATTACAGATTTATGACATGCAAAATTATCAGTTTTTAAAACAATGTTTTTGAGGGATAGAAGTTCACCAAAATATGAAACCACTAATTTTCTTTTTCTGAACTATTTTGTAGCGTGAAAAGCCAATCCATTTAAAAAAAAAAAAGGAAAAAAATTGGTTAAAAAATTGCTCCCAAGTGGTAACTTTGGTTGCCAAGCCTAAGGCTGGAGCCAATTTTTATGGCTGAATTGGAACCCCCTGAAAAATAGGGGGTTTATAATGGAAACATTGATGTAATCTTTACTGCAGTGGCACAAATGGTGCTGGTATGATTGATTTATAGCATTTAAACTTTTTAAATTAAAATCTGTACAATTTCTCTAAATTAATTGGAAAACATCCTACTGATGATTTAACACACTCTGCAGTTGATCAAAACATTTTTGTTCACGGTTTCCACACTGTCAAAGCTTGGCTTTGTCATGCACAGCGATCAAGCTTATAAACACCTCTAAATATTATGAATCAGAATTTCTTGAAAGTTAATTTTTTAATTTTTTTTTTTTTTAAACCTTTTGTAGGCAGCATATTTTCCTGCAAAGCAACACTATGTTTTACATTTTGGAAAAGCCTACATGTCAAAACCAGTTTATAGTGGCAGAATCTTCTCTGTACAATTAATCCAACGTGTAGAACATATCCAGTTTCTTGGTACATATTGTAAAAGAACTGCTAGGAAAACTGAGGAGACATTTAGGAAGTCCCAAGAAGTTACAACCAGGTTATGCTTGTAAACCAAAATGCTGGAAAGAAAAACGCAATGATTTTTCTTTGTTGTATCAGTCTGCTGGGTGCAGTTGGTTTCATGTGACTGAATCTTAAACATTTAGAGATTTTTATGTAAATCTCATAAAAATGCTTTTTGCTAAAAGTTGGCACTCGGAATGTGTATTTGCTGCTCGCAAATTGCAGCATCTGGCAGACAGGTTGTATTTCAGCCTGACATAGGAATATTTTACCAATATTTATAAAAGACAAAGTTACGTTTTAGCCTAACACAGGTGTGGATCTTCCCTGGGTAATGACCCTGCTTTAGGACTCGGCGTGGTAGAGGACACTACAGCTCACTGCCATTGCTTATGCCTTAAGAGAAGTTTTTGACATCCTGAGCAGGGTGAGTTGCAGCAGAGATTTACGTCTCGCTCTTCCCTATGTGTTGATACCCCAGAAGGACTGTAACCTCCTGCAAGGTTACAGCGAGGCCCTCCTGAATGTGCCTGTTCTTCACCAAAGTACAGCATTTGGAGTTAAATCCTTTGCTGTAATGGGCGTTGTGTTGATAACATATTTCATTTTAGATGAATTGACCACTTCAAATATTCCTGGTGTTTCTTCCACTCTCTTTCACGGGTGGATGTAGCTGCTGATTCATTATCTCACTTGCTGTGCTGAAAAGCTGCACTTGCTAGCTTTGGAGGCAAGGTAGTGACACATAAGAAAATGGAGAACGAAAAATCTGTTGGTTAGGGAGAGACCACCAAAAGCAAGGGGTTGTCTTCTCCTGCCCTGAATTTATGCAACTGCATGCTTGTCCTTTGATGACATTTCCAGCTCTCTCCTAGGCTGGCTTGCTTCTGTCCAGGTCCCTTACTTGTCACTGAGCATCTGCAACACTGCTTTATGTAAATAGAAGCCGAGGAGGGAATAGATCTGTTACTTGCTACAGTGTTGGAGCACCGAAAACAAAATGTTATATTCTACTAATGCATCCTACATAATGACAAGAGTTTTTACTGTGGTAGGATGCCTTCCCCTGAATTCCCTACAAAGTCATCAGAAAAACCTTTTATTGACTTCAAGAAGGCACTACTTGCCTATACAGACACGTGCGTATATTCAAGCTATTTAATGTGCACAAAAATGCTTCTCAGTAAAGTCTACTTTCTTTTTAAAATGCCTAAAAAAAGTTAAGCTTGGTAAATCAATGAATCCTTATGACTGTTCCTAATAAGAAACAGCTAACCTTATTTAAAGAGGATGTTTGCAGAATTAGGACCATTAATCCAAATAAATACTAGTTCATAGTCATCACTTGAGAAGGCCAGTTCATTTGCAGGTCTGACTATTTACTTAGTAGCTGGATTTTTAGAGGATGTCTTTTTGAAAGTTACCTTGTCATTAAATAGCAGAGGAGAAAAGGCTTTCTCTGCTAATTGCCCGCCTGATAAAGACATTTGAAATGCTTTATGTGGTGTGAAATATACAGTTAACAAGAATGATTAGAAGAACTTAGAAATAACAAAGAATTATCCTCTAGTTACATTAAAATCAAGTGTTTTTTCATTTGTTGACTTTTTTTAAACTTAAATAACACTTAAAAAAAAAAGACAAAAATATGTATGTTTTAATGCAACATTCTCCCCTAACTGTAGTACTAATTCTTTGTGGATAACTAATCATGTTTCACTATTTTGTGTCTTGTGTTACGCTTCAGTTACGTGATACATCTGTAGTCATGAAAACAGCAAGCAGCAGTGTGCCTAGCGGTGTGGTCACAAAGGGGCTACGCGGCAATGGAACCGTGTCAGGATTGCTTTGCTCAGTTAGACACTCATTGTTTCTTAGATGTATGTGTTCAGAACGTCACAAACTGAGGGTTTTCCTGGTCTTCTGCATGCAGTTAGGTACTCTGTGATATTGATAATTCCTGTATTTGAGGAAAAACATACTGGTTAAATAACCTTATCTGGCTAAACCGTGTAAGCAGTTTGAAATATATTTGAAACTTTAACTTTCTGTGTCCAGCGACTAATTGCAGAGAGTAATGCATAAGTATTGTTTGAGATAGAGATTTTATATATATTGATCTGTATCTGTAGATACAAATCTCTCTCTGCAGTAAAAAACTGGGGATCCACCTGCATTATAGAAATAATGCTTTTGCATTTCAAAAAGTTACTAAAACATAAATGTCTGCGTAATTGAAGTTTGCTACTGTCGTGAATGTACATTTTACCTAAAAAAGCACATGCTAATGTAAAGTTGTTTTGTTTTCAGAGTGATTATGTTGCATTACCATTAATTCATGTGTGCACTGTGACAAGATGTAATGGCGTATCATGTTGCTTTAATGTAATGAATCCAGTACTCCCAGCTCTTAAGTCGTGTTGCTGGAAATGATTACATAAAACAGAAATGACTGTGACTAAAACCCTTGCAAAGCTTTAGAACTCCTGCACATTATAAGAACCTTTTTGGGGGGTTTAAAGTAACTTCTTTAAAATTTACTGAAGGCTTCCCTTGGTAATATTTTTGCTCTTTTCTGACTGTTTTTTGCATTCCACTGACATTTGCATTATCTTTTAAGCATTGTGAGGGCTGTGCTATAATTTTGTGCAGATGTGTATGTTAAGTGAACATGATGTGGTTATTTGTTACATTTATGCTACTTTTCTGTCTTTATCTGGGTAAGATGGATGAAATTATGTATTAAATAAAAACATCAGTGATTTAGCCATGACCATTCTCTGCAGGTCCTGTAAGACTGCGAAGCTTGCTTTTAAAACAAAGGTGATTGCAAAGGTTTCTGAGTATCCTCTTAAGTCTCAGAACTGTAAAACTCAAAGTCTCTAAACCAACTCAGTCGTGCTCTGTGGTGAAAGACTCTCTAAAGGCTCAGGGAGCTTTTATCTGAATTGATGTGCCTTGAACAGAAAGTTCTCCATCCACTCAGACACTCAACATTTGAAGAAATAAGGATAGTGTCTCTTACAAGAATGACCTCACTTCAGAATAAAACATCTCGTCTTTCCCATTTCTATTTCTGTTAACTTGTCTTTAGGTTTTATCTTTTCAGTAGATAAGCATAGCATTTGAGGTGCTGCAACTTGCTATTTAGTTCACATACATAGCAAGGAAAATACTTGAAGGGCTTTCATTTTTGCAGATTATTCATGTTCCTGTGAAACTGTCATTTACAAATTTGGCATGTGACATGTTTCAAAAATTGCCATTAGTTTACCATTATGAAGATCAAAATATGTACATTCATGGAAACTTATTTCCCACCCCCTCACCCCCCACCCCATAGCCACAGCCCAGTGTTACTACCAACTATATCCTTTTTTCTGAACTTGAAATAACTCTCGAAGAAAGTTGTTGTGTTGCTATTTTACTAAGGAAACATTTAACTTGGTTCTTAGCAATGACATTTAAAAATAGAAATGATCGATATAATGTGCTACTGTTCAGAGATTTGTGCTTTATATTGATTTTTTTTTGTATTCTAAGTACCCTCAGGCTGTGTTCATTTGGAAGAACATGATACATTAAATATATAACCAGACTCAGCAGTATTTTTAAAGACTACATCTGTAATCACTAAGAAATTGCTTTTATTTGGAAATATCTTAGTATGTAAGTTTTACCAAAACCTAACCTAGAAAGGAAAGAATTTCAAAAATAGAAATACATTGTTCCTGGTGAAGATTATCTCTTTGGTGTGTCTGTGCAGACCGGGCCTTGTTACAGTGCTCTGTTCAGCCGATTGTGTGCATTGTAATTCTGAAATACTCTCAACCAAGTGCCTGATTTTCAGAACATTAATAATCCTGCTGAGGTCAGTGCGTCTTTTAATCTGCTCAGACTTGAGCACACGTCTAAGCATGATCTTCAGTTGGAGCCAAAGGTTTTTCTGGGCAATAACCATATTAATGAGTTATTTAAACAATTGTAATCACTAACATAGGGCCCAAACCTACTGCCCTTATCTGTACAAGGAATCCTTTTTAAAATCTGATAAATACTTTCATTTGGATTCCTGGAGGGTGGGGGGAGGCAGAGAAAGGGGGTCGAAATAACTTTCATGAATAGTCATTCAGGGCTCAGGAACCTGGGTTGTGCCCTCTTTTGGGCTGGTTTTCTGTCCAGCAGCCTGCACGTAACACCATGCATTCTCACCGCGTTATCCAGAGGCGACAGGTTTGGATGCAACGGGCTTTATTTTTTTCTTCCTTTTTTAATACATGGGTGGCTGTCGCATGTGGTTGCAGTGAAACCCACCCTGTTAGCGATTTACAAAGTGAATGCACCTCTGCAAAACCCTGATGGTGAATAAATGTTACTCGGAGGTACTTCAGCTGAATTTCCATTTGAAGTGAAATAAAACCAAGTACGTGAATGTCAGCAAACTTGTTTATAGGGGCGGTCAGTAAAGCATATATTATTTAGAAGGCTGAGTCATGAGACTGGTCGACGCGTTACATCTGGCACGTCAGTCAAAGCTGGGGCAGCTGCCGCCTGTCACTAGTGCTCTGGGGGGGCATTGTCCATCCGTCAAAGTTAGCAGCCCCCAGCAGCTTTTTAAGAGTGCTTTGCCTGTACCTAGGCGAGTTTTCATTTAGTCTGTTATTTTATTGTATTTATTATATTTGTCTATGTCATTGCAACCTCTTTTAGTGCTCTGATACCAACAGAAGATTTTTTTTTCATAGAAGGTCTCATATTTTTTTGTATATAGACTCTTACCAGACAAAATGCTTGAGGAGGAGTAGTGTTTTGTTGTTAGTTTACAGAAAGGAAAAAATTTGTATTTTAATATTGTAAACAATTTTGAATCACTTTTTATATTTACTTTGTTTCCAAACCACCTCAAACTACTTCAGAAAGTGATGTCAAAAGCTGAAATGCAATCAATTGAAACAAAATTCATTAAATCCTGAGAACAGTATCATCCATTGTATCTTTATTATTTCTTTTCTTCGTACATTGCCAGAAAGATCTGAATGCATTAAGGAAATTAATGTGAAAATTATCACTCTTAAGTGCAGACGTATGTATTTGAGCTAACAGTACACTTAAATCACCATGCTTGCATTTGAATTCAGTAAAAAAGTGGAAATTCTGACAGGCAGTTTTAACTGATGTCTTCCTTTTGATGAAATCAGTGGGCGTTTTGGATTGAAGATTTGCCCTTGTGCTCAGAGATTAATGTTCTGCTTTGCTGAAGGTTGGGTATTACTTTAATTACATCCCTTCCTTTCATATTTTTTCAAAATTTAATTTTGTATTTCAGTGCATGTAACTTTTATCTCACACCACCTGAAATCATGTCTGTTGCGTTCCTCAGGTTAAAGAAAACAGCAAAATAAAACCAAAAAAGCCCCTGTTGTGTCTCCTGCCAAAAGAAATACTAGCCTCAGGTTTTGATAAAAGCACAGCGTGTATTTTTGAGGAGGAAGGGACTTTTGCTGTCTTATGGAGCTGGAATGTCTCCCACCACTCCCAAGTGCAGGATGTGAACCTGCTGGTGAAGCACTCTTGTGCCCTCTGGTTTACACCTGTTGTGAAGTGGGATAAGGACAGGAAGGAAGGATCTCTTGTAGGAATGTGTAAGGAATGCTTACTTGGACTCTGGAGAACAGGGACAATAACTCTACCCTGTCTGCTGTGGTGGTCAGCACGCAAAACACCATGTGCCTCCCTCCAACAGTAAGGGCCATGGTAGAGCAGGGCAGGAGAGGCAGAGCAGGGCAGCAGAACAGGTAACTGAAGTGTCTGCTGAAGAAAGGACAAAATGCTTCATGTAGCACAATGTGGCACAGCTCCTGTGAGCTGCATCCTCATTTTCATTAGTTTTTATCCAGTAAAGACTGGTTCTGCAGTTTTAAGTCCTTCAGTAAATTAAGGATATTTAGTCAGTGCTAAATGAACGTTCTCTAAGACATCACTACTGATAATAAGGAGTAGGGTCTGCATGTGGAGTTTTGTCATCTCTCTGCACTTCACACACGTGCCAGTATCACTGAACTAAAAACTTCAGTAAGTGCATTTTGGTTTTTTCTTTTATTTAAAAAAAAAGACATCACAGATCAAGACGTATTTCTTTTTAAAGTATTTCATTTCATCTTTTTTTAGATGCCAGTCCAAATTTGTCTTAGTCCACAATGTGCTTGATGTACATGACAACAGGGGATGATAAAGGTGTTTGTGTTGTGTAACTACTCTGACTTGATAATCTAGTTTCTGAAAAACTAATTGTTCTTAATTGTGAAGTTCATAGGCAAAAGTATTTCATTTACATTTTTTTCTTAAATTTGGTTAAACATTGTTCATATTCATTTAAAATTTAAATGTTTGTTGTTTTACTAAATTGCCATTCTTTTGAATTTGAATGAGAGTGACAATATAAATGATAGTATTGCAGAACTCTCACTCAAATCAGATTTGGTTTTAACCTGAGATTAAATCATCGGTCCGAAAAGGGATTTACATTTTGTAACCTATTCAAGGAGACAGGCGTACACAGATGGGCTCTAAGTCTCCATGTATGAGTGAGTTGAGAGGATATGCACTTGGGAAACTGTTTACTGTTCATATTTTTTTATCAAAAGTTCTGTTCACGCGTCAGTAAAAAAAGTAATTTAACCCCCTAAATCCAACCAAGGTTCAGGTCCCTCTAAAGGGTGTTACAAATCTCTCTCTCTCTCTCTCTCTCTCTCTCTCTGTTTCTTTGTTTGAACTTCCCAGGTTTTTATCTTTCATTGGGGGAAACGTGAATGACATAGGAAAACCAGATATGCAGCAAAAAGTGACTGCTGTGATTCAAAAGGAAGGACTGGAAGGCACAGCCACGAGGCTAAATACGACGGTGCACACATTGCAGCTGATCATCGATGGTCTGACTCAGCCTGAAGGCTTTGACATCCGGACAGGTACACCTTTGTTTTGAAGGCTTTAGTCTAGGTTTGATTGTTCTACAAGCCAGTTTTAAACCAGCACGTTTTCTTTTTCTGAAGTCAGTAGTAGATTTTCACGCAAGTGTGATGCCATTTCTTTTCACAGTCAAGGTAAAAACTATATCATAGTCAGATGTTTGTTTCCAGCTCACTCTGTAAGGAGTGTGAATCCTGTCTTAAATCATGGCATTTTCAGCCATAGGAAGGGGACTTGTATGGCTGTTAACATACGAAATGGTTTCAATATGTTGACTCTACTGATTAAATCTGTGTTGGCCCTCCATCACGGAGGAGAATACTGAGACCAAGCTGAAACAGCACTAATAAAGGTCTGTGGAGCAGTAGTGTAGCAGTGTGTGGTTCTGCTCTTTTATTGCACTAGTTCCTGGAGACAAGTGTAATTGGTGCAGATGGCTCATGGCCTGCCTTGGATAAAACTTTGTAGTAGTGCTGAATGGTTTGAGGTGGAGGGGAAGAAAAATGAGTTAAGCAATGAAGCTAAACATCTGGAGATGCTGTTGTTTCATGAAACTCTACAGCTGGTTTCTCTTATGACAGCAAGAGATAAAGGTAGGCAGCAAAGATGCAGGATTGTAATAACAATTAATAAACTTATGCTTAAAAAATAACACTTCTGTCCCTCTTTTTCGGGTTCATTAATAGTTTTGTTGCAGATTTTGTAAACATTTCCCACTAATGATCTTGAAAAATGTGTATTTTTCATGTCTCCATCTATTCTGGTGGTCTCACATCTAAATTAGAATAGGATAGGCTATGAACATACGATTATATAAAAGCAAAAGAGACACTTTGGTAGAAATATTCGTATTCTGCTCATCCAGTACATTCAGTATTACTGAAGACAGACTCTGTGACTGGAGTAGGCAGCCTAAGCAGGTAGTCGTAATTCATCGTCTTTAGTGACTGTCAGTGAGGAAATGCATCACATCTAACAGAGCTCAGGCAGATTGCATGGTTTGTACTGTACCCTGATTCAAAAAATAATCCTGGTTTAAGATTCAGTTTACTTGTTCCAAACAGTAATGATGTCACATCAGGGCACTGGAGACAGAGTAGCTTCCTACGTATCCTCTTAAATTTAATTGAAACTTTATGTTGTTTACTTTTCCTGAATGATTTTTTAGTACAAAGGAAAATGGGATAATTATCTGGGGAAAGGGAAAGAATAGAATATTTTCCACACAGTATTTTTGAAATAATTTTTTAACCAAGGTGTTGCAAGGCATTTCTTGCAAAAAATTGCCTTTTTATCAGGTAACTGACTAGTCAGACCAGCGAACCCCCTGTAGCATGGGCGCCTCTATCCATGGGGCCACAGGTCTTGCCAGGAGCCTGTTCCATGGGGTTTCCCATGGGGTCACAGCCTCCTTCAGTCATCCACCTGCTCTGGTACGGGGTCTTCCACTGGCTGCAGGTGGTTATTTGCTCTACCATGGTTTTCTCCATGGGCTGCAGGGTAATGTCTCCTCTGGCACCCAGGGTGCCTCCTCCCCCTCCTTCTTCACTTGCCTGGGTGTCTGCAGAGCTGCTCTGTCACATCTTCTCACTCGCCTCTGGCTGCAATTGCTCCTGCTGGTTTTGGGGTTTTTTTCCTCCCCCTTTCTTAATTATGTTACCACAGAGGCCCTATGGCTGTTGCTGGCCATCAGCGTATCTGGCTTGGAGTGAGCTGGCATTGGCCTTGTCAGACATGGGGAAGTTTCTTGCAGGTTCTCACAGAAGCCACCCCTGTAGCCTCCCTGCTACTAAAACCTTACCACCCAGACTCAATACAGGCCCACAGCCTGGTCAAGTTACAGACTGATCGATTTCCAGTGCAGTTTAGCTATAAATGTTTTCAGGCTGTATTTTGTTTCTCAAAGGCAAGTATAGGGAAAGGGTTGTAGTCCTGGTTATATCTTGGGGAAGGTTAAACAGCAGTAGGAAAAGGTTGAAAGTGAAATTGTTGAGATGGCTCAGAAAGGTTTTCTGCAGGACCACGAAGTGGTAAGCAAGTGACAAGAGAGTTAAAAAGATTTATATGTGCCCTTAAATGCAAAATAGGAACTTCAGTATATCGGCATGTTACCTGTGCGTGTGTGATTTTTAAGCTGTTGGTGCTAAGTAGTTGATCATGTGATGTCATAGGAAGCAATTAATTGTGTGATGTCATGGTGCAGATGACCAGCAAGCGGAAGAACAGCGCATTTTTAACTTTTTAGTATGTGATGAGACTGAGTATTCACCTTCCTGCATAAAAAATTGTGTAAGAACAGAATTTTATGTATAACTTAGGTAGCTCAAGTAAGGGCCACCTCGTCTTTGCTACCTAGCTCCAAGAAAATTTAACGAATCTTTCTGTCACTGGCTGATACACAACACACTTCTGATCCCCTTGTGATATTTTCATACCATGGAGATCACTATACTTGGTTCTCCATTACTCATAGTCTTTTAAGGGGGTTCATAATATACAGGCAATCAGTTATTTATCACAGATGGGTCTTTATTTAAAAAACATAACAAAGGAGTATTTAATACCTTAGAGCTACCTTGGGATGACTGGAAACAACCTTAGGAAAATACGCAAGCTTTTTCTCCAGTGTCTTATTTTTGTTTCTTCTTTCTTATAACAGATTTTGATAAGCCTGACTTCAAGAGAAGCATTGTCTGCTTCGAAGACTTAAGTGTTGGTGCTGTTCTGACCGGAAAAGTTGAGAATGCGACACCATTTGGAGTTTTTGTTGATATTGGTGTAGGGAAAGCTGGTTTGATTCCAGTGCGAAACATAACAGAAGCAAAACTCTCCAAAGTGAAGAAGAGAAGGAGCCTGGGGTTAGGTCCGGGAGAAAGAGTGGAAGTTAAAGTGCTTAATGTGGATATTCCTCGCTTGAGGATAACGTTGGATCTTATTCGTGTTTTATGAGATGGTTTTTTATGATTGAGTCTTCATTTTATAGGTTAAGTCATGTCAGCAAGGTTTGAGAGATTCAGGCATTGAATCAAATGAGTGAACAAATTTGGAAATCTTCAGCCTTGCTGCTTTTTCTTCTTTTTTTTTTTTTTAATCTAACAGGTTTGCCACATTTCTTGAATCGTTTCTGTTAATAATTGTTGGAACAGTTTATTGGATTACCTCCAGGCAACCTTGTTGTTTTGTCTGCGAAGCAAATGAAATTCCAGTGGACTGTCAGGCGGCTCTCTTAGCTGTTCTGTCTGTGCAGGATTTACTATCTCAGTCTTCAGTCAGTACTGCACAAGGAGGCACATCTACTGCTCTCATTTGAAAAAGAGTCATTCACTTTGCCTGTTTTCTGGTTGAAAGTCTAAAAGAGGGTCCCTAGTTGTAGAAAAAAATGATTCTTTTAAGTTAGTGGTGACATCGCTTCAAAAGTAGACTGAAATAGAGCATCTGCTAATACTATTGATGGTTCAGAAATGTTTGTCTTTAATTTATTTGAGCAACATTATTAGGAGCTCTGTTTGTCTTCTTATTGCTTGTTCAGTTATGATTAACACACTTGGATGTAACTTGAGGTTTAAGGAACTTTGCTCAAAGGTGTCAAAAGACATTTATGTTGTTCTATACTTGTGCAAAATAAAACCATTTCTGGCCATCTTTTCTCTGTGTACTGGTTCTACAAGTGATTTAACAGGCTTAGTTCTCCTTTCCAACCTGTACTAGATCAGGAACACTTCAGCTTCAGTATGCACCTTTAGATGATATACTTGCCTGACCTTCTGAATGGTATGCACTTTCCTGAGCTGTAATACCAGACTACAGCCCATGGCCTGATGTTGTTGCTGATGTAATAAATTGTTCTAGTCTGTCTTGAGACTTCTTTAACTTGACCTTTTTTTCCCCATCTTTGATATAATTTATTTTTCTGCCTTTTTTTTGAGTGGAGAACACACTATGCTTGTGTAGGCATGACTGTCCATAACGAACTTTTTGCTGCTTCATAGATGCTTGCAAAGCTTTCTAAACTTCTGTTTTTAAAAAAGAATTCTCATTGTTTCCTGCTAGGAGTGCCTAGCACATGAGGTTGTTTCTTCCACCTGGACACTTCTTGTTTTAGTGGTGGTTTTGTGATGTGTCAAAGGGTTTACCAACTTCGTCAAGTTTGCAAAGGACAGATGTTACAGTGGGAAAAGAACCTCCACCAGCAGCAGAAATATGTGTCCTTTTCTGGGAGTTTTTGGTGTATTGGACACTTATTCCTTTGAAGTCATCAGAGTCACCTGTAAGTTGGCAGAAACTCCTGTCTTTAACAGATGAGCACAGACAACACCTATAGTGAGTGTTAAACATATTTGATGAAGAGGTTTTTAAACTATAAATGTCCAAATAGCTGTTGATATAGGGACTACATATCAATTGTGAAAAGGTTGCTGTCATTTAGTCTCCCAGCTCTGTGCTTTAATTTTCAAAATTAAGAGCCAGTTGTAGGTGGCTGTATTGGGTTTCAGTGGCAAAGTTTTGGTAGTGGGAAAGCTATAAGGTGGCTTCTGCAAGAAGCTTCTAGAAGCTTCCCCATGCCTAACAGAGCCAATGCCAGCTGGCTCTGAGGTGGACCTGCTTCTGGCCAAGGCTGAGCCCATCAGCAGCAGTGGTAACACCTCTGGGATAACAGATTTAAGAAAGGAGAAAAACCTGCTGTGTAACAGCAGCCAGAAGAGGAGTAAGAAGATGTGACAGAACAGCTCTGCAGACACCCAGGTCAGTGACAGAGGAGGGGGAAGAGGTGCTCAGGCACTGGAGTAGAGATTGCCTTGCAGCCCATGGACATTGATGGAGCAAAGATTCTACCTGCAGCCAGTGGAGGACCCCACAGGTGCAGGTGGATGCCTGAAAGAGGCTGTGACCCTGTGGAAAGCCTGTGCTGGAACAGGCTCCTGGCAGAGCCTGCAGCCTAAGGAAAGAGGAGCCCACACTGGAGCAGTTTTGCTGCGGGACTTGAAACCCTGTGGGGGGACCATGCTGGAGCAGTTTGAGAACTGCAGCCCATGGGAGGGACTCACATTGGAGAAGATGGTGGAGGACAGTCTTCTGTGGGAGCGATCCCATGTTGGTGCGGGGAAGAGTCTGAGGAGTCCTCTCCCTGAGGAGGAAAGAACAACAGAGACAATCTGTGACAAAATGACCCCAACCCCATTCCCCATCCCTCTGTGCCACACAGGGAGAGGAGGAGGAAGAGAATTCAGGAGGAGAGTTGACCCCAGCAAGAAGGGGAAGGGTAGGGGGAAGGTAGTTTTTGAGGTTTGGTTTTGTTTCTCATTGCTCTGATTTGACTGGAAATAAATTCATTTTCCTGAGTTGAATCTGCTTTTCCCATGACAGTAATTGCTGAGTGATCTCTCCCTGTCCTTATCTCAACCCATGAGCCTTTCATTGTATTTTCTCTCTTCTGTGCAGCTGAGGAGAGCAGTGATAGAGCGGCTGTGGTGGGCACCTGGCCTCCAGCCAGTGTCAACCCACCACAACAGTGTATTTTGGAGATGATGGAATCATTTAGCAGACGGAAAAAAGGAGACAGATCTTGCAGGCTTTTCTATGTTTGTCTACCAAAGGAAAAAGGCTGTTCTCTGTGAAGGTCAGCACAGCTTGGAATCATGTTTCTCAGGCCTTTTGAAATTTTCCTGTAATGCTTCTGCAAAGTAGGTTTTGTTGGTCTGAAATTAGACACTGTGATACCACGTTACTGTCTTTGAAGATGCAGATGCAAAGCAAACAAACAGATTTTTGTCTTTTGCATGTGATGTGTTCACTGGTAACGCTGCAGTGGTTTCTGCTGTCTCCATCAGTAGAATTAACAAAGTTCTGCTGAGCTTTATATATGATCTCTATGGTATCTAAGCATGTAAATGAACTGAATTTGCTTGGCCTGCTCTAAGGAGATAAACTTGATCTTTTCCTGAAATTGATTTCAGTGGCTGAGATGAAGAGTGTTTTCTCAGTTTCTACTATTTTCATTGTTACTGAACTTTTATTTGTTTTTAATCTTTAATATCATGAGGGCTGCAGCATCTTCTATGGTTTTGTATATATCTCTCAGATGATCATAACATTTTCTAAATGAAAGACATCTTGAGACTGGTTTTTCTCACTGTTAATTCATAGAATCATAGAATGGTCTGTGTTGGAAGGGACCCCAAGGATCATAGAGCTCCAATCCCCCTGCCACAGGCAGGGCCACCAACCTCCAGGTCTGGATCTACACAAGGTTGCCCAGGGCCCCATCCAACCTGGCCTTGAACACTTCCAGGGACGGGGCATCCACTACTTCTCTGGGCAGCCCGTTCCAGCCACTCACCACTCTTTCTGTAAAAAACTTCCCCCTAATATCTAATCTAAACCTTCCTTCCTTTAGCTTTAATCCATTCCCCCTTGTCCTGCCATTGTCTACCCTTTTAAAAAGTTGAATCCCCTCCTGCTTATAAGCTCCCTTCAGGCACTGGCAGGCTGCAATGAGGTCCCCCCGCAGCCTTCTCTTCTCCAGGCTGAACAAGCCCAGCTCCCTCAGCCTCTCTTTGTAGGGCAGGTGCTCCAGCCCTCTAATCATCCTCATGGCCCTCAATTCCCAGGATGCCTCTTACTCAGAGGACTGACCTGCAAATCAACTTCTGTACTCGTCAGCTACTTTGATTTCTCCATGGAGGAACTCAGGAGCTTATTTTGTGACATCACAGGGAATATTGGAAGATGACATCTCTACCTCTTTGATTTATTTTTCTTTTAAAATCAGAACAGAAATGGAAAGTTTATGACTATTAATGTCTTAAATGTCTGCAGATCTACCAATGTAATCCTATTATTTGTCAGCTAATTCAGTGTCTTAACTACTTCCCACAAAAGTTTTTTTTCTTTGCAAGTTCTTTTTTTCCTTTGCCAGAACCCAGCCACTTTAACAGTCTAGTGAGAGTCTAACAAGGGTGTATATGTGTTCATATGACCACCTCAGGTTTTGTCAGATCTTAGTCTGGAGAATTTAAAGCTCATTCTTCTTAATCAGTTTTCCTCTTGAACTCTTGTGGCTTTCAGGTTTCTGACATCAAAGCATCAAGGCTGCTTTCTGTAATTCATCTCCCCACCCCTTTTTAGTTTCTGAATCAAGGAAGAAAAAAAATCACTGCCTGGGTGGGGTTTTTGTCTTCGAGATGCTCTTCACAGTGCAGTCCAATCTTTGGAACAAATTCCATAGTGCTTAATGGCGATGCCTCCAAGATTTAAAACAAGCAATCAAAAAGAAACCCACCCAAAAGCACCCCTGCTTCATCCTCATCTTCTTCAAAGTACAGTTTCTCAGGGGAAGAATTAAATACGAATCTTTAAGTCTCACGAAAAATTTTGCTTTTCCCCTTAAGCTGTGGATTCCAAGGCATCTACCCACTGTTGTACCTCTACCAGAGAACCCAGCCCATTGATCTTAGCTGACAATCTGCTTTCTTAGTCCCACCCTCAATCAAATAGTCTGGTATTTTGCAATCGCCTTCCTCCAATATGTAGACCCATAAGAAGTGCTTCTAAAGATGTCCTGTGCTTTAGATGTTACACAAAGGAGAAGAATTCTTCTACCAAACAAGATGGCACTTGTATGCCTGGCTGTAGTAATGCAAATCAAGAGTTTAAAAGAAGCCATTTGTTTTGGTTTTATTCCTGCCTCGGGCAGTTTTAGACAGCATATATCAATTTTCCAGAAACTTGTCAACCTCAGGAATGATTTAGTATGCTGTTAAACGTAATGAAATCAATAGGAAAACAAATAGAATTTCCATGAGGAGCAGACGGTTGGAGAAGCGTGTCCATATGGCATATAGACATGCTGGAATTTCGGGCTTTGTGGGGTACTTTGCGTTAGAAGAATCGCATACCGAGCGAAGGTAATGCATAATTCAAGAGAACAAATAATCTGACAGCTTTGTGGCAGTGCATCTTGAACTCGCTGTCTGTATTTATTTAACAACAAATACACTCAGAAACCCAGTGCCTGGAAGCTACAAACCAAACATGAATCATATTTGCCTCATTTCAGAGCTTTGTACGAGGAGTCTCGCCCACTCTGAAGCGAGTGCTGAGTTCTTGGTTCAGCCTGAACAGCACCTTCACTTTTCTAGCCTTCCTGAGGGTAAGATGTGTGGCTACTTGGCTTTGCTTTGAGGAAAACCACTTTCAGGCTTATCAGTCCTGTAGGAAGTGGAGGCAACCGCTTGATTGTTCCAGTCTGTGTTTTCTATGTCACTCCCTTTCATTCAAGGCTTCCTGAAGACCTGTGAGGGAGTTTGTGTGTCTCTGGGTATATGTAGCAAGTAACTCTGTAATTCCACTCCTTCCCATTAGGGACCTTCTAGAGGTTTGAGAGCACCTTGGTTTGCTGGTCCAAACTGTTCTTCACCCTGCTCACAGGCGTGTAAAAGCTGTAAGTGTTAAGAAGTGTTTCATCTTGATAAACCCTTGTTAATCCATACTCTATAAGGTTTCACAAATAACTGATATATCTGCATTTCTTACAGCAAACCTCAGCAAACAGTTTGTAGAGAACTGTGGTTCATTTCCAGCCAAGCCACTAAATGGTCCCTTCAGTGGATGTTGCAACTGTATGCTGGTGACAGGTACCTCCTGCCAGGAGTCTGTTGAAGAGTGCTGCTTATTCAGAGGTGTCTCTAGGAGCTTTCAGTTGGAACTTTGGTTGGGTATTTTTCCAGATGGACAGACACTAATCACTTATGACAGGCCAACCTGTTCTCATAAAGCTTTTTTGCAACTGATGGCAATTTCTGGAGAACTAGAGTTGAAAAGCAAACCATGAGAAGCTTGTGTATTGCACCATAGACTGTATAACAGCTTCTGCAAATTGGAGATCAACAGTCAAAATTCCTCAATCTCGGGGGGACCAGTGCTGGAATATTGCTTCTGTGTGAACTTATGGGCTTTCTTCTGTTAATCAATCTGCTGGTTAGGTCTCCCCTGGGCATGTTCCAGCTGCATCAAGAATCATAAGTGATTCTCCTTTCTTTGGAAATGACAGAGGACTGGTGGCCATGCACAGAGCAGGATGACTCTCATCCCATTGAGAATTCTAAGTATAACCCAAAGAATCTTAAATATAACCAAAAGCAGACAAATTTCATCTTGCCTGTTCTCTGTCCCTGACTAGGAGTTAACGAGCTTTTGAAATTGGCTTGCTTACTCCTTGCTTCACTAGCTAGAGCTTTCACCTTATTCAGTTGCTTCTAGAACTGAAGGAAACGAAGGCATGCTCAACACAGCAGCCCAATTAATATTAGAATCCTTTGTTTCTTTGTTTTGTCTCCCTCTGTTGTTCTCCACAAGCCGAGGGGCTGCATGATTTCTCCAGCTTTATTAAATCTGCTTGAGTTCAGGCTTTTACCTGTGGAGAGGTTGTTCCTCTTCAACAAGTAACCAGGAGACCACAGCCTCAGAAAAGTTAATTGAAGGTTATTTTCTCTTTATTTTACAGATCCATTTACCCTACTACACTTGTATATTACTAAATGAAGAGTGTTTTTGGTATGCAATCAGCAAAGCTGGAGGTTTGCATTCCATATCTCATCATCAGTCATGTTTGTAGTAAAGTCCATGCCTTTATTTGTGGTCAAGCAGTGAATTTTTTTGCGTGTGACTCATGATGAGCTCTGTGGAAATAATTTCATGAGAAGAGTTGTTATGCTTGGGGGTCATTTACAAAGACTGAATAGAAGTGAAATCTTAGGAAAGTATTTTCACCTCAGAATTAAACGTGTGGAACAGCTTGGCAGAGAGCAGAAACTGCCACATACCAGAGGCTGTATGTTGGCACCGTGACTGCTTTTTTGTGTGGTGAGGAGAAGGAGGGGCAGGAAAGGGGAAATGGAAGGAAATGGAGGGATTTGGGAAAGAACATCCTGGTGACGTAGATGGTCTTATGGGAATGGAGCTAAGATGAGGAAATGCAAATGCTAGTAATGTGATGGTAATGTGGTAGTAATAGAATCTAAGCCTGATTACCTCTTACTCCCCATGCATCACATGAAGGTAAAAAGAGGAAGTGTAGGCATTTGTTATAGCTGTTGCTGCTAAAGGGTAGTACGGAGCTATTTGGCTTCAAGTGGGAGAAACTCGAAGTATGTGCTGTTAATTGATTTGCTTCTCATTTCCCCGTGTTGCTGTTTCTAACTAGTTTATTGCAAGCAGATCAATCCTTGCTCATCAGCACTTCTGGCTGAGGGAGTGCAGCTGTTGTGTAGCATATATGTTGTCTGTCGACACAGGGGTGGGAGTGCTCCCATGCTGTGGGCAGTTGCAGCAATCAGAATCTTCCCTCCTCATTTATACCTAGTGGGAAGAGTCCCTGAAAGAGAAGAGTTTGTCATGGCTTTCTTTGATCCCTTCAAATCAGTGTGGATGGTAGATGCAGAGCCAGTGGTGGTAGATGCAGAGCCAGTCAGAGGGTGAAAATAGAAGATCCAACCAGTTGCTTACTGGGTAGAATTTTTTCTAAGAGCACATTGCGTCAGTCATTTAAGATAGGTGCTGGTGTTTAACTTTTTCATGTAAACACAGGCTTGTTAGCCTCTTAAACATTAAATCTTTGCTTACCTGAAAGACCATCTCTCCTCTTTTATGAGGCCCTTGGGACCTTTATTGCGTGTGATGATGTTATGTGGGCACTATTCATGGAAGGGAAGGACAGGCAGTAAAGCTTAGAAATTTAATTAAAACATTCAAAATTACATAAGAGGAAAACATCTACCTGGCAGTAGGAAATCCATGATGGTCTCTCTCACAGCCTGTTTTCCACATGTCAGAGTATTAAGCTACTCATTTGGATCAAGTTGAAGTAGTGTGCTTCTTGGGGGACCAATACCCTTTTTTGAGCCTTCCATTGTTTGCAGACTTTGCTGGACCTGTGGCAGTCTGCCACTTTTTAAGAGACCAGCAAAGCAACAAGAGAAACAACCCTCCCATTGGACTGGAGCTTCAGCTCATCTTCAAAACTGAGATTGCCCACAGTCAAAATCCTCTGAAACATTTCTGCTCCTTTTCCATTTATAAGAGGGGGGCTTCCTCAAGTCTTCTCTCATCTTTGAATAGAATATCACTGGTTTATCAGTATTGCTTTATGCCAGGGGTTTTTTTTTTATATATATATATATAATGCTCTGCAATACGTTAGTTACTCGTAAATAAACTGCAGAGCTTTATTTTCAAATGTAAGTACAATTTCATTATTTCAGCATATGTTCCATGTCCTTTAAATGTAACTTGTATCTGGGTTCGTTGTGAGAAATACTGGAATGCTTTCCTTATAATCAGGGTGACAGTTATGGTATTAACTGATTTGGTGGTTATCAGATCCCAACCATGTGGGAAAGTGTAACTCTACAGACTGTCTCTGTACAAGAACAACTTCTTAATTTTTTATGATCTTTAAATGTGGGAAAAAGATAAAAAAGGAGTAGTGCTTAAATTGGCAAATCAGGCAGCTGGAAATTGGGAAGTGTTTAAGGGTATCCTTTGGAGTATCCATCATCTGCATTAACTGAGGTATGGGTCCCAAGAAGAAGCATTATGTGATTATCTCATCTGAGGCAAGGTGATGGTGTAGTGCATATCCACAGCATAATTGTAAGAGGGCAAGGATAAGTTTAAATAATATTTCCTAGCCTCTGAGTGTTCCATTTTGCAGCCTGGAGGAAGGTTTTTCTCCAGACATGTTATAATGTCCCTTCCTGGGTTGTTCTTTGAGACACTAAAAGCTGGGTAGGAGCAGAAGGTGGGACAGCAGTCCTGAGTCCAGTTTCCATTGAGTTCAATCTTGTTTCATTGCAGACATCACACCACAGGATCCCTTTCGCAAGCTTAGAATCACAGAATATTCTGAGTTGGAAGGGACACAAGTTGGACATCGAGTCCAACTCCTGGCTCCACAGAGGGCCAGCCAAGTCAGAGCGTGTGACTGAGTGCATCATCCAGATGCTTCTTGAACTCAGTCAAGCTCGGTGCTGTGACCACTTCCCTGGGGAGCCTGTCCCAGTGCCCGACCAGAGAAATTTTAGAAGTGCTTGGGTTGTAGTGGCAGTTGGATGATTTTAGGAATCTCTCTTGTCCAAGAGCGACTTGGAGTAGTACACAGAAATTGGACATTCTTGCTTACGTAAGTGTATCTAACCATAGAATCCCTCTCAGTAAAAAAACCTCTTCCTAACACCCAAACTAAACCTTCCCTGATGCAGCTTCACACCGTTCCCTTAGGTTCTATCACTGGTCACCAAAGAGGGGAGATTGGTGCCTGCCCCTTCACTCCCCTTTGTCAGGAAGCCATAGACCAAGGGACTTCAGCCTCTCCTTGTAAGACTTCTCCTCCAGAGCCCTTCACCATCCTCGTTGTCCTCCTCCTTATTGAGTCCCTTTTTTGAAACCCATTTGGCAATGTTACCCAACCAAAGCTAATGACTGTGTTCTATATACAAAAAAAGAAAGAAATGGGGGAGACCCCAGCCAAACTTATACCCCCTGTTAGTGAACTGGGATTTGGAATGTGTCCAAATGGTGGTGTGACTGTTCAGATAGGATTTACACTAAGGTAGTGTGTTTCAGTACAGACAAAGCTGCATTTCAGTGGTATTGTCTTCCTTGTCACATCCACAGAAGCTAGCGATGTGGGCTGTAAAAGTAGTGTTGATTACAACATTAATGTTGTTAGCATTTCGAACTGAGGCTTTGCTGGTCATAATCAAATGAGAGACCCTGGCCTTGGAGGCAGACTTTGTAGCTTTGCCTTGCATGTAAGCAATTCCAGCATTCCAGGAGCTCCTCTTTATCTTAATGATTCTAAAAGTACAATTGTAGCTGAAAAATGAATGTCCAGCATACTCATTGCAGAACAAAAATATAAATACATGTGACATATTTGTTCCATTATTTTATTTCTATTTGTAAACGATGTTCATCTAGTTTGTATATTTCTGGCTACACGCTGGCAAGACAGACATAAATATGTCTGGGAATGGACATGCCATAAACAAACTATCCAAATTTTTTTTTAAATGTATTTGGGTGGTTTTAAAAACAGGATGGTTTTGGTTGGCAGATCAACATGCCAAGTAATACCTGTTCGCATTTCATTTGGTTGAGGGTGCAGGTTCATAGTTTTCTACTGGTGCAGAAAACAGGGACGAGGTTTTGTAGGTTTTGGTGTTTATATTTTTCCCCTGAAGCTAGAACTATTTATGGGAATTGCTCATTTAAAGAGTTAATTAAATGAAACTGCACCTTAGCAACACCTACTCCTAGGTGACTTTTCTAAATTTTTGGTTTATCTTCCTGGTGGCTTTACCACTTGTAAAATTCTGATGTTGCACACTTCCCCTGGTAGTATCCTAAGGTAGCCAAGCCCATCTCCCCCACAAAATAAAAAGGGGGGGTGGCTAGTGGGAAAGGCAAGAGGCACAAGTGTACTGTGCTATTTAGGTATGTATAGCGTTCCTACCATTTCCTGCAGAAACACCTCTGTTCCTTTTCATTCAACCTCAGCCAAATGGTACTTCACTAAAGTAATTCCTGAAGGAGCTTACACCAAATAGGATAGGAAAGCTTTAGGAAGTAAAATGTTATCAATGGAACAGAGATTGACTGTTCATCATGCCCGGTATATATTGCTTTGTCTAACTACTCGCCCCAGCAGGCTTACAATTGTGCTCTCTCTGAAGACCCTCCCAGCTGCAAGACCTGATTGACAGAGTCTGAAGGCAGATGCACTTGCCAGACTCCAATAAAGACAGGGCCTTGGGAAAATCTAAGGCAATTATTGACGGGCAGCAATCCACTAATCAGACAATTTCAAAATTAATCCCACAGTCCCTTACTGTATTAGCTTTCCTCCTTGTTTGTATTTATCCCGCAAATTCATGACTTCAGTGAATACTCTCCCTTCCAGCCCAATTATGTCTCTCTGAGGGTATTAAATTAAAAAAAGAAGAAATATTGAAAGTGGCTTGCAATTAGTTTCTTTAAAAGGTGGTATGGCAATTGCAGGCTGGGGTTCTTAATATGATGCTTGATAATAAAAGTAAACAGGATTT
Organism: Zapornia atra; assembly: GCA_013400835.1. Lineage (NCBI taxonomy): Eukaryota > Metazoa > Chordata > Aves > Gruiformes > Rallidae > Zapornia > Zapornia atra. Next base: position 209,870 of record VZTU01010635.1, on the reverse strand, counting down.
TTTTCATCAAGCAAGGCAAGTATTCCTAATATGCCGTGTTATAAAGGGGCCTATATATAATGAGAGAAAGAAGTGATTTGATTTTGGAGTTTAATTATGTTTTCATAAAATTCTTCTGGAGTAACTGACAAGTCCACAGTGTCTCCAAATAACATAAATAGATTTTGGGTTGTGCATTTTGATCTATCTTTCCCTCATTTTTATTTTGATCACTTTATAATACAAAATTGCATTGCATTTGATTGTAACTTGCCTTTTAAATGGAGATGGATCCAAATAGAATATTGCTTTCACATGGCAATGAGCTATGGAACCATCTTCATGGTGTAGCTGTTGAAATATGAGTCACCGACCCCTTGTCTGTGTGCATTTCATACTTTTGCAGTTTAGAATTCTGTATGGAGTCTTGCAATGGCTGTGGAGCTGCTTCTGAACCTGAATGCAGAATTTCCTTTTTATTATCAAAAAGAGGCAACTGAAGAGAGACTTCCATGGAATTATTTGCATCTTTGCACTGCAGACAGCTATTGGCTCAGGTAGTAAGAGCGCTGTGTACGTCTAACTTGTTTCTCATATGTGGTAGGAAGCATAGAGTATTGTTTTCTTTATTACTGAGCAGTTTGCTTTTGTGTATAGAGGAATTTAAAAAAAAGAACCTATCACTTAGAAGCTAGTGGGTAAACTAAGTGTACACTTAGCTTGGAGAGTAGACGGTGCAGTACTAACTGTAGAAAGCCTGGGAAGCGTTTCTGACTTGAAGAAATGTGAAGCAGAGATTCCACTTCAGAGGCTTAAAACCTCCCTAGGTAAATTTGAGTTGAGCCCATTTCTCTGTATCTCAGATTTCTATCCACACACTGCCTTGCACGGATGCTATGGGGGAAAAAAAGAGGGAGGAGGAGTGTGAAAGCTTATTGGGTTTTATTAAAAGTATTGAACTAGTATAATTTTCCAGTAAAAAGGATAAATAATTCTCTAAGCATCAGTAGACCCGATTAACTCCCATCTTTTTAGTAAATGTACATGGAGCTACAAATATAGCTACAAGCATGCAACCTCATCTTCTACTTTGAACAAAAAGGTTGAATGAACTGTGCCCGTTTTGGGCCTTTGCAATCAGTCATAAACTGGGATTGATTCACAGGGATGGAGACATATGAGGCAATAACTCAAATTATTTTTCTAACTCTTTCCAGAGCTATGCCATTGCTTGTCGTGAAAAAGGACTAACATAACACACTTGTACGGTTGGGAGTCGAGGCTCAGGAGACACAAGGGTAAAAGTTCCTGTGCTTCCTTTATATTCCAGTGTGTAACAATGCCAAGCTGCCTTTCCTAGTGCAAACAAAACCCAGGATGGAGCTACCAGTAGGCCTTGGTTTATATTACTTTTATTTGATTTATTGCAGAAGTTGTTAACACCCTGTAGTTCTTTGAATAAAATAAGACAAGAAAACCTATAAGAATCAGCAACAACATAAGCCAGAGAGCCTTTCATCTTCACTATGAACTAATTAAGCTGTTGATTACCTAGGGATTAACACCTCCATACGTAACAAAAGATGCATTCTGTGAGTAGGAAGCTCCGTAAGGCAATAGCTCATGCAATTTGGCATATTTCAATCTAGCTGAGGAGGACAGAGCGTGAAAAGTGGGTGGCTAGCAAATGCAAAAAGGTTATCCTTATTTCCACCCACCCTCCCAAAGACATCTTTTTAAATCTATCGATTCATCAAATGAATTTCACGTGAAATGTAAAAAAGTGCTTTACAAATTACAGCACTTGTTAACAAAGTAGTACTTGATGAATTAAGATCACAGTTTGGTGGTGCTGGTGGAGCTTTGCCCTTTAGCCAGGGGTTGAGCTTGGCAGTTTCAGATCCTCAAATCCATTCCCCTAACCAAATAATATTTTAGTAAATGAGGGCAGCCCTTCTGTCTGCATCTATCTGGAGGGATTCTCCTGAGATATGGGCACAGTTCAACTTCCTTGCTTGCACTGAATGTCAGCCAGCTGATCACGCTGCTGTTTGTGGACATTCCTTTGTCTTTGTTTTATATGCACAGGTGGATTCCAACCACTTTCCATACGCCACCAGCTGGCAACACCTTTTGGCTAGGGTTGGCCTGGGTTACGTTAGAATCGGTGACCAAAATGTTAAATGTTGGCATTACCAAAGCCTGAAGTTATCTGTTGCCCTTTAGTGGTTGCTGGTTCTAAAGTAACAGCAATTAGGTTTGTGTGGCACAATAAACAAAAATAGAGAGTGCATTCATATGGATAATGTAAAGATTAAAGCTCTTGCACTCTGAGCTGCACGCTGAATAGCTCACGTTTTTATATGCTTTTAAATGGGGGAGCTGCGTAACATGACCCTCTAGTTGAAAGGATGCAGAATCGCTATGCTCCCATCTGGATTATTACATTCAATTTAGGCCACATGAACTCCTGTGCTGAAGGTGTACATCTAAGAAAATGGCTGTGAATTGAGCGTGACTTGCATAAAAGAGCAAGTTGCACCTATTCTCTCCTGAAAAGCATCTGCTTTTAGTTAAAATCACAGTTGGCTTGCCAGCCAGGCATGGGGCCCCCATCTTCTCTTCTGTATCACCCCACGTTCACATGCTTAATATACTAGTAATTTTATTATGGAACTGTGGTCAAGACTCTGTGGCTAAGGTTGCAACCGGGTTCTTTTATAAGCTCTGTTTTTTGTCTGCCCCACTAGAGCTTTCACTAGGAAAATTGACTTGAAAATTGGCAACATTCACTCTGCACTTCATATCCATATATTTACATTCTTGGGCACGTTTAATTGACGTGCTCCCTGCTTTGCTACTCTTTCAACTTTAAGTGGAGCCTCATAATTAACATTAAAGTTAAGTCTTTCTTGGTGTCTTTTAATTATAATAAAGCCCTAGGCTGTTGGGTTACTGTGGCCGCTGCATATTACAAGGGTCTTGGTTGTGTCCCTCAGTTGCTTTCGTATGGCTTATTCATAGATTGGAAGATCTTTAACAAACTGTTGAATTTATTTTTGAGCGTGTTGAGGGTCCCAGTCTGCAACTCAAACATCTTCCTATTACTGCAGTAAAAATAAATGGTAATAGACATTCAACAATTCATAGACACAACCTGAAAATTATGGCATAATTTCTGCCAGCATCAGCTGGAATGGGATGCAGTTGTGGTTGTCAATTTGCAAATAACCATGGGTGCTAACTCATCCTACCATCTACGATAAACTAGTGATGCTTTCCAAGCAATACTACTGTAGCATTGTAAAAATGCAAATCATAATTTTTGGCAAGATACTCAAGGTCTGCATGCTTGAGTGCAAGGATTATGTGTGTAGCAGAGTTGACCAGTTATAATCAGCAAAGTTTGTTTTGAAAATGATGATGAATTTGACGGAGTTTAATGCAAGTAGTTCCTAGTTTTCTGTTATTATTGACTTCTCGTCACTCTTTAAATGCAAAATCCAGCCTTGCTCACAGGAGCTAAGTAGTGGTACAGGATTTACAAGCAGCCAGTTGACTTTGGCACCGTAGTCTTTGTTCAAAAGTGAATTCAGCTTAAAGACAAGGTGGCAAAATATCAATAGAACTGTGTAGCTTTTGTAGTTGCATAGGAAGATGGCATTATTCCTGTTCAATCTGGTGCAATGTGTAGGAAAGCTGTGAAGAATCCTATATCTGAAAGTGTACTGAACAGTGTCCAGACCTCTAAATAATTTACTTTTTCACATTCATCATCCTCAGTGTATGATTCATTATTTACAATGAAACAGAATATTTTAAGTCATCTGCATTTTTTTCAGTTTTTATCCAACTCCTTAAATACATAGAGTCTGCGGTCAGATACCTTTTAAGCTGGTGAGAGTGCCAAAATTATCTGCAAGAAAGGACAAGTCCTTTGATTTTGTGAAAATATATTTGATGAAGGTCAAAAACTGAAAGGCCAAGAAAAATAGAAGTACACTGCTGGAAGAGAACCTATTAAAAATGGGGCAAAAAGGGTGATAGTAAGGATTGTAAGGGGAGGCAAATCTGCAAGGAAGCATAGGGTGTGGGTTGGGAGATATTTTCAGGCAAAGGCACAATGTGTAGGCATGAATACTCTCAGGGATGTTAGTTGCTCTGTAATACGTTATTTTGAAAAAAGTAATATCTTTTGAAAATACGTTGGTTTTCCTCCTCTTCCACCAAACTGTTCAATGCATCTATTATCCTTTTTGTGCAAATTTCTCAAACTTGCAGTGCATTAGTCATTCTTAAGGCAAAGTTCAGTATCCTTGCCTCTGAAGTATAAATTCACATCCACTTGAGGAAAACCTTGTCCATTCTACTAAGAGAAAGAAGTCTGTGTAAAATTGGTCATCTCAGAAGTGTAGCACTCAATCTACCAACAGTAGCAGCCCAAAGAAGGGTCGGTTTTGTGGGTATATGCCACTATGCATGTTCAAAAGAATGTATTGAAGACCTGAGACCATGGTAACTGTAGCTTTGAGCTTTAAACAAGTCACTGTATTGCTAGTGATGCAGCAACAAACTACACACTTACCAGAGAAACTAGGAAGTGCTTGGACTGTAGTGATAGTTGGATGATTTCAAGAATCTCTCTTGTCCAAGAAAAACTTGGAGGAGAACTTAGAAATTGGACATTTTTACTTAAATGAGTATAAGTTAATCATAGAATCACAGTGACCACTTCTCTGGGGAGCCTGTTCCAGTGCCTGACCAGCCTCTCAGTAGAGAACCTCTTCCTAATATCCAACCTAAACCTCCAGTCATATCTTCATACCGTTCCCTCGGGTTCTATCACTGGTCACCAAAGAGAGGAGATCGGCACCTGCCCATTTGCTCCCCCTCTCCAGGAAGCCATAGACCATGATGAGGTCTCCCCTCAGCCTCCTCTTGTCCAGGCTGTACAATCCAAAGGAGCTAAAGTTCAAAACCCTCTGGAAACTCCTTTTCCAGACTTGGGATAGGTCAATGCTCTGATCTGAGAGGTGTAGTATGAAGTTATGCTCTCTTACTGCTAGCCTGTTGATTGAGCTGGTACATTCCCTTTGACAGAAAAACCCTCCTCAAACCAAGAATCTGGGATATCTTTATTAGATGCCTTCCACAGAGAGCTGTCACTAGTCTATACGCTGCAGAGAGGGTTTGAGATAGAAAAATCTCTTTTAAAATCAGGCTTTTTGGGAGGCTGCACTGAAATCTGCCTTGTTGGCTCATTTGTGTGTATTGCAGTTGTAAACTTAGCGATGCACGTATTAAAATTCATGTAACTTAGTATGATGCTGTTTACTAACTTTCTGCAATATATATCGGTTTAAAAAATCACTCACATTAGGTGTAAATGGTAATAAAATGAAATCCCTTAGCAGTCAAAGGAATTAGCCCATATATGAGTGAAATACCAAGGCAGGTCGTGTTATTTTTATGAAACTGTGAATAATATAAGTATCCAATTGATAAAATTTTATTAAAGCTGACAGCCCTTAAGTGATCTAAGTGGTAAATATTGAAATGAAGTTTCAACAACACTGCAGTACCAAGGGAGGCCTGAGGCAGTAATAAGGATTAAACAATGATTTAATGTTGTTCCTTGGGGGTAGGGATTGTTGTTTTAATGGAGAGCAAAAGCTCACTTCCTTCTAAATAATTAAACTGTGATTTGAGAAATTGATCTAAGGTAGTTGTAGTGGTTTGTTAAGTCCGAAAGAGATAAATGAAGGCAAAGTGTCCTGGGGCAAGGGGAAGTCAGGGGAGAGTAGTGAAGAGATAGTTTTGCAGGATAGATTCATGACAAGCATCCCTTGGGAAGGGGGAAGCTGGCAATGAGCATATTTTATCTTTTATTTGTAATGTAAACAGACTTGTGTTGCCTGAGGCTGGGTAATAGCTAATGAGCAGGGGGTTTCCGTAGGGTGCAGATTTTATTAGCACAGCTTATAAAAAACCGAGCTAAATTAAAAATGTGGTGTCTTCTAGATAATCCGATAATCAGTGATGCTACAGGGAGCGCCTCTACCTAAGCAGAGCAAGTATATTAGCATATGCATGTAAGATTTCCAAACAAATTTGTTCAGCAGTTTTTGTGAGCTGAATGGCTTTCCTGTCTTTGTAGCAGAAGGCAGATTTCACATAATAGGCCTGAGTATTCGGGGCTGTCTTAGGAATGCAGGAATGAAGGAATTTCGTAATGTGTTTCAAATCTGTCATTTGTGTATAAGCAGTGGGAGACTTGGCCAGAGAACTTCTCATCTTATACGCCTCTTGGGTGATTGTTACAAATGAGATGACAGCTAAGATGGTGGTAGGGGTTGGGATATAAAAGGGAAAAAACAGAGAAAAAACTCTGCCTAGTTAGATAATTGCTTAAGGTAATTTCCTTGGGGTTAACGTGACACACAATCCTGAATAGTTCTAGACTACCAATGCAGAGCTTCCAAAATCGTGGTGGATGGTTTCCAACTAACTATCCCTCTCAGTTTGTATGTGCGTAACATGGTTTAGAAACACAACTTAATCAAGTTAACATCCAAGAAAACGTTGAGGTTCCCTCTACTTACTGGAAAAGACTGTCTCCACGCCTTCAGGTATAGATAAAAATGGGCAAAGTCCATGTTTTTTGTTTAGAAAAATGTTGTATTTGCACTACAGCACATTGGAGGAAAAATAAGTTGAAACTTCAAAAGCCGCAGGGAGCACGCACCACTGTCCAACAGTCTCACAGCTACAACTGCTGATGCCTCCGTTTTTCTCAGCACCTGGGCAAAGCTCAGAAAGAAAATTGAATGCAGAACATGAGCAGCAAAAGTCTTCAAGAACTTCAGTTTTATGGTATCTGCAGATTCCATCAATAACATGTAGTTTCCATCAGTAAAAGAAAAGGATATTCCAACAACACGTGGCTATCTGGAGCTTTGGCACTTTATGAGTGAGGTCCACCAAGGCAGGAAAAATTAATAGAATCTTTTCCTGTATATCTTACTCCAAGCTGTAAGACCCGGGGCTAATAGTGTTAAAGCTAAGGTTACACAGTGAAATACAGGCCTTTGACTCACATGCTCCTTTCTGTGTGATAAAATATGAAAGCAAAAGCATGCAAGCAGGTAAGTGTGTACAAAATGATTTGCTGGTTTGTTTTTTCCAGGCAGACTGTTTCATGTCATTCTATTTTGGATACATTTTACTGCAATTAAAGGAAAATCTCAGGACCACCCAATGTATAAGCAACCTGGTTGTTCCCTAGTCCTTAGATTATCAAGGAAAAGATGTTGTACAATGATCAAATAATCATTGTTATTATTTACTGATGGTTTTCTGTAAGTGCTAGGTAGGTAGCAAGTACTAGTCTACATAGTTTTAGAGTGCACCCCTTTATGAACTGAAAGATGCACTCCAGCTGTCTGGGTTTTAGATGTTCTCTATCTGTTTGATGATTGAAATCCATCATGTGTCTGTATTCATCTTCTGTCAGAAGGAATGAAAAGTGCCTAGGATAATATTTTGGTACATTTATTTGTGAAATTTGGTTTGGTTTTGCAAGTGTACATCTTGCTTTTTATTTCTACTGGAGGGCACAAGGTAGAAGAAATGTCTTGCACTTGGAACCAGAAGATGGTAGGACTAAGTCTCAGGAAATAGGTTTGTCCTTCCTGAGGGAGTTCATTCCATGGGCTCAATCCATCCCTAAGAACATTGCTGTCTCCTGAAGAGGCAAACTCTGCTCTATGGACGTCTCCATTGTGTGAGAGAAATGGTACACACTTGAGGACATTTACTGGGAGTTCTGAACATGATTCAAGTTCTGTGGAAAGCCAGTATAGGGAACTGGGACAGGGATATGATAACTCATATTATTAGTGTTATAACAGCATTTCTGAGGTTGGAAGGCACCTCTGGAGATTGTCTAGTCCAGTCTCCATGCTCAAGGCTATATGTCTTAGTACTTGACATTAGCTGGACTTCCCAAAGTTCTGAGTACTTCCAGTCATATGGCTCTGCTCTGTGTAGGTAAATGAACTTTGTCATCTGCCTGGATAGAGTAACATGGTAAAGATAGAAGCATTACTTGTTTGTTACTACATTCAGCTAATATCGATGTGAAACAACAGAGTATTTCTAAGACATGAAACTGACGAAACTAAAGTATTTTAAAATAGTTTCTTCTGCCCCCAAGATGTACTTCTGCTACTAGGTGTTCACTCATGAGTTTATCCTAGCCATTGGGACTTGTCAATAGTAACGAATGGTAATATTACAATAGCTACAACACTCTAGGTAATCATCTCACCAGTATGTGAGCTTGTGTTGTCAGTTCATCTGTTTAGGAATAGAAGAATTGGTCAAAATGAATACATGAAACATTTTACAATTGAAAAATTATCTGCTGATCCTCTAGAATCCAAGACCTCCATCTATTTTAGTAGACCAGAACCCAGCTGTTAATAGATCTGGAAGCCCAAGGTGAGACCCAAAATATCTACTCTATGGAAACTGTTGTTTTACGTTTGACCTTGTATAAGGACCCAAGGCATTTCATGGTGTGTATGCAGGGAGAATAATGCTCTGGTTTAGACGATCAGGTGGTGCACATCACTAATAGGAACATAAATAACAGCTGATTATCTGATTACTGTGTTGTCAGTAGGTAGTTCCATTCCTACCTTTGCCTTGTGCTTCCTGAGGAGCTCCCATGCAAGTCATTTGTCTTCCTAGGCTTCCATTTCCCATATTTATGGTATTAGTAAGAGCAGTTCCTTGCTTACTGCTTCCTTAATCTGGCTACTTTGTTTGGAATATCAGGTCCTCAGTGCAGCAAGTACCCTGTTCTCTACATCTGAAACAGAGCTGAAATTAGAGCTTGAAAATGAATGTGAAGAGCTTTGTCACTGTTGGCTTAAAACACGTTTTTGCCATGGTCAGGTTTCTTACAACAGCTTTTTTGCGGCAAACACTGTTATGTTTTGACTTAAATATAGCAAAATCTTCAACATGATGAAATGGCAAAAAATGTCACAGTTCATCATGCTACAAAAGTATAAACAATCATCAAACAGGTGAAAAATACATTAAAGAAGAATAAAACTTCAAACAGGTTTTAAGTAGCTCACTTTTATGTTTTAATAGCTCTTTAGGAGCCTGTAAATAGAAAGTCAATTGGATTTCAGACTTGTTTCCATGGTTATATTACACACAGGGAGTATTCAATAAAACAAATATTTTATTTAGTTCCTGACAGGTAATTAAAATGTGCCTCTGCATTTTTTTGTCTGTTACAGTAGGCACTAATATCAAAGATTTCTAGAGTTTACAAGTATTCACAAATGTATTTTATCTTTCGGGCTGCAAACCTAGTGCTAAGTGGAAGCCTTTATTTAGTGGAAAGTTTGAATCCTGTTTGGGATTCTAAGCCTAACATTGCTTTTTCCCTTACAAAATTTTGCTCTCAGCTTCAGAGATCCCAAGTCCCATTTACACTTTTTTTTCAAAGTAATAAACTGTGAAGAAAGCCAAATATGTAGAAAACAGTGTGGTGGTTTTGGCCCTAGCTAGAGGCCAAATACCCACCAAGCCGCTCGCTCACTCCCCCCTTCTGCTGAAAAGGGGAGAAAATACATATATTTGGAGGCTTAGGACTTGAGAGAAGGACAGAGGGATCACTCTCCAATTAGTGCAACGGGCAAAACAGACTCAGCACAGAATAAAGGAAAGTGATTTATTACTACTACAACTAATACACCCAGTGAACCAGAACGAGATAAGAGGTGGCCAGGTCTTCAAGCACCTTCCCCCCACCCCTCCCTTCTTAGCAAACTTAAAACTCATCACGATTTTACTCCCTTCTTCCCCCCCCAACATGGCACGGGGAGGGGCAGGGAATGGGCAGTGGGGTTCCAGTGATCCCTCACAAGCTGCTTTTCTTCTCCAGATCTTATCACTTCTACTTCCCCCCACCCCTCGCCTCTTCGCACTCTTGAATTTCATCATAGATTTGCTCCCTTCTTCCCTCCTGTTCCCAGTACAGGGAGGGGAAGGCAATGGGGAGTGGGGGTTTTCAGTCCGTTCCTCCCGAGCTGTCTTCCATCTCAGCTGGGGTGGGGGGGGCATTCCACATACACACCCCCTTCCCCTGCAGCACCGTGGGGTCCCATCCAAGTGAGAGTCCACGAACTTCTACAGCGTGAGTCCTCTCTATTGGGGAGTCATCTCCGCACCACAGGCCTCTCAGCAGGATTCCCCTCCATAGGGTGCTGACATTTGGGTCCAGACCCCCCGGCCTGGTCCCCCACAAAGTCACAAGTCCCTGGCAAACCTGCTGAGGCATGGATCAATTTCTTCACAGGGTATAGATGTCTCTGCTCCCCATCCTCATCCATGGGCTTCAAGAGGACACCCGTTTCACCATGGTCTTCACCACAAGCTGTAGGGGAAACTCTCTTTTCACATTCTTCACTCCACCCTCCTGCGGGCCTGGCCTTGGAGTCTGTGCAGCTTGTTATATCTTCTCACTCCCGCTCCGGTGGCAAAGTGCACTGGCCAGCAGGTTTTTTTCTCCTATATGTGGTTCACAGAGGCGCTATGACCAGCTCTGATAGGCTCAGCCTCAAATTTGGCCTTGAACAGACCAATGTTTTCAAAATAAGGGGCTTGGAGAAAGCTGTAACAGCGGCTTTCAAAAGCCACCAAAGCAGCACAGCTACACAAAACTGCAACAAACAGGCAACTAGACACAGATCGTATTTAGAAAAAAAAAAAAAATCAAAAAAAGGTACTGTGTCAACATTCCTGAAAATATTAGGGGAAAGATGTTCTTGAGCATTGAAGTAGTATGAAATTATTTAATTTTTCAGTAGTCAGTGAAATTGTTTTTATTTCAAGCTTCTGATATTTTTCTAAGCACTGTTCCACAAAGGATCATTCAGGGCTGCGGTCGCAGTACTATATTTTTATCAGTTTTAGAAGACAGCACCTGTGAATGTCAAAGAAAAGTCAGAGAGACATTTCTCTTTATTGTTGACATGCTACCTGGATCAGTCTGGCTAAATCAGAAACTTTCAGTCTTTGTGTTTTTATAGGATTGCATGTGATGGCACCATGGGGTAGGATTTCACAGCTGGGGATCATATAAAGAATAAGCTGCCTTTTACCAGCCTTACTTGTTTCTTTTTTCCTTTCTTTTCTTTTTTTTTCCTGGTATATCATTGTAGTCTCTTGCCTTTAAAATAGTTTAGTACCCGCTCTAGGGACATGGCAACTGGTAGACCTACCAGGAATAGAAATAACTATACCAAAATCAAAATGCCTAAATTAAAAAATGTCTGGCTTTTACAGGGAACTGCCTCTGTGCTATTCCTTGTGCATCTCCCAGATATACAGAGGAACATAATTTTGGGAAGGGCTTTATCAACTGTCCTGATTAAGAACAAGTTTTTTATAATTAAGTTTGGCTGCAGTTTTACACTTGGTAGCTTTCCTCTGTGATTAATTCCTGAGACTTGCCGTGTCAGTTTGGCTATGACTGCCTGAGTGCATTGACACCCACCTGCCTCAGTCTTCGTGCAGTGTTAACATTGGTGGTTCTCCCTATGCTTACCTAAAACCATTGTAATTTTAATTTGATCAGGCACATTTGAGGCAATGTATCATTTTTGGGGAGTGCTGGGTGGATCTTCCTGTCAGCGGCATTTGTGTAAGACCAGCTTGGTACTATTGGGGGGTGGTTGATGGGCACGGAGAGGAAAGGCTTGGAGGCACCAGGGTCATAAGAGGTGCTCTGGGATAAGACGGATTCAGGAGCGATGGGGTTTTCCAACTTGGTATGGGAAGACTATATGAAGAGATTGTCTTCCATGTCTAAACAGAAGCAGCAGTATCTGAAGGGAAGGATATCAGCTTCTCAAGGAGTGCCAGCTTGGGCTGCTGACTATCACAGTTCTGTTGAGTAAAGTGACCAGTTATGGCTATTACTTTACACACAAATGCATCTCTGCCTCTTGCTGAGGCTTGACATTAGGCAATAGGCTTTTGTTTTATGAGTACTAAAATATCATAGCTGTAGTACTAACTTGTACAATTTCTGGTGTAACTCCCCCACCCTCACTTCTTCTTTTATGTTGGAGTTAGAAGAACAGTTACAATCTTTATTGTCCTTTAAAAACGAGGTTGGAGAAATTATTATAGAAGTGGTGTAATCTCAACAGAATGATAAGATTTGCAGTATTGCTGATGGGCTCAGTTAGGCCAATAAAATTCTAGAAAAAAAAGCCTAAGCTACAGGATTTTACAGGGATTTATGAGCTCTTGGCACAATCAGGAGTAACTGTTTCCATGAATGGCCATTTTATCAAAAAGAAAAATTAGAGAGTTGGGTAGCACAAGATGTTTGCTACGCTGGAAAAAGCCCTTGTTTCTGCATTGCTCTTGGCTCTATTTATTGTCAGAGCTAATCACGCTGAGCAGTTCATCTGTTCGTTACCGTAATACTGCCTTTACAGCATGCTTAAATACAGCTCTTTTCATATTAAGCCTGATAGCTGCTTTAAACCTGTCTTTTATCTATTGCTCTTGCATTTCTAACCCACTTATTGCATTTGCAGATACTGCAACAAATTTATGTGTTTTATAAACCTAACTGAATGCCTTGTGTACTGATTGATGGAAAATCAGTTGTTCAGTTGCCAGGCAATGATTGATTTTCCAACACAGCTGCTCCAGCTGTGCTACAGATGCTATTTTTTCTCAGATATCATGGATGGTGTTGTAAGCTATTGAATATGATCCTTAATTGTAAAGATCTCTGAGAAATCAGTCGTTTCAGCAGTTAATGACCATTTGGTCACCATCTTCAGCTACATTTTGTGGTTTTACCTAGTAAGCTTGCAATTAGTGGTGCCACTTGGAGGTTACTTTGGTGTATTTTGCAAGAAGTTGGTTTGAAATCTGTGACATAAGTAAATGCTTGTCACAGAAAATTACAGTTCATTACAAAATGCTGTAGCCAATAGCATGGGCTGATGACAGCAAGCCTTTTTCCTGGAATGCATTTCAGATTCCAGTATTTTATTTCAAACCTTGCTCAGCTGTGTAGGACTAATAAATAATAGAGGAAAGTATAACTCAACAGAAAATTTGCAGACCTTCTTTTGATCTGGGGAAGCAGACTTTGGTTGCTTGGCATTCTTTTAGATGACCTTCATAATTTAGTTGCAGGCTGTGATTTGGCTCTGCTATCCATTTCCACAGGGGCATAAAATATTCAAGTCAAGCAATATCAATAATTCATACTCTTATGGCACTGGTGATATCGATGAGAGGATCATTTGGATTTGCTAAAATTAAAAGTGCAACTCTGCTTAAGGTACAAACATAAGTTTGAGGCTTTTAATGCTCATTATGAGAGAGGAAATTAAACTGTCTCATGTTTCATAGAAAGAGGAGGTGCAGTTGGTAGGTGTCCTGTCACTCGTACATTAGCCTCCTATTCACAGCAGGGTAATGTGTCCACTTGCTAAAATAGACTTGTTGGCAGACTGAACCCTTTTCCTCTACCTTACTCAAAAAAGCTTTGTCCCTGGTGTGAAGTCTGATTGCTTTTAAAGAGCCGGTTACTGCAGGCATTGACAGCATGGCTGGCTGCAGAGCAGAGGGAACTGGAAACAGGGCATGGACTGGCTTTTAAACCTGTTTTTGCCACTGTCCTGTTGGCAAATCACTTCAGGTGTCCTGCCGTCTCCTGCATTTAATTAGAAGCTCCTTGGGAAGGAGATGTGATTTTCAGTGTCTAGTCCCATAGGCTTCTGATTTCCACAGGCTGAAGCGCTGAAGTAATACGAGCAGGAAATTGAAATGCAATTCATCCCCACTCCAACTTCTAGAACATGATATTTTCCTTGAAGTTGTCTTTTTTCAAATTAATTCGATGTCTCCTTGGTCTATTCTTCTTTTCCACTAAATACATTTCTAGATGGTATAAAATGCTAGATGACTTAATAGTCTGGTAGATTTCCATGCAATAATTTTTGGAATAATGATTTGTACTTGTCCTGTGTGTTAAGGCAATATCCTCATGTGCATCCATTTCTTCAGAATTTATATTCTTCCAAAATAGCAATAAAAATATCCTTCCCCTTTCAGTTGTAATTGATACCTTTCAAAGCCTGTCTACCAGAGACATTTGACAATAAATTAATGCTTGCTTTCTGCACGTTTTTTCTAGTACGTTCTCCTTCAAGAGAAAGTGAGATACAAGGGTTGCCTCTGCTTCTTTTCCTTTGGTAAGGTTCTTCCCTTCAGATCTCTGCCATTTTGCTATGACGACTTTGGGAATGACCCTTAGGTCACATTTTCTTCCTAGAAGGAAAGTGCTGCTAGGTAGAAGTGCTGCTCTTACTTTTTGTGAGGAGGTTGTAAAAGCTCATTTTCTGGCAGTAGGAGAATGGGAGGTCACCCTGATCTACAGAAATGTCATTGTACAACTTCAGTAAAACTTCCATATGAAATCTTACCATGCCTTTGTCTGATGAATTAAAGATCCTGCTACTTTGGTGGATCTACTGCCCCTGCAAGTAGTTATAGACAGAGTTATCTCTTGACCTCTGCTCAATAAAGCTCAATCAGGCTTTGACTCTGGGGTTCACATGTCATGTACTTCAGTTCTGAGCCATTTCTCATCTTCATCATCTTTCCAAATTTTCTTTATCAAGATTTCTTGGAATGTTTTTTCATAGCCATTTCCTATTTGTTGCCATCTTTTGAAGTACTGAGGAAATCACAATGGTAAGCATATCCCAGTACCATTGTTCTGATAAATGTTGGGAGGGAAACCCTCACTATTCTTCCTGAATGCTCTTCTACCTAATTGGTGAAGTTATTACCTCGGATAGTTACATTGTTACTCAGTGCTCTTTTTTCCCCTTTCAGACCTTTTCCAACTCACATCCTCCTTTTCTCAATCATACAGAAAACACCTAGCTCTTTAGCCCGAGTCATATAGTGGTGATTAATATTATCAAAAAACACATGGGTTTCCCCCTTTTCATTAGGCTATTCATATCACATTGTTAAAGACCTATCACTACCCTCATTTACCACTGCACCAACTTTGCATTGAACTTTTTAAGTGTCACAGAAATAAATGTCACATGGCTCATGAAAGAATTTTAACTATTTGTTTGTGTTCCTCTTGCCTTTATTTTCAGAAAAGGATTTAGCTTTTTAAACGTTTAAGTTGAAGTACACAAATCCCAGTCATGACATAGTGCTGTCCCTTTCCCCCCCACCACCCACCCACCAGAATAAGCAGAGGATTCAAGCTACCTCCACCTCCCACATGCCTCCTATTCCTTTTGGGATTTGTAACATTGGAGATATGTGGTGACTGCTGAGGAAATTGCCTTAAGTGATATTGGAGTAATTCCCCTTCATTTTATTAATAAAGATTGCATATGTTTTATGAGAATAGCACCCCTGCAGTACAGAGAGCTACTGTGATCCATCACTTTAAATCAAGAAATCATTTGACATGTTTATTTCCTGAACAGGAAGTGTTCTGTCAGATCAGTTGGAAACCCAGAAATCTGTGCATGTTAAGATGAAAGTCGAAGTAGCAGACGCTGTTATTTTACTGGGCCAGTTCTGTTTTCATAGGGAGGCCACTCCACCAATGGGATGCTGAAGAAGTATCTCTTTCTTTCCTTTCAAAGTGTATATATCTGAAGAAATCTATTAAAAATAGGAATTGTAGTTAGTCACTTTTAGAGGACTGTATACTTAATAAATTATGTGGTAAAATCTGATCCAAAATAGAAATGTACTTCACGTAGATCATATATAAAAGTGGGTTTTGCAGGAGGAAAAAAAAAGGGAGAAAATTTTCCCTTGTTATTTTAATTAGAGAATTATAAAGTAGATTTTGCAAGTTTAACTCAAATCATGGTTGACTCATGAATGTATACATAGCAAAACGAAAACTGAATGGGTTGAAAACCACTCGTAAGGCCAGTGGCACTTGCCTTGAAAACATCAGATGGATGATAAACGTTCTGTCTAGTTTGTAGGTATAGAACAGGCTTACACCACCGGCTTGCTAATTGTGTATGTGTTCAAGCTAATCAACTATTCTCAAACTGGTCAACTCTAGCTTAAACTTTACTGATATAAAAGTTACACTGGAGATGTAGAAGTCTTGCATGCCAGCTGCATTTTTATTGGCCGTCTGCAACTTCAAAGGTTTTCCTGCGCTAAAGCCCAGGCAGGTACCGTAGGCTGCCCTCAAACCTTTGCTGGCTTATTGATTCTCAACATGGCTTTGCCTTCAACTTGGTGGATTTGCTTTCCAGTGTGAAATTATCATGAAAGTACGTTCCTGTTGACCGGCTTAAGATACTTTTAAAATTTCTATGCCATTAATAACTATGCATTGCTGTTTCCCCCCCTTTCTTTGATTCTGTCTGTTGTTTCACCTGTCGAAGAGATCTGCTTAAGTAACAGATGCCTGAAGTATTTTGACAGGGTGTTTGTTTCTGTTTCCAGCATAAAACTCATGTGATGACAAGCAGACAGTAAAAAAAGATTTTCCCCAAATGTGCTAGAGCTCCGTTTTTCCTCTCCTCTCTCCCACTTGAAAATTAGCTTTAACGTTACTACTTCAGCATGTGTCTTGCTGAAAAAAACAATCCTCCTTGCCCAGGCACAGGGAATCATGATCTTCCCTCTTTCTGAAGACATTCCATGGCAAGATGCTTTGTGTGGTTGGGAAGAAACATTAGGATCTGAGAGTAGTGTTGAAGACAGGAGATCTATCCATCACCTTGAACACATAACTCTTGAACAGTTGAGGAATCCCTGAGATACCTGCTATACTCTTGAAAGTCAAGCGCAAGTATGTCTTGAAATTCATTTGAAGAATTTGTTTTCAGGGTTGTCTGTGTATATCAAAAGCAAAACTACTGAAGCATAACAATGTTTAAATTTGTCCTGTTGTGGTGCTGGCATCAGATATTCAGTGGAATGACTCGATTATTTCAGGCAACTCCACCAAATCCCAGTATTTTAAGTAAGATCAAAATCTAATATTCTTGGTGGTATTAGTCGTGAAATTAGCCTATGTTGATTGCCTAAGCTCACTGCATTTTAAGTTGCCGTCCAGAAATACAGAATACTCTTCTCTTTACAGTATCTTTGCCTGCACTACCGACATTTTGTTGTCAAATTGACTTCAGTGCAGATATCGTCAGTAGTGCCTCAGGATCGGACTTCATAAATTCAAGCATCTGCAGAGGTTTGGAGCATTCTAGCTTGTTCATACCGTGCAGCAGAACAGGTTTTAGAGATGCCTCAGTGAGCAGCATTCAGGTCAGTTATGGAACCAGATGGGAAATGGCTCTGCATGTCTCAGTAATGCCTCCATTTTCCCAGAGCAAGGCAAATGTTGTTATATTGTGTTAACACCAACATTTCTTTACAGTACTGTGGACGTACCCATATGGGCAGATGGTACCTGAAACATTACACTGGCGTGTATTTCCAACCCTCAGACTGCAAACCCTCTGTAGTAAGGCCTGTCCCTTATTATGTCAAAGCAGCAGCTACTCAAATGGGATCCTGATCTGGGATGAGGGCTTTAGATACTCTTATAAAATGGTGTAGTAAAGACCAGGTTGTTAAAACTGAAAAATACATTAAGCATCCAACTGAATTTCTTCATTGTTCCCTGTTCTTACAAATAAAAACTTGGCACAGCAACAGCATATCTGCTTTTCTGAAGCTTTTGTCTTAAAGTCCTGGGATTAAAGTATAAGCAATGAAGGTTTACATGACTACAAAGAACATCTTTACTGTATGTTTTCAGATGAACCATCCCCTTCCTGATTAAGTGTCAGCAATGCAGCTGGGCTGCAAGATGCTGAAATTAATTTCAGCCCAAATATGTTTAATGTTCATTTTCAGACATAAGCCTGCAGATAAAATCAGTTCAAAATCCTTAAGTCAGCATGGCAGAGAGATTCCAGGGCAGCCTACCTGTCTGGGCATTAGTGGAGGAAAAGCCCTTTGAAGTCACAGACGGCCAATAAAAATGCAGCTGGCATTCAAACTTTAAATGGCTCCAGCATTGAGCTTTTACATTGCTTTTACTCAAGCAAAGGCTGAAAATTTTAAAAGTGCCTTTGTACTGGTCCATGGTAAGCTTGTGTACCTGTGGTATGACCGAATGCCATCACCCTCATTTCCTTGCCCTTAAAAATGAATTGTAAGAAGCATTCCAGATAACTCACGATGCTGAGACATATGAAAGCTCTGGGCAGCTTTCATGCCTGGGGATGAGTATGGTAAGATCCTGGAGTGGTTGACAGCTTGCTCTCTGCAGGGCAGGAAACCAGCTGAAGATCTCCAGAAGGTCTGCCTGGGCCAAGGCAGTGAGTGACCACTTGCTTGTGGAAGGGCCAGGTGAAACTCCTGCTTGACATCTCGGAAGTGGGGATGTGCACCTCACAGGCTAATACAAGAGCTGGTTGAATACTTTGCTCTGTTCTGCATTTGTAAGATGCCTGATTGTTCCCTTTTGGTGTAGTGGCTCTGTGGAAGTGACATGGCCTCAAAAAATTGGGAGGGAGGTGAGGTTTGCTTCCCCTAGCCTGTGGTGAGAACTGGAAATGGTGAGCTCTGACTCTGCTGCTTCTGCTCTGACCCCTTTGTGGATGCGAGCTCTTTCCAGACCCCAGCACAGTGATACTGGAGTTTCCGAGCTTACTGGCATAGCTGGGACACAAAGACTTTTGAATTAAGTTGGGCTGGTGGGCTCTCAAATAAAATTTAAATAGCCCCCAGCTTTCTGAATTATCCACATTTATTGGTTCTTGAACAAGATAAATATTTAAGGCAGAGAAAACAGATACCCTTAAGAACTTGACTAATTTTGCCTTTCCATGTGGTAGAATGCGATGTGTCTGTTCCTAATCCTGGAAGGACTCTAAATGCTGTTTTTCTGGCTCACAAGGATATTCCAGGAAATCTCAAGGAATCTCCTTTTGCCTGTGGACAGGTTCAAGGGTGAAAGATGGGGGAAGTGGGCAAGAATAGGGACGTAAGGCTATTGGTTGGCTGCTACAAGATCATGGTATGGAAATGGTTGAGAGCCAGTGCAGTGGGATTTTACAGGGAAATTCAAATTACCACACTAAAAAATAACCCATTTTTATCATTCACAAGTCCTGAAATAG
Source organism: Zapornia atra (assembly GCA_013400835.1). Lineage (NCBI taxonomy): Eukaryota > Metazoa > Chordata > Aves > Gruiformes > Rallidae > Zapornia > Zapornia atra. Next base: position 190,635 of record VZTU01010635.1, on the reverse strand, counting down.
CATGTCATGGGTGTAAGTGCTGAGCATTGCCTGTGCTTGGCCTCGGGTTAAGCTAATTTGGAGAACTGATAGATAAAATTTTATTGCCGGCATTTGTTGGGTTTGGTTGGATTTTTTTAAAATGACAGCTGTTAGCAGCTGCTTGGTGGTTTGGAGTGTCAGAAATAGCCCAAGCACAGCTAGACCAGTGAGCAAAGTTCAGGTAAAGAGCAGTGCAAGATGCATGGGGCTTAGCCATTTCTTTCCTGAGTAACCCCATAGGTGTGTAGATGGATAGTATAGCCAGTTTATTTCCAGGTAATTTATGCTTTTATCCAACTATAGAGCACATAATAAAAAACCCTCCTTCAAAATGTTTGCAGATGTCATTCTTTGGCTTTTTTCATTCCAGTTGCAAACTTCCTGTGTTTCCCATGTAGCACAGAGTTGCGTTGTTGAGGAAAAAAAAGCATGTTTTAAAAGTTGTGGCTACTTCTGCACCTTGCAAATGAGATTGGCTTCAGCTTATTACAATAGTTTTCCCGTAACTGCTGTGGGAAAAGTCTCTCCAGCCTGTGTTAAAACCTCACCTGATTAGATTGTAGTTTGAGTAGAATGAACTAGTTGGAAGAAAAAAACAAAAAAAACAAAACCAAGCACTGCTATTTACAGATTGTATGCTTCGCTACCCTGATAAAAACTTGCTGTTCTAAATAAATGCATCAAACAGTCATTGGATTAGAAGTGTAGAAAAGCAAACGTGTTCAAATCTTAAACACATCATAATTTTAAGCGTCCACAAGTGTTTAAAAAGTGTTGGTAGGAATGAGCACATATATCCATTCACTAGTTAAATATCATAACCTGTTTCTTTTCTAAACACATGCGCAAGGGAACAGAACACATTCAAAATGTTAAACACATTGACATGTTTACAATGTGTTGCAAGAAAGTGTTTAACTTCTTGCTCTCCAAAACTAAACACTTTGGAATTAGAGGGTTTACTAATTCTGCATTATTTGATATGACTGTCACTTACTGACACTTATTGGGTAAAGTTTGAATGGATTCAGAGAAGATTAAAAAATTAATTGAATGCTTTGGGTTTGGAACTGTAAGGGAAAAAGATGTAAGTTAATAGTCTAAGGTGTTTTGTGGTTTATGTATATGTCCCAGTGAGCAAATAATTAAAAAAAATTTACCCCAGATTTATGAACTGTCCTGTATCTGGTTCATGTAAATACTAGTACTGATCATTAGTTCAAATTAGAGGTCCAATTAGAATCCATTTACAAGGTGCATTTAAAATAAACCTTTAAAAATAAAATCAAGTTTTAAGTAAAACTCTATCTCATTGTCGGCTCAAATCACAATTTTAACCCTGAGGATGCTGGATCAGTAAGGTCAGCAAGGTAGTACAGCATGGGCAGGTTGGGGAGGTAATAATGCTGATCTTTTCAGGTGGGATTTTTAAAAGTACGCTGTTCTGGCCCAGTTCTCTATTCTATTGACCTTGAGGCTTTCTGTAGTTTAACTTTGAATTACCATGGAACCAAAGGCATGCTGGGTGCTTTTAGCCTGGTCTGATTTGCAGGGAAGTCGATGGGGGAAGCCAGACCTAAGCCCATTCGGTGAAGGAGCTGTGCTCTGCCATTTCTGATGCAAGCCGCCTGGAGCTCAGCACAATCCTGTGCAGGAGTTGAAGCTGCGGACCGGTGAGTGTCGGACCATCAGATACAGGCTGAAGGGTTCAGTCACACTGCAGGGCTCTGCACGGCTTCCTGCACTGACTCCAGATGCAAAATGAACTCACAGAATACCTGAGTGAAAGCACAGGGCTCTTTTAAAACCCGTCAGAAGTTGAAGCTCTCCAGAAATGCGGAGGATAGCTTAAGGCAGCTTAAACAACGCTTTGCTGGAGCTTGAGGCAGCAGGTGCCCTGGTAAGGGAAGACGATTAGGAGATGGACTTACTGCTGACATCCCTTTTCATCTTTTTCATCGGTTTAGCTGAACTTGGCCAGCAAAGGCTAACTGTTACTCTGTGTAGCATCCATTTGGGAAGGACTGCATTCCACAGTACCCCTTCCTCCCAGCATGTGAATGATGTCTTTTAAATGGAGATTATGAAAACAAATGCTAAAAAAGAAAAAAAATTTAAAAACCAATGTAACTGATCTCAGGTTAAGAGCTATGTTTGGGAAGTTAAGGCTACGTTTAAACTGAGTGATGGATTCTCTGACGTGAGGAGCCCATCCAGCCGTAATGCCTGGTTTTCTTCCCATAGATATAGCGTGTGTACTTGGTAAAACACAAGATAATTTGGTGTGTAATAGAAAATCTCAGGCTTATAAAAGCATACCTTCAAAAGGGCATTGCAGCTATAAAGGGCTTTCATCTGAGAGTAAAAGAAGGATTTACGTTTTCTGTTGGATACAGGTGGTGCTTCTTGCTCAATGTCAGGTTAAATAAGGACTGATGTTGCACCTGCAGACTCTGGAACTTTCAGATTTTCAGTGCAGTCAAACATTTTTAGCAGACTGGGGGCGGGATAGCATGCTACTGCACCCTCTTTGTGGCTGAAGAGAGAAACCTCAGTTGGCGATGGAATTGTGCTTAAAGGCAGCGGGATGGTGATTCTTAAGGTGTTGCAGGAAAATGTATAGGAAAAGACACGTGAAGGTCATTTAGGGATTGGAAAACCTCAGAGAAGGGCCAGAAATGCTTTTTACTGGCCTCAAATAACAGTCACATTGAGGAAATTGTTCAGGCCTGTCTCTGGTGCCAGAAATATAAACCAACTGAAGTGGCCTGTGTTGGTGGTATAGGAAAAACTGGCTCCTGAAGCAAAGTAGGTGGGTTTGTTTGCCTTGGCTAAAAGTAGCTATGTATGTGTTCTAGAATATAATTCTGCTTTTTATGTGATGGCTTTACTAGAAGATATATCTGAGCAGAAGACTGTGTGCATTCATTGCCTTTTCATTTGATATATTAGGTGTAGCATGATCTGACTGAGCCCTGGTTTGATCATCACTTATGTGCAACCACCACTTCACATTATACCCAAGTATAATGTGGCACAAGTTACATGCCAAAATAAAGAGAGAAAAAAAAATCTACTGGAAAGTATTGTAGGGTCAGATTCTAGCAGATATTTCGCATGGCAGAGGGGCAGAGTGGAGCCAGTGAAGGATGGGGTTGTCTCCACTGATGCAAAATAAGACTGCATGAAGCATCAGAAGCAAATGGTAATGTCGCTAGAGGCTTGCAGTGTGTATAGATAGTCAATGTGACTAAATAAAAACCTGTGATTTGAGGCTCCAGAATGTCTGATGTTTTGTACTCACTATGATCACACTAGGCAGTGGTGTTGATTTAGGTTGACACATCCAGAAGAAGGAAATGGGCAAACGCTCTTCCCAGCACCCAGAAGGAGGAAAGTAGGGGAGAGAGTAGTAGGATCAGGCAGCTGACCAGGTAGGCTGCCTCACCCACGCCAAGCAAACACATGCCAGTTTTACAAGGAAAATGGGGTATAATATGTTTGTTGGGTGTGTTGTGTGTTCACCCCAGGTTCAAAGGCAGGAATCTGGATGTAGGACAGAGACCTTTCTCGGACTCCTGTGCTCCCAGTGTTTCCTGAGCAGCTCAATGTCTTGGGGAAAGCAGCTAAAACAGAAACCTAGTGCTTACCTAGCACAGCCTGCTGCTGCTTCTTGCAGTTTGTGGCTTCCAGCTGCTTGTTCTGATGTCTCCTCCTCTGAGAGCTCTTTCCACATAGGGCAGATCATTAGCAATTTCTATTCTGCTGAGTCTCAGGCCACTGAGTGTTCTGGGTTTAGGTCAATTCATGATTTGACTAGAACATGCTCTGGGTTAATGTCAGTGCCCATATAATCCTCTCTCCAGAAATACTCATCCAGTGAGACTAATGGGTTTTTACAGTGTTGGTCAGGCTTCATCTTTTCATCCTGCAAGGATGAAAATGAAACCACGAGAGATTGTTGAAACCTGTCCCCGTGTGCTTGGCAGCTGGGAGTCGCTCTGACACGCAGTCAAAGGCTCTGGTAGCACCACAGACTCTATGTTTTTGATTCATACTCCGTTCAGGTATTTTTGTTGGCACAGAAGTGACAACAGGTGCAAATCAATCTAAAGAAGCATATGGGAAATTTCTGGTTCAGTGGAAGGTGTTCTTGCAGAAAATGTGTTGGTGACACTGCTAATTAAGATGTTACTCTCATCTCGTGCACTGTTCGCCTGTGTAATGGGTTTGAAGGAAACTTTAGCATCTAAACATATGGGCGTGGGTATAGGAAGAAAAGAGGTTACACATATCCATACAGAATTATATGGATGATGTTTAGAGCCAGCGGGGATGGCAGACTTGCTGCCTGCCAGGAGGATCTATTTCTGAGGAAGCAACAGAGTTGTGTTTTTTGTCATTCTCAGCAAAATGGACACGCTGTTGGAAATGGAAACACTTTCATTACAGGATTACAGGGATTGTTAATTTCCCAAGTTTTCTGATTTTTTTTTAAATTTTTTTTTCTGAAACTGCACATGATCCTTTCCTAGGGAAGGGCATTTGTGTGAGTGAAGATCGGAATGGAAAGGACTATGACAACTGGGAGTGAATTCCTCACAGGAATGTGAGGACTCAGCCATAAAATGATAGTTCACTCCAAGACTGTGAGGCTTGATCTTACAAGACATTATAAGATAGGCCCCAGATCTCACAAGCAATGCAATGACGTCAATCAGGCAGAAGGGTGGAGAGACAATCCTTGAAGTGTTATCTCTGGGGGAAAAAATCTCATTGCAACCAAACTAGAAGTGCATGGAGAGTAAGAACAAATGTGGCTTGAGAACATCTGAATGACATTTACTTCTACAAAAAGCATTTTTGATTCTCAGAGACTGTTTCCACACCAGTATTTCTGATAAGCCCTAGAAGTAGAAAAAAGAAAAAAAATATTACACTTATACTAGGAAAAAGGTTGGCTAAAATGAAAGGGAAAGAAAAAAGCATAAAAATACTTTTTATGATAAGGCCAAGAAATGCCTTTTTAGGTCTGGAATAATAAAATTCCTTCAGATCTTTGAATGAATTCCTGTGCTCCTTCTCCTAGTCTTTTGAGCACCTGTCAAACTTTTGGTCAGCTAAATGATCCACACAATTCAGGAAAACTGTCATGTTTTCATCATTATTTCTTTAATGTATGTGTTTTCTGTTGCCTACAGATTATAACAGCTGAGATTTTATGTTTACTACTGGTTTATTGATGAAAATTTGAGTATCAATCGTGTTACTACAGAGTCCTGTTGAACTAGTCAATGACAGCTTCATCAACACCTTTCTGAAATCTCTTTGTCATCCTGTGCATTATTATCCTGATCACGTGCAGTGCTAATTAGAATATTTGTGGTAATGTTTCAAATGCTTTGCAAAACTTTATACATATGATGTTTTGGCTGGAATTTTATTTTTTTATCAATCACACAGAATAGTTTGGGTTGAAGGGACCTTTTTTAAAAGTCATCTAGTCCAGCCCTCCTGCAGTGAGCAGGGCCATCTTCAACTAGATCTGGTTTCTTCGAGCCCCATGCAGCCCGACCTTTAATGTTTCTAGGGATGGGGCATCTACCACATCTCTGGACAACGTGCTCCAGTGTTTCACCAGCCTGATCTTAAAAAAATCTTCCTCACATCTAGCCTAAATCTTCCCTCCTTTGGTTTGAAACCATATCCCCTGTCCTATCGCAACAGGCCCTATTAAGAAGTTTGTCCCCATCTTTCTTATGTCTCCCTGGAGATACCCAACTCTCTCACCTGTCTTCTTAGGAGAGGTACTAAAGCAGTCTGATCATCCTCATGGCCCTCTTCTCGACCCATTCCAACAAGTCCATGTCTTAACTGTGCTAAGGACTCCAGAGGTAGACACAGTACTCCAAGTGATGTCTCATTTATAATGAAAAATGAAAACAAACTTGTTGTACAGGCTTCATATAGCTATTTTATCTAGGTCTGCTGTCCTGCTTGCTAGTCTTTCTGACCTGGAACCTTCCTAGTTATGCAAAATCAGATACACTTTTAAAATGTGCAGTTTGTTCAGGACAGTAGATATAAAATATTTTTTCTAGGTGATTAAGTAACTTTAGTATTTGCTATCCAAGGGCCATATCCCTCACCTACTTCTTAAATCCATGCTTGGTTAACCACTTACCTGGGCATTATTTTATCATCCATGTCTGTATCTCATCCTTCTTTTCAAGTATTAAAACAAAAAGACTAACAAATACTTCTGCTTCTTTTAACAATATCAATACACTTACTTTTTCCTTCACATAAAGTACAAGGACATGCTGAGACTAATTTTTTTTCCAAACACATAAAGTCATCCTTTTTCTTTCCCTCTGAAATCTATCAGTCCTGTATTTCTCCCAAAGTCTTTGCTTTCTCTTACCTAATTTTTCATTTCATCACTTTTAAGTATTACTAATTATTATCTTCTCTTCCTTAATATATTTTATTAGCTATATATTTTAATTAATTACCTTTGATTTACTGTTAACCTAACAGTAAAGTTTGGTGTCGTTTGGGCTGAAGTTATTTGCTCTCCAAAATGAATCACGGCTCTTGGGACATTCAGTAAGCTCTGCCTACAGCAGTCTCAAGCTCCCTTAGACATTGATTTGAATGGAAGAAAGACTAGATATAGTTGTGGATCTTTAGGTTTACCCTCATGATTGTTTTATTTTCGCACACAGAAGTGGCACCTTTCCCATCATTGCCCATTCACAAGGCATGAACGAGAAATAGAAAAGGACAAAGCAGGATATGAAGGGAGGACATAGAAAACCTGAGCTCATTTCCTTACTCTGCTTCAGGCATCCTATGATATGTGGGCAAGTTAGCACTGACTGTCTGTGCCTTCCTTCCTGCAGGACGGAAATAACACTGCTACATTGACTCCAGAGGGGAACTGTGAGAAGAAATCTTTAAACACTAAGAAGTGCTTTGAAACCTCTCTGATGGGTAACAGGTCAGCAAAAAATCCAAAGGAGCCATTTCTATGCTTCTCCCCAGTCCTGACTTAGTGACATTAAGGGTCAGCCTCCAAGCATAAAATCAAAAGACTTTTTACTCTGGTAGCTATGTGTAGGGAGCAACAAGTGCCTCCTTCATTCTGTGGCTTCTCCAGGGATCTTGTCTGTTCCTTGGAGCCTGTCCTCTGGGGTTGTTTACTGTTTGGTCACTGGAAGCTTCTGACTGGTGTCTTTTCTATGGCTACAAGTTGTTTGCTTCTCCCTCACCCCTGACGTATTTTCTTTGTGTTCCGTTTCTGTTTTCCTAGAGCCATGTCTTTTTAGGCTTTTTACTTTTTCATGCCTCCAGCATTAACTTTTTTTCACCCATCTGCTGATCCTTTCCCATGCATTGCTTACGAAGGGAACAGAGCGTATCTGTTCATGTGCTGGTCACTGCTTGCTGCACTGCTGGGGTTATACCATAGTGCAGCCCTCCTTAGTGCAAGATGCCATCTCTCCTCACTTGTGTAGTAGGCACTGTTTCCAGAGCCATATACACTACGCAATCTCATAATCACAAACGTATGGGTTGCACTTGTGCTGTGTGTTACCAGCAGACCACCCCACTGGTAAAGACTGTGCGGCTGTGACAAACTGAGCGTCTTTCAGAGTAACTTACTTTCTGTTCTGTCAGGGAGGAGGTTTAAGCTGAGGTGAGTTCACAGATCTCGTTTGCTGCACAGTTCCCCAGATATATACATGTGTATATATATATATATCAGTACAGCTGTGGCTGTGCAGCACGGTGGTACGGGGGTGAAACTGGGATGGCTCCTGGATACCCTTTATTATAAACCCTGGAGCACTAGAGATTAGATAACTGCCTTCCCTTTTGTCACTTCCTTAATCGCTCTTCCACCCATGCACATAACTTGGGCATTTTTTGGCTTTAAACCATTTATGGTCCTCTTTGGACTAAGTGCCTTTCCACTCCATTTATGTCACAGCAGGACACTTCATGATCTCAAGTTACATATTTTTCTCTTCTACACCAGTGGTGTGGGTGTAATTTACACTCATTCAACAATTCACAGCAATTCTCTTACTGGCATGGATTCAGCTCTCAGCTAATCAGCACATCAGATTCAAGAACAATTCCAAAGCATTTGCATGGAAATAAGGAAATCAACAATGGGTCGTTATTTCAGTAGCCCATTATTGTGAATATAAGAAAACATAGCATATAAGAAAAAGTGTGATGTGTTTTATCAGGGAGTGAAAGACATAAATTGTATACAAAATACTCATTACATAAATTCCTTTTTAACTGCTCATCTCACTTATACAACCTCTGGTAACTTGACCGTCTTAATTGCCATATTTACAGTAGAAATTTGATACTGGACTGATTGCAAATGTATTTCTAATGGATTTTCCCCAGAGATATTTCAATAACGTCTTGTGAGAACCTTTTCATTGCTTTTTGTATTACTAGTAAAAATGTTCTTTTAGAAGCAGTCAGTTTTAACAAATGATCATCCATTTTTAACAAATGATCATCCATTTGCCTTTTTTTTTGCTTTTGATTTCCTTATGGGACTTTATGTGTTCTTTGGAATTGCTTGTAATAATAATGGTATAGGTAGTTTGTTCCAGAAGACTTCTGCTATTATGAAAAAGGGACCCTACACTTAGGCTTCCCGTAGTTAATGGAGCCTTCAACTCTGGTTACTTTTAAGATGGCAGTCAATCAGCCTGAATAACTAAGTAAATTAAAGTTAATTAAACAATGGAGGGGTGGGGAAGGGATATCTGCAATTCTAAAGTTCATGTCTCAAAACCACTGAAACCTGTGGGTGTGGATGCCAACATTGCCTACCTGCGTTAGTGGTTGCACTGGTTCAACCGGTACCTGTGACAGAGCAGAAACCCCCAGCCTAAATTGCAACCTGATGGAAATTTGTGCAAATCATAATTCTAGGAAGATTTTTCTTGGGGCTGTTGACAGATTTAACACCACAGCCAAAAGAAGGGGATAGAAGCCCATCAAAAATTAAGTAACAATTAGTGGTAGTGAGATGAGATTTGGACTTGGAAGAGGAGGAGAAAAACCCAAAAGAGACCAAACAGGGAAAGCTTGGACCTTTTGGAAAATAAAAAGAATGGGAAATATGAACCAGAAAACTATAGAAAACCTTAGAAACCAAAGCGAGACAGCACAAAACTGTTGGTCTTGAATGGGAGAAGTCATGAATTTTGAGGGAAGGGACAGCAGTGATTCCAGAGAGATGGATAGGAAGAAAATGGAAAGTATTTCGAAATGAGCTGGGGGATTCAAAAGGGAGGAATTGCAACACTAAGACACTGTTCTGCCACTTTTGAGGACAAGGGGCTGAGTTTGTCCTCATCAACCTGGGTGTGAAAATTTTTCTGCTACTGGAAGCTCTACGGGAGCCGTGTGGTCTGATACCAAAAGGAGTCAAAGCTGTACAGAGGGAACAAGGCCATTGGAATCAGAAAGCAGCAAAACACCCAAGTAATCTCTAACAATTGTAGACTAAGCCTGTGCAGGGCCAAATTATTCTGCTCTCAGCTTGCCTAGTAAAACCAGAAAATTTGCCAGTTTCCCTGATAACATTCCTGCAGATTTACATGAGCAACATCGCTGTAGCGCTGAGTCCAGAGTTTGGCTCTGCTGCTAGAAGCGAAGAGCACATACTGAACCTCCACCACTGAGAAATGTATTTAGCTGAGTTGCATACACAGCTTCCAAGCAGGGTATAAAAGAGTGTGAAAATTACAAAAATCACTTGATATCTCCAGCTATGGATAGGAATGTGCTGTTTTATAAGAATGTTTTTTTTACTGACATATGTGTGAATCCCGCTATCTATATTAATTTATTCTTTATTATTTCTCCTTGAAAAATCCATAGCCCAGTCTTGTTTAAAACCCTATTATATTCTAATCTGCTGGTTTTTTTAATCTCAGTCCGGTTCATTCATGTCAATCTCAAAGACGCTTTAACTGAGACACTGTTGTGAGGTTTAACACTGTGAGAACTCGAGGCAAATAAAAATCATTACGCTTGGAAACGTTGAGCCACCAAAAATGCTATTGTTCATAATGTACTTATTAAAGTATATGAAAGGTAAACATTGAAACAACTTTAGTTGCTCTGATATTAATAAATATTCTTATTTTTACAATATGAACCCCAATTTAATCAGATTTGCATTTCTTGACATAAATATATCTTTTTCTTCAGTTTAATTCAATGAAATATATTCTGTGAAACCTTCGTACACTACTTCACTTTTCAGAGTTGCTGGAGAAGACAACGTCTCTTTCACATTGGGCATAATTGCACATCACAAGATGAATGTCTTCCATCAAATGAGACTGTCCGGTAATGAAAACTTCTTCAAATTTACTAAGGCAGGTAGAGTGATTCTTATAGTGAGATGCTGGGATGAAGCCCACAGCTCAATTCTGTCTATGAATGACGTTTCCCTAACTCCTAAATTTTTGTTTTAAGCTGTTTCAAATGTGAAAGCCCAAACTTAAAAAGTGCAAAATGTTCACTGGGAATGCACAGAGCATCCTCAGCCCTCTCTGGGCTGAGCTACTGCCAGGCTCAGTCTGGATTCAAAACCTTGGCACTGTGCGGTAATTGGCTGTTTAAACAACAAAAACCTGTTGTGTAAAAACGGCACTGTAATTCCTCAACCATAATGCTTTAAAACTTCCTTTGTGTGTCTGTAAGTAAAAACTATGCACCTCTTAATTACAGGAAGATAGATCTATTACTCCTTGGAATTTTTAAAATTATTTTTTAAAATTAATTTTAGCATAATTAATGAAGGAAATACCAGGATAGTGAACAACAATGTTGGGATATATTTAAGTGACAAGCAAGTAAAATACATGCATAAAGATCTGTATCTGCTAATCAGAGTGCTGACTGCTTAAGTTCTAATTTAGTGTTGTTATCACTGCAGTGTTTACTGGAACACCATAAGAAATCCATTCAATGTCCTTGATTAAGAGCGGCCAAACAGACACCAGCAGCAAATTTTCTTTATTTCAGTGATTTAAGTGAAAAGGTAAAGGTTCACTGAACAGGCTGAAATTACCAGAGTCCAGGATTTTTCCCCTCCCTTCCCCCCTCCATTCAACTAGGGACTGTGATCATATTTTCCATTTTCTGCAGTCTTAGATTAATGGATAATCTTGGCTCACCTAGGACTGTACGTTGGGTATTTCCTTCCCTGCTGACCGTGTCATCTGGTGTGTTTGTGCAGTCCTGCTGTGACTTGCTCACATGCTGGATAAACAAACTTTTTTTTCTCATTTTCTTTCTTCGGTCTCAATTCCCAAGCTTTCCTTGCAGTTGAATGGTCCCGTTAACTTTGCTAGAGCTCTATAATGGATCTATGCATACCATTGTAAAGCTTGGTATTGGATTATAACGTTGCCACATGACTAGTGTCTTGTACTGTGGCTATTACCTTCTACCACTGTAAGAAATTTGGCAGGCTGGCAAAAGGTTTGTGACAGTAGATCTTCTTCACGAGCATCTCCTCTCTGAGAAGTTTGTAGTATCGTTTGGTAGTAAATTAGGAGAAATTAGCTCCTAAATGCAAGACAAAACCAAACCCCAAAGCCGTAGGAGTGGAAAACTCCTTGGACCATTGCCATTTCTGAAAGGAAGAATATGGGTCAGTGTTCATGCTTCGGATAGATCGGATAGATACTGTGTGTTGGGAGGAAGTATGCTTATAAAGGATTTTCCATAGTTATAAGCTAAGCATAAAAAATAAAGTTATTCAAGCCTACAGCAGTATAAATTCAGCTGCTTGAAGAAACTCTAAACCCGTGACACTGGTCATGCAAGTTGCCTTGTCATGTTCTGTCTTTCTAAATGATTAAAAAAGGCCAAAGAAGGAGAGATTGTCAGGTTATTTAGAGTAAAGTCATTATCTTAGCAATTTTTTCTACTTGGTCCCCAGGCTCCTTCCTGTCTCTGAGTTAATAATGTTTTTAAATTTAAGAAACTGATTGTGACAGATGGCCCCTATGTTCAGTGGTGTGCGCGTGCGTGTGGATGTGTGCATGTGCGTACGCTTGTGGTCCTCTGAAACATGTAAGGAAATGTGATTTTTTGCATTGCATGCATTACTTGCTTAAGAAACACAAAACCAAACCAGTGTCAGTGGAACGTTATTTTTACGGCTATCTCGTATCACTGGTGAATGCGATTAACAGGGAAGGTGTCGTTTCAGGGACCTGCGGGCTATAAATTTTCTGTGCCGCAAAGAGAGACAGTATTAGGACCAGGGAGCATAGCTGTCCCACACTGAATCGCTCCTTGTTTTAACTTTCTTTCAGGACTTAATGAGAGCCTGACAGATCGCTTCCGTTCTGAGCTACTCCAGGTGTGCTTTTGTGGCGAGTCTGTCAAGGAAGATGATACTAAGAGATCGGTTTTGTAGAGCCTGCAAACAACCAGCGAGGAATGGAGTAAATGCCAGAGCTCAGTGGATGCTGCCTTGCTGCTAAAACATTACTGGGGTAGGGGGGGGTCCACTAATTTGCAAAAGATTTCCTTCACATCTGGACAAGCGAGTCAGGTTTTGTGACTTTATCTGGGAAGAAGTTGGTTCCCCCTCCAGTGGCCCCAGTTCCTTGGTGATGGTGGGGCTTCTTTTGAGGGCAATGGTGAAGTAAGAGAATGGAAACGTGATTTAATTAGGGTGAAAAAGAGGGAACTCTGGGCCTGCCTGGAAGCTGTGGTCTTTCAGCAGTTTGATGGATACAGTGGTGGACTCTCCTGAAATTCAGGGATGGATTTTTCGGCCGTGTTTCAAGTTTTGGGAAAAATAGTAACTTTTGCTTTTGAAATTGCTTGACAGAGTTGTCTCAGCTCTCAGAGCGGTTCTCCCTTGTCCCCAGGAATCATTTTTCCCCTAGGATAATCTCACCAATTAAATTTTAATTTAAACCTGAGGCCTGATCTCCCACTGGTAAAGTGAAGGGAAGCTTAGTGCCGACATGCAGACACTTTGTGTTTTGCAGCAGTAGATCTTAGAAACACTTGCATGTATTAAATTTTTATCTATGCGTGTATAATTAATGTGTGATGTGCCTTTATTAATTATAGTTTCAACAGACAAAATCTGTTCTCAAGATTTGTATTACCCTTTTAATCCATCTGTGTAAAGCAGGTGACTGAGTTTATGTCCAGAGAGGTCGTAGAAGACATGTTCTTTGATCTTACAAGGTATACTCATCTCAATTTTCAGATTACTTACTATGTTTTCTTTATTGAATACCATTCCTTGTGTTGCTCAATACATCAAGGCTTTGGCTGAGCTTATGATTTCTTTTAATATGTGTTTCTGTTTTATTTATGTGATTTCTCTTTCAATATTGTTTTAGCAGTTCTGGTAATGGTATTATGAGAGGCAGAGACAGAAATAGTTCCAGCAAGTTGTGTCAATCCTGCACAGATTGGTTTATGCTACTCAGTCCAGACCTACCAAATGCATATTTTGGTAACCTCAGTCTGGAGAAGAAAGTAATACACCTATAGCACATGACAAAATTCTTGTCACTGGGGGAAATGTTACTTCCTGCTCCCATTTTACTGCTGTTGTACCAAAGTATTTTTAGAGTATTTTGGTATATTTTCTGAGTGAGATGAACAGATGCCATCATATTTATTCAAAGCTATAAAAGCCCGTGTCGTTCATAAAATAAAAACTATATTTTTAGGAAAAAAAACCCAAACCAACTAAAACCCAAAATAAAGCCTAAGGCAAAAAAGGGTATTTTTATAGGTTTGGGTTTTTTTCCCAAATTACTTCAAAAGTCTTGGAGAATCATTTTCTACACAAGATTTTCATCTTAAAAATAACTCCCTGACTTCATTCTGACAGAAACATCCTCTAACGTGAACCAAGGCTTCTGCAGGAAGGAAAGGAATGTGTTGGGGGGAAAACTGCTTCCCGGAAAAAGCTAATCAGCATAAAAGGGAAATGGTCAGCAGCATCTGTGTAGATTTTGAGGAAAAACTGAAATAAACCAAGTGTGTGACGTGTTTTTCAGCAACAGGAAAGCATGTAACTTTCCTCAGCTGCGTACACTGCCTCTCCCTTGGGGGAGTTCTTTCGATTTTTTTTATTATTATTTTTTTTACACCTTGAAAGATTTCAGAAGGGGAAAAAATAAGAGCGAGTTAAGTTCTAAACTGAAAATACATGTATATGATGAGCTGCTTTGTCTTTGCTCTTTAGTTAACTTTGCTGCCGTTAGTCAGTAAAGTAAATATGTCTGTGCTACAGATCCCTGTATTCCCTCAGCATGTGTGTAATCCTATAGCTTTGTTTTGCCTTTTCCTAGGGACCCATAAGATGTTTAGCTGCAGTGGGTATGGCAGCTGGAGGTTTACTGGGCACTCAGGCATCTCCGCCGTAACAGCGGGGTCTCACGCATGAGCTGCAGCCATAGGAGGTCTCTCTTTGATGCTCACCTCTGAGGAGGAGGAGAGGCTGCTGGGGATGGATAGCAGCGGCGAAGCCCAGGTGCTCCCTGAGGGGTGGGAGCACCTTCTCTGCACTGAGACCTCGTTCACCTTGTGTGAAATGTCTGCTGTGGAGAAGGAGAAGCCAATGGGATGGGAAAGATGATAGGAAAAGGAGACTGGAGTGTATCCACAGCACTGATACGGCTTTGGCCATGACATCTGAAAAACCCAGAGGTGAAAAGCCCCACCTTGCTGAAGTGACTCTCTGCCAGGTCTGGGCTGGTGTGCAATCTCAAGGAAGTCGCTTTACCTCCACATCTTGACAGCAAAGTCATTCCCTGAACATATGCAAAACACACTGCAAAGGTGCCTCTGCTCTCCTGCTGTGTATAGTTGCTCCTGAACCTGGAAAGAGATCCGTGCTTAAAAAGAAGCGCTTCAAGAGATGTATTTTAGCAATATGAAGGGTGAAGACAGTGGTCTCCCTGAGCGCTCTCGAGTTTCTATCCCAAAGGGCCAGTTATTTAACTCTGTTGCTCTGATTGTGGTTTATTTTTTTACTGACTTATCCTGCTCTTTCATACTGGAACTGAAAATTACCCAAAGACATGTTTTCAAAGAAACACCATAATCATGCAATTCTGGTTTCTATCATACCCTTCAAGGGACATTTTCTGACCCCACTCCCACCCTGGCAGGAAGGAAGAGTTTATTCTGGGTTTGTAAACCAAAGCAGGCAGACCAGGGGAGAGATGGAAACATCAACTGTTTGTTATATAGAATACGGTTGTTTTGGTGTCTTGCCAGAAACTCTAGAGTACCAACAGATGTTGCACAGGTGATTGGAGCCTACACAGGTAAACAGAAAAAAGCTTTGTGGGTTATGGTATGGCTGGAGTTTCTAGCCTTCAGTTAAATTGCTAGAACCCTAGATAAAATCCACCCACCTGAAAATACCTTGCATTTGCGATTTTTCAGGGTTGAAAATTATTTCCCAAGGGAGGTGCTTGGGTCTTAATGGTGTGAAGTTGATAGAGAAACCAGGATCATTGGTGAGGGTTTGGGTGTTTTTAATATATATATATAAGTCAAAATGTCATTGTTTTTTAAGAGAGAGCAACAGTTACTGCTAGAAATACACTATTCCTGGCTTCCAGATTTGGAAATCCAGACATACTCTACACCACTTCTGATGTGTGGTATGTTATCTTCTACTAAAAAAAGGCAGGGTTAAGGCTAGGTAGGAGCTGGCTTTGGAGGGCAGAGGTGAGCCAGGGCTGCCTGGACTTCCCTGGGCTTGTCTTCCTGATAAGGTTACTGCCTGGTTCTCTGCTGCAGACCAGATGTGCTAAGGACCACAGTGGGTCAGGACACTTAGCCAAGGTGCACATGTTCACATTTTTCTTTTATCTATTTATTTCTGTTTATGTTGTGGTTTAACCCGGCAGGCAGCTAACCACCACACAGCCATTTGCTTGCTCCACCCCTCCAAAGTTGGATGGGGGAGGGAATCAAAGGACAAAAAGTAAAATTCATGGACAGATACAAAGAAAGGTTAATAGGACAGAAAAGGGAGATACTATAATAATGGTAGTAATAGTAGAATATACAAAACAGGTAATGCATAATGCAATTGCTCACCACCTACTGACTGATGTCCAGCAATCAGTTATATGCTGAGCACAACATCATATGGTACAAAATGTCCTTTTGGCCAGTTTGGGACAACTGTCCCAGCTGTTCCCCCTCCCAGCTTCTTCTGCACCCCCAGCCTTCTCACTTGCAGGATAAAAAGTCTTTGACGTGGTGCAAACACTACTCTGCAACAACAAATAAACCATCAGACCATCAGGGTGTTAGCAACACTGTTCTCATCCTAAATCCAAACCCCAGTGGTACACCAGCTGGTAGGAAGAAAATTAACTCTATCCCAGCCAAACTCAGTTTATTAAGAAATAAGTGACAAAGCCTGTTCCCAGATCAGAAGGTGCTGTAGCTAATGCTACAGAGTGGGCATGAGGCAGGGGTCTTTGCCAGAAGGAGCACCAGGTTTGACAAGACTTCCTGCTCATCCTGCTCCCTCTGCAACTGGGCATCCACCCCAACACGCAAGCTGTGAATCCAGGGGATTTTCAGGGCTACCAATAGTTCCAGTGGGAAATGGCAGAAACATTATGTAGAAAATGGCATGGTAAGGATCTGCTGAGTTTTACACATGGAATTCAATGGGGTCTTTCATACTACTGCAAGACCAGAATCTGATCCTATGCTTTACTTTCTCTTGGATGTAACCTAAGAGGAAAAGTGGGAGACTGAACATTACTTTTTAGGAATCTGGCTCTTGCCTTTGATTTTATTCCAGAGCGGAAGTAGCAATGTTTGCAGCTCCCACATTACCAGTGTGTATATCATTCCAGACAACAACTTCTTTGTTTAAAGATGCTTTTAGATGTAAGATTGAGTGTATTGAGCACACTGATGCTTAGCCTTGTTTTTTTACCCGTATACCTGCAGGTCTTTCATGGCTGTAGTCTACTGTCGATGCATATGTTTCTGGTCTACAGGCAGCCTTTCACAGCATCATTAACTGCAGAATGCTCTTTAGCAGAGAGCCATGGGAAACACCTGCCTTCTGCAGTTGCCAAGTTTTTTTTTTTATATATAGTCTTCGTTGCATTGTGTTTATCTTTTATATATACCTACACAGCAATACATGCATAAATATACACACACACAAATATTTTTACATAAAGATATTCTGTCAGCTGTCATGAAATAATAATGTCCCTACTTTCAGCAGTTTTACACTGTGAGTTTATATAAACTTGTTGGTTTTAATTATAATTTTTTTAAATCATCATGCATTTTAACGAGCAGCAAAAGATTAAAGACCAAGTACCTACGTTCCCCTGTAGAGTAAGTGCATTCAGTTCTATTTTTAGTTATAATTTTAAAGATTTTGAAGTAATCATTTATTTTTTCAATTAAAGGGCCAGAGGTTTTACTTCTATGATGCTGTATCTGGCTATATATTTATAGGGGTAAGAGAAAAGGTTAGATAATGGCAAATGAATGTGTACTTCTACATAAGGTTGTTATTTTGGCCTTGGAACATACAGGGCTACTGTGTTAATTTGGAAGTAGTCTAGTTTGCATTTGGCATGACATAATTGGAGATAAGGGTGGGGAAAATGCAAAATTTGGCATGTTAAGGCCTGGGCACAGGTATGGTCTGGTGAACATTTCATAGACCAAGAAAAGTTGTTGGTTTGGGGGGTTTTTTTAATTGATCTTTAAAGCAATACTCTGCCTGAAGATGGAGAATAGGTTATCTCAGAGTCAATAGGCCAAAAGTCACGCTGCAACTGCCATCCTGGAAAGGAAGAGCAACACAATATTTGCGGTTTTTTAATGTTACTACTCTGAGCTGGGATAGAGAAGTCGTCCCAAAGATGGGGAGCAGTGTGGAAGAATGGATGCACACAAGGGGGTGAGTATTGTATGCCACAGAAAATTGCCAGAGTTTGTAGCAACAATAACGAGAAAGGGCTTCCTGTGTTTTATTATGTATTATAGCTTTCCAGCCAACATTGATGTTCTCCTGTGAGGACGGGCTGGTGGCCCTGAGAGAGCAGCTCCTCCAGATGACTGATTGCCTTTGCCTGTAATATGTTTCCCATCAAACTGTTCCGAGATGTTTTCCTGTTTAAATACAGCCCCAAATCAGCCATTCACAAGGAGCTATTACTGAACAAATACGCTTTGAGGACAAGCACAAACCTGTAAAGTTCCACTCCATCTTGTGAAGGCATTTCAAATGCCTCAAAAATGAGACGTAATAGCATTATCTGAGGCCTCAGAGGTGGGGCTATTTAGGTTCCCAAACATGTCTCTTGCTGCTGAGCTGTAGACACATCAAGAGGTGGCATGGGAATAATGTCTCTGAGTTAAGCTGAGCAACATCATGGAAAAGCTAGTGTTGAGGATAAAACATGAGTTTGTCAACCAGTACATTTTGAGCTGTGATTACGAGGCTGTTAAAAGCCAGCCGTGAAGGTCCGGTAGAAGCAGCCCCTTGGGTAAGGAGAGACAGCTTGCTGAAGAAGCTACAAGCTGTCAACAGGAATAGTTAATGGAAGGGCTTGCGAGGGTGCAGCTTCCCCCACAGATCAGGTGGTGACATTTCAGAGCCATTTCATCAGGGGAGGGGAGTGAGATGTACAAGGCAATGATCTTAGAGCATTGTGATAGCATTCCCTAAAGGGAGAAGGAAAAATAAATTAGATCAGTGATCTCCCTGAGCAGAGCTGCCAGTTGTTAGCATCTCTGAAAGGAGTGCACAAGCCGAGATGACACTGCTGAAAGAAAAGGAGGAACTCATTTGTCTAGATGTACAAATGTATTATTCTTATTGTACTGGCGCTGTGGACCCCTGTAGCAGGAGGTCAGAGCTTGACAAATGCTGGTTAAACAGCCCCCCTTCCGAAGATAAGCTGTTGTTGCAGAACAGAGTGGATAGGCAGGGCTGAAAGTGTAGTTTTGCTTAAGGTAGTGTATGTGGACATGTCAGAGACCTCTTGGCTGCTGCAACCACAGAAGAGGGATTTGTAAGAAGAGTCCTTGAAGTTTTCAAAGGTATCGTTAAGCCTTAAAATACAGATGTAGTCTTGGCTAACACTGGCATCCCTCGTTACCCTGCAGTTGCAGAGTCTTAGAAATGTAATCTGAACTTATGCTTCTTAATGGAGTGTATACTACTAATCACTTAAAAATCAGCTGCTTTTTTTTTCTTTTTTTTACCTTTATAATGAGACAGAGCTTTTATTTGTATGTGAATGGAGTTTTGCCAGAAAGGCTTATGTCAAGTGGTTTCATTCAGCAACGTAAAAACTCTTGTGCTTGTCTCTGCAGGTAGAGAGAAGTGGAAATCAGGCAGTTGCAAAGAATGTAACTAATGACTCCACTTCTGTATGCGATTTTTTTTTCCAAGGAGCAAACTGTTGTATAAGTCTTTGAAAATGTGAGTCAAAATGAGATAATTCTTTCCTAGCCCAAATGTTTAAGGCTGTCTTAAAGCATAAGCATCCTTTTGTGGGACTACTGTGAGCTACTGCATAAAAATTTATGTGCAATAATCAGTAATTAATTGGGAAATTTGTGCTAGTAATTTTAGTAAACTGTTCATATCTTGATATGAAAAACAGAAAGTAGTTTACATTTAACTTGCAACATTATTACCCCTTGACTTCATGGGGATGTAGGACAGGCACAGAGTGACTGGACATTAAGGTTGTGATGAGGTGTGGCTCACCGCCTGCAAGTGTGGCTTTGCCAGGCAACTGTTTGGCCTCTGACATGAGAAGGTGTTGCCAAGCCCAACCTTTACAAAGGAGGTTTGTCTTGGCACAGACATAGGTTGGTTCTCTATTAACCTCTGTCTTCTACTGGCTGAAACAATTTTGAGTGCTACGGTCTACCCCTATCCCACCCCCATCCACACCCTTTATGACAAAGACCAGACCCACAGGAAAAATGTCCTGGGGCATCCCATCTACCTGGGAAGACAAGGAAATAATGGTAAGTGCTGATACCTCCCACATGGTTATGACGTCTGGTTTTAGTGCTGCAGTTCATAGGGGAGATGATCTAAACTGTATAGTAGTGTTATGTGTACCTTGGGGTCATTGCTAAAGGAGAGGGGGTGGTATAGTTTTGAAATCCTTCTTCATCAGACCTAGCCCCATGGTTGGGATACAGTTGCCTCTCTGGACTTGTGTCATCTCCTCAGCAGCCACAGCTGTGCTTTCCTTCAGCAAGTTAATGTTTTGTTTCCGGAAGGTAGCAAGGTATGTCAGGGTTTTACTTCTCTGCAACACATTCGGTGCTGTGCCTAACATTTGAGCAGATTTGGCCTTTCAGCAGGATAGTGGTGGACTGAAATAAGGAACTGGTTTAATATCTTATGACAGAACTAATGTCAACACTTTTCCCACTGGCAACGTGGAGCCTTCACTTGTTCTTGCCATTGCCAACAGCTTTTCCAGCTCATGGGTGACAGACTCCCTTCTCTGTGCTCAAAAAATAGAGAATATCTTTCTGTTCCTTAAAAAGGAAAATGAAAGAAATTCTTAGGGATACTATGGAACTAACAAAAGTCAGCAACCACGAACGATGAAGACTGCAGCATTTCAGTAGAATGTTTCCTTGAAGAGGAATCTCTAAAGGAGATTGATGATAACAAGGGAGCTGAAAGAGAAAGACTATCCATTAAAGAGGATCTAGCATGACCCCAAGTAGAAGTCAATTTTTTTGAAACTAGCTGCTTTTCAGTCTTGATTAATGACTTGGCACCAGAAATTGGACATTTAACAGCATTGGGTCCACCGTGAAAATGAACTCACTGGGAATCACTGACGCAAAGCTAAAGGTTTAGAGTAATGACCAGACAAGCCAACTCTTTTAGCTCTTTGTATTTTCTATGTGTGCATGCAAGGAGTCAGTGCTGTTGTTTATCTGACATTCTCTTGGTCAGAGGCTCTTGTACTCAGAATGGTAATGCAGCGTAAGCTCCAGTGTAAGATCACATCTGGACATAAGCAGAAATGTATCATTTCCATTAGTGATCATGTATTTCAATTGGAAGCATGTTCTGCACTCGGGAGGAAACATTTAGGAAAATATCTGACATCAAGACAAAACAAATGAGATTAGTGGTATTTCTCCCATTTTATAAACACACTACCCAGCAGGTTATGGGCCCAGCCCAACCAGGAGTTCACTTACCTATGCTTACTCTTAGCAAAGAGACTAGCTTTGAACTGAGAGTCAGAAACCTTAGATCTGAATGCCAAAGAGGAAAGAAACAGCTTAGGAAATGTAACAAACCTGTGTACAGCTATGCATGTCTACAGAGACACTTCAGGCTTGAATTACACAGAGCGAGGAGTATGGCTTTAATGAGTGCTGGGTGCTGCAGTTTCTCCCAGCTAGGTCAGGCAGGGAATCCACCATCAGAGTGCATCACTGATTACAGCCTTTTTACTCTTTCCCCATGTTTTGCTCTCATGTGTTTACAAGCGCTCATGTATCTCAGCACCTGCATGAGAGGCACAAGTTAAAATCATGTAATGGCAGACCAGGCATTGTTGCAATTACAGCTGCTGCGAGCTATTCTCCAGAGAGTCAAGCTTGGGTGAAAAAGCTCCTCCAGGCAGATTGGGAATAGATCAGGAGTTCACTTCCCCCTTCTCATCAAGTTCTGGAAGAAAAGGCGAGTCTGAAAGCTGCAAAAGTGTATATTTTTGTATGCAGCTGCCCTATCTGAGAGCGATATCAGTTATCAGCTCTGAGATACAAACACACACACCCCCCCAAAAAAAGAGAGAAACTTCATGCTCCCCGTAAAACATGGATATTTTGAGCTCACTCCTTAAGTGTGGGAGGGACGGAGTTCAGGATTAAATGTGTGGGGGTGTGTTAATGGAGGTATTTCTCCACCGGCTTCAGCCAAGATCTCTCAAGGCTCATAAATTTGACTAGCGGGGCTTTTGTTTCTCTTGTTGCTGAATGATATGGATCACTAGGTAGCTATTTTCTCCTTTTTTTCCCTTTTCTTTTTTTCTTTGTTTTATTATTTGCAAACTCTCTCATCTCAGATAAAAAGAAACTGCCAGAATAAAGGAACCAAAATAGTCAGGCTTATTTTGTTTCATACATCTTAGCAAAATCCACATTATTCTTCATTCCTCCTGAACAAGCAAGATTTGTCCTTCATTAGAAAAAACATCTTGATAGTGTTCTTCTGGAATATATTATTTCTGCCAAGTCATTTTACAAGCTAGAATAAGATTTCAAGGTCTGAGACAAGCCCAGTCCTTACTGATGCTGTAGATCCGAGAGTCCACGTTTCTCTCAGCTGAATGGGCAATAGCCCCTCCTGGCTGAGTCTGCTGATGAATTGAAACCTCCGGTAACTACCGAATATGAACTGATGAAGTTTAAAAATAGTGAAGAAGAGCATATGCAGTTTCCTCTTCTTTCAGTAGAGAAATCAGTATTTCCCTCAAGAGGCTTTTAAAATACAGCTCAGGAGACTGAAGTGCTGTCAATTAATCACAACCTGAGCTCCTAGCGCAAGGCGAGCTGCATCTTTCAGGATTGATATTT
Organism: Zapornia atra; assembly: GCA_013400835.1. Classification (NCBI taxonomy): domain Eukaryota; kingdom Metazoa; phylum Chordata; class Aves; order Gruiformes; family Rallidae; genus Zapornia; species Zapornia atra. The sequence continues at coordinate 167,931 of VZTU01010635.1, read as the reverse complement.
GAAATCCCAGGCCTCTTTTGCACAAGCACCTGTCTGCTGTGTTTTGGGATTTCATTTTGTCATCTTTTTTTCTTTTTTTTACTTTTCACCGTGTTCTCTGATGATGATTCTCCCACCATTTGAGTTGTTTTTCTGGCATCAGTATGACTGAGGGGAATATTTGAAAGGGAGATGAGGTTTACTGAGAAGAAAGAGCTGATCTCTTTTTCACAGTTTTAAGGATGCATACTCCAAACAGAATCTCCTTTTAAGTTAAGGATGTGGCAGACTTAGTACCTAGTTTAGGAAATTGCTTTTATGCCAAAGGTTTTTTTTATTTGAAGAAAACTATTTTATTTCAGTTTTCAGAAGCACATTCACAGACCTTCTGTTTCAAGAAGTTCTGGGTATGTAGGAGGAGGTTTCTGGCTTTTTCTTTGATATTCTCTTAGCAGGCTTGTTCTTATTTGAAGTATATTTCAGGTGGTTTTGTTTTACATGCATTGCTGTATGCTTCTTGCATATGAAGGTAGGTCTCTCCCTTTAACACATAAATGATGTAATCTCTCTTTGTCTGCACCAATAACTGTTTTCTCCAGATCAACTTCTCACTGTTCTGTGAATGTGCAAAAACTCCCAGATTAAAAAAAAATAATAATAATTGTCAACATTGTATGTTTGGACTGGAATTAAATCCAAAGTGAGATGGAATATGACGTAGATTTAATCTCTTAATTAACATGTCAAATGCAAGAAGTGCACCATGAATTATTTCTTTATATGATCAGACACATGGCACTAGGACAGGAAGGTCAGAGCTTCAGACAGAGAGACACAGGACAGCGGGAGATTTCCACAGCTCATTTAAAGTAAGTTCATAGTTTTCTGGCATCTCTAGACTTTTGGGTCTTGTTGCTAAGGAAAAAAAAAGAAACTTAAGGATAAGAGAGGTTTAAGGTCTGTTGCAGCTTTCTGAGCTTTTTCACTAATTCCAGCTTTCCTGCCTGAACTGCAGTTTTATTAACAGTTTATCTATTAAATTATGAGCCATCACTCCATTGAAGAATTAACATTCATGTAGATGTGCAGCTTTATTTAGAGCTGATTTTTTTGGAAACATCTTAGGTTCTACTTACAGTGTCTTCACTGGGAGAAGGGGGAGAATGTTATTAATGATAAATACAAGCATGGACCTGTGCTAAGCACATTTAGTTGCAATAACCATTTAAAATGCCAGAAAATGCCTCCCTACCTGCAGGCTCTGTGTTGTCCCTCTTATCCTCAGTGGTGAGACTGTGGCAGGAATTTTTGGAGAAAATCTAGGAATACCAAGTGTTGATGCCAAGTCACTCAAAGAAGGCAGAGGAAAAGGCTTTTTTTCTTTCATTTGAGGACCCTCTTGATTCTAAACCACATCCATATGTGTGCCACAGAATCACCAATGGTCCAGGGCTTAAAAAAATCCGGAGGTACCTGCTGGGGTGTGGGAGGAAAAAAGTACAGTAAGAGCAATCTAACAAAAATACTGCTTCTAGAGGTTCCCGTACCACGTGGATAGGAGCTGCCTTATGCAAAGCAAAGAAAAAATGCCATTGGAAAGAAACATTGCTTTGTGGGCATCTTGCATGCAAATACATCTGTGAGCACATCTGTGCTGGAATGCAGACATAGATACAGCTCATTAACATCTATTTTCTGAAGGTGATCCAAAATATCAATCACCTGAATTACCACAGTAAAACCTGTCCTTTAATGAAACAAAAGTGAGACGTGAAAATAAAAGGTAACCTACTTTTAAATGTTTATAGAAGATAAAGGTTTAACCACAAGTCTTTCATCAAATGGAAGACAGTAGGAAAAAAAAGTTTAGAAAATGCCCTTTGGCTGCTCTTTACTGTGTGGTGAAACCTCACAGTATCTCACCTCATATACTATATGGGCCCTAAAGGCAGCTGGAAATGTTTAGAAATATGTCTATTTTGGTACGTGGCTGCCTCTCTATCTGTTATATCCAGCAGTGTTTCAAGGAAGGGAGATATTTGCTTAAATGAAAAGCCCAGACCAAAGTGTGAGATGGTAAATGGCGCTCGAGGGTATACAGCAGTCTAAACGGTGCCCTCTGTTAAAAGAATCAGCCACCTGACTGCTCATTAGCTAGCAGTAAATAATGAGGAATAGCTTGAGGCAGGAGCTCAGAAGTGCAGATGTCCCAAAATATCCACCCAGTTTGTGGTGTCATGAGATCTGTAGTGTCGTAAGGTAAAATACACTTAATCCCTCTTCTGAGTGAAGTAAAGCATTTTACAGTCTTTGTGGAGTCTAGTAATTTTGTATAATCTTTTCAGTGAGGATATCAAAAAAAGGAAAAGCGAGGTCCGTGAGATCGGGCAACGACTGCATACTTTCCCCCTTCCCTATCACACTGTGCACCCAAAAGGCATTTAGCAATAAGAGATCACCCCTGGAAATTCCCTTGTCGGGGTGCCGCCCCCTCCCCCCCCTCAAAGATGGTGCATTTTGAATTAGACTAATAGCAAATCTGAATTTCTCAGATGACTCCTGTTGTTTTAATGGGAAGACCAGTGTCCCAAACCACAATTACCCTGAAAGAGGGGAGAGTCTGGGTGAGGAAGGTGGGCAGTGGCAAGCCCAGCCATATTTAACAGTGATAGTGTCATTGCAAAGAACTGCAGAAGTATGATTTGAGGTTTGAGTATATATTTTTCAATCCATGGACAGTTTTAAAGAAGGTTGCAACTTTTTCTGTTAGGGCATTTTTTTATACCTTAGAGACTCCCTCTCTTAGTTCTATAGCAAGGCTGGTTTTCTTTGCTAAATTTTAGGTTGCTTTGCATTTTGGGTGCTAAGGTGTCAGAGGGTATTTGTGGTAGAGTTCTTACAAGCATTTCAGTCACAAAGAAGCTTCAGTCCCATTAACTTGTAGTGAAACTTGGGCTCCTAGGTGCCTACATTTTCCCTCTTCTGAGCATTCCTTCTCTTCCTCCTCCTCCCTATTTTTTTCTGGTTTTGCCACAGTTTGAGTACAGCTTCCAAGTTGTCTCAGGCCCCAGGAAGTGACAGTCTTGGGAGGAAGATCAGAATCGAGACAAAAGCCTGATAGAACGCCCCTTTGATAGAACGCCCCTTTGCTCTGGTGAGTAGGAGATCCTCGTGTCCATGTCTGTTCTGGCTTCTCCCTGTCTCCTTGACCCATCAGCTGTGCATCAGAGCTCAGCTTCAGTCAGGGTCCAGGAGGTCTTACCCCTTCCTGTATCAGATGTCGTGTCACCCTCCCCCTACAGCTCAAAGCAGTACCTGCCTTGATGTTTCTTTGATGTGTCCAGCCTTGTCTCGTACAAGACAGTTCCTGCGAAAGTGTCTGCACAGGAGGGTACTCTGGGCAGACTCCAATGCCACGGCTGTTACACGCTTTTCAGTCACTGACTGCTGTAATCACTGCCTGTCGGGGTACTGCTCAAGGTCCCTGCTTTTCTTCTACACCACCTTCACAGTGGGTTTCTTGCCTCCCCCTCACAGCAATCTGCCTCTACTTGTGGCTTATTTACTATGCTTTGCATGTTCGTTATCTTAACTGAGATGCGGACCTGAACCCCTCTTTCCCCTGCCTTCTTACCTTTCAGCACTGTGTCAAATCCTGTTTGCTAAGAACCTTAAATGTTTTTTCTCTGGCCCGAAAAAATCAAACAAACACTGCTTGAGGGCTACCTAAACCCCGTAACCAAGGCGTTTAGATTAGGAAGCATTTAGTGTAGGAAGAGCTTTAAAATGTGAGCCCAGACTATGAGTCCAGGTTCTTTATTTTGTTCCTGAATGCCTTTTGTTGATCTCAGCGTATTATCCCAAGGGCAGAGGGGAGATTTGCAAGCAGATGGAGAGACAGGCAGTAAAAAGTGTGCAGAATGGAGGGTGGATGGCACTGCTGAGGGGGCTCTGCCAGAAAAGGGTAAACCTGGCTATGCCCTCCTTGTCTGTGCCAGGCTGGGGCCGTTCCCCCTCTTGGTCTCTTCTGCCCTGCTGATGCTGGGGTACAATTACCATCCTGGGTCCTGCATATGCTCAAAAGATTTTGTCTGCCTGGGGGACCAAACTCAAAGGCAGTAAAGGGGATCTCCACCAAATGACCTCTGAACAGCAACAGCCCACAGAAGGCTGCCGTGTGACTGCTCTGGGGATTTTAATCTATGAGACAACTGATCTAGCACTTTTTATGACCACTAAGCTTTATATATTCTGTTTCTTTCTCTTTCATGCATTTACACGTATAGAAATTTTAAAAGAAATTGCAAGTGGAAAGAGAAGTGGGAAATCCAACCTCAATAAACTCTCCATAAAATCCACAAATTAAGGGCAAGTATATCATGAAAGCATATTAGTCAGAGAGCTATAAATTCCAGCAAATTGATTGTCATATATAATCAAAAACATACTATAATATATAATAAGTTGAAATAAATACCACAAACCAACCTCAGGCTGTAAATGTTTAAGATTAGCCCTTCATACTACATATACCTGAGGTATAAATAAGAAAGTGGGAAGGCTTAAATAAAGAAAAGAAGAAGGAAAAAAGTTGTGTGTCCTAAAAATGGGAATTGAAAAAAAGATGCAGTCCTTTGTGTTGCTCATAGAAACAGACTGCAAGTCTGTTGCAGGAGGGCTGGAAAGGTTTTCACAGCACAGATGTATTCTCATGCCCCACTTAACAGTGACCAGTCTCTCCTTCTTGAGATGAATCTATAGAGAAGCCTGTAGAGAGAAGCCTCAAAGAATATGCCCTTCTCGCTGCAGAGGTGACAAATGCTGAGTGGTTGTGACACAAGGTTTGCCTTGAGCACCTGGCCTGGCAATGCCTTGACTTGATTGGGAGTGGTTGGGAACATCAGCTGGGACTGCAGGAGCACGGTTGGCTTCAGGATGGCTCTAGCCATGTTGCAGACCTGCCCATAATCCCTGGGTGCGCCTTTCCACCCACAGCAAGCTGAATGCCGCCTGAGGCACCTTGGTTAAAGACGACCCGATTCACACTGATGGGAGACCTCCAGGAGCTACTTTGTGGTTTGCAGTGCTGACCAGGACCTGCTACACACTGAGGGGCTGATGGGTTTCAGATCATTTGCTGTCTATGCACTTTTAAAGCAAAATATGTATTTTAACCTTCAAAGTTAACATATGGACCTAGTAGCCCAAAGCTTCCAAGAACCTGTATTTAATCTAACAGTGTGCAATTGTTTCTATGCATAATCTGAAATGCCCTGACCAAGATTCCCAGTGCCTAGGCTAGAAGCCAGTTTCTTCTTTTTTCAGCACCAGTTGCCTAAGGTGCCTTCCTGTCTGCATTATTAACGTGATATAGGTCTAGGGTTTCCAGTATCAGATATATAGAATTTCTCTTTTCAGATCCTGAGCAATATGCATCTAATCCTCTAGCAGAAAAACTATTTAGAAGTCATGGCACCGGGCCTTCTGTTTGAAGGCATTTAGCTGAAATCAAGGAACACCTAAGGTTGTAACCTGCAGCACTGCCTCCCAGCCCGCGGAGCCTCTGTGTTACTAAGGACCTTCTGGTTTAGCCAGAAATGAATTATGTCAAAAGGAAGAGGCAGTGAGTGAAAGCATACTGAGAAACTGATCAGGATGGTTGGCAGCAGGACAGGGCAAGCTGCAGGATGACCAGACCTGTGGGGGTCTCCCAGCCTGGCTGCCTGAGTCCACACAAGGGCAAACGCTGACCAGGAAGCAGAAATCTGCTGTCAGCCTGGGCTGCAGGCTGGCTGGTGCTGTGCAAATGAAAACTCTGGAGGTGGAGGCTGTAAAAGGGAGTGCCATGAGTGCTACATCACCTGAGCTGGCCACAGCCACTGGCTGCTCCACCTTCCCAGACACTTACCTGAAATGTTAGGCAGTTTTCATTCACATGGAACCTGAATTGCACCATGTTTCCCTCTGTCAGTAACTTTTGCCAAAGCCCTTCAGGTGAAGATAGACTTGAGAAGTGTCCTGAAGCTGCCCGAAACCTGATACTTCCTTCCCAGCGGGATTAGAGCCCTGCTGTCAATAGCGTTTCAGTGCAAAATGGAAGCAGCGGTGTTTACAAAATTAACAAATGGACTTCAAGTTAAACACTGGGCAATTTGTGAGACAGCTTTTTTTTTTTTTTTTCCCAAGCCTTGACCAGTCTCCTGAGATTACTTGCAGGTGAATGTTCTGTTATTCTTCCTGGACTGACTTATTCTAACATCATGTCATTTTTAATTGCCTTTCTTGAGAAAATATGCTTAGAAGTCCATCCTGTTAGCCTCCTTAGAGTGCTCTCAATATTAACCTTTTCACCATTCCTAAATCACATGTATAGTCTTACTGACTTCAAACCAATTACTGTGGTTGAGAATACAAAATTGTATTCTATATATGGTGTGTGCCCTATAGTATTAAACTCTGGGCTTGTATGTAGGACGAGACTAAATGGCACAGGCCTGTTTCTATTGAGCGCTGACCCTGCAAAGATGAGCACATACACATCTCAAGCAGCCTTGCTGACTTCCTTGGGACTGCAAACAGGAGGAAAAACTTCAGCATGTGCCTAAAGCTTCCCAAAATTCAGACTTACAATGTTAAATCCTACAGCAAGGAGAAAGATGACCTCTTATCTCAAGAAACCCTTAGGGAGATGCAAAGTGAAGGGCAGCATCCTATCTACCAGTCGGGTGTCTGCCTTCCCCACTTCACTAGACCCCAACCCTTCCTCCAGACACCATGAAACTGGGTGATCCCAGTGCTCACACCCAGATATGAGCGGATACAAAGCTTTGGCAAGAGCGGGTCCTCCCTGCTTATCACCACTAACCATTTGGCTCAAAGCACATAAACAATGTGGTATTTTTAGCAAACCCAGCTATACCTGGCAGACAGAAAGTACATCACTTGTTTCAACAAGTAGCAAATATGAATCTGGAGGAGAAGCCAGTAAAGAATCCAGAACTGAGATGAGTGTTCTTACTTTCTACTAAGCCAACAGGACTCCTTGCAACAGGATCAAAATTACTTTTGTCAGTTATTTTGAAAAAAAAAAAACCCAAGAAAATATAGGGCATTGCTGCCAAAGTTTATGAGGAAGAAACTATACTAATGCATTATTTTGGTTATACAATGTTTATCTCTTTTTCCCTTTTAGTCTCTACCATTAAATTTAAAAAGCAGATCTATCAGCATCTAATGTTACTTCAAAACACCATGCAGCGTCTAGAAAACTGAACTGTCAGACACGCTTGTCATGTACACATATTTTGTTATTAAATGTGTTCGGGCATGAGTTTTGGCAGGATTTCTTCACAACTATCCTGAACTTTTCTTGACACCTGTTATGGCACGTAATACATCTGTAACTCAGGGCTTGGTAAGCCCTTAACTCTTTAATTATGAGCCTAGAAACTCCCTTCCTAATTATCGTCCTATAAGCAACATGATCTAATTCTCATGCCAAAGCCCAGAAATTCACGCTGCAGGTGCTTCGCTTTGTTTGGCTGCCTTTTGCTAATTTTTTTTTTCTTTTTACAGTTCCAGGAGAGTAGTGTGCGCTCCACATTCTTGTGTCAGTGTAATCCTGGAGCAGTTTGCAGTCACTTGCTAGCTGAGGTGACTGATATTTGTCACTTTTTCTTGCACCTTTTCCTCCGACTAAGGACGGTGCTCAGCTCTCGCACAGCACATGCTGCTTGGACCAGTTTTAACCAGAGGTCTGATTTCCTCCTGTAAAGGGTTAGGGTTTAGTATTGGCATTTGTGTAGTACCAAGTGATGCCAGAAACTTCCTGTTTTAAAGTCACTGGGACTTGTATAAGTACTATAGGAAATAAAAGAACAAGGCTTACACAGCTGATGTGTCTAACGCTGTATAAATCCCATTTTACCTGGAACTGGAACTCAACTGGAAACTGGCTCAGTATCTTGCCAAAGGCCACAGAGGATATCAGTGCCAGAGAACAAACAGACCCTGCCAATCCCGACTGTAGCATCCATGTGATCACTTTGAATACTTCATTTCCTTTTATTGGACTGATTTTAAAGAGAATAATGAAGCCAGGAGCTCTTCTTTCTTCCTTATGCCCCAAGGGAGGAAGTCAGGGAATAGTTTGTCTGATGATTTAATTAATTTCATAGAAGAGGAATTACCTACCAACATGGTTTTGTGAAATTTATAGCGAGACCATAAATTGTACATATATATTCCTCAACGTTATTCACAATCAAAGATGCAGAAATGTACAAACACCTAGAAGAAACTCCCATCTTTCCAAAGTATGAGGAAGTCTTATATACTCATTCCGAATTACATACCTTGGCTGCTGAATATATTTCTTCTCCTCTTCATATCAATTCAGCATTGTGTATGAAGTTGATCACCTTATTAAAAAAAAAAAAAAAAAGAAAATATTTCTATTCTTCCTTAAATCTGGAGTTGCTAGCACAGCCCCATCAGCCAACAGCATCCCTCTGTACAAATGGCACAAGGTGTTAAGAGATGCAGGCCACGAGGCCAAGAAGTCTAATGATGGATTTATTATTGAAAAGTATATGCACTTTCCTGAAATACTAGTCAAACTTCAGGCTCCTCTTAAAACTGCTGTTTAAAGAATGGAGTTCAATACTGAAATAGTCCATGCAATCTCCAGAGAGGAACCCCAAAGACCCTTCCTGGATGACAAATTATGGAAAGCTTCCAAATCAAGTTGTAAACTTTCTCTCCAGGTAAATAATAACTGTCAAACCTTTGTAGCAGTTCTCTAGGTTTATACACCAAAAGAAAGAGTGCTTAAACTTCATCAAAATTCCAGACCCAAACAAATTCAAACTTTTGGATTAGTTCATACTTGGATTTGAGTTTAATAATTTGGACCGATTTCTTTAGTCATGCTGGTTTTGCAATAGAGGCTTGCTTATGGCTGTATTTTTCCAGGCTGATAATATTTGATAAAGCTTTCTGAGGTTCAAGATCAGCACCACCTGGAATCTTGTTTAAAAAAAAGCAAAGTATTTTTCTACCTCTTCCCATGCAGCTGAGCAATTACTTTAAGTTTGATGTCTTTGTGCTAAATGGCTTTGCTTTAAACTCTCTGCATGTCAAACAGCAGAAAGCTAGGAGAGTTTGAAAGGTTATCGCCGTTTCTCTTCGAATTCCTGTGTACTAAGGCCCTTTGGAGATGGCTGCCTTCTGCAAATCATTGTTTGACAGCTTCACTCAACTTCGAGACTTGTCAACTCACGGGGCAATCTGACAGCTCTCAGGCAATAAAGTAAACAAGGGATTTGCAGCGTCAGAGAAGGAATGCTTAAAATCATTTCTAATATTTCTCCTATTCATAACATGTCACCGAGCTGATGGAGTTATGAAGGCAGCAAATCTCAGCTTCTTATGCATCCCAGGTGGCGTTTGCAAGGGTGAGCAAAGGCTTGGCAGAACCCTGGCAATAGGCTTCCACCAACTATCATCCAGATTTGTTTCACTGATGGTATTCCTGATAATAATGAAAACTCAAGGCATTATTCTTCAGATGGATGTTTTTTCAGACGCTTCATGACTTAAAAGGTAGTGGAAACAGAGCTTCATTTACTAGTTGTTCTTTAAACCCAAATATGACCAAGTTATGTATTTTCTGTGAAACAATGCAGTTAAGGGATGCTTCCTTCACAGCAACCAGGAAACCTGCAGACACTCTGTAGTACAAGTGCTCAGGCGCAGGATCTGCAGCAGTGCTGAAACCTGCTGAGGGTTGATCACTATGTGAATCTGTCCCCTTACATAGCTGTTTACAGACTTACAGTATATATGCACATGAACTAACAGGCATTTTTTCTGAAGTGTTCACTTTTATGGATTTCTGTCTTTGTGGGAATTATCTGAGGCACCTTTAAAAGCCTTGCTTTCAGTTTCCAATAATCTGGCTACGTTAAAGCAGAGCCAATTGAATGCTTAAGATTATTAGTAGCTTTTAAGAGCTGCTGGTTCTTTGGATATTTTCCTGTGTATGTTTCTGTATTCCTATTTGATACTATATCTAACATACAATTTTGTAGGTAACAGACAGGTTTACACTTCTACTGAAGAATGCAAACCAAGGTATAGAAAATCTGACCTAATTTTTTAGACTGGTGTGACTGTTCCTGCCCATCTATTTTGAGAATTCCTGCTGCTAACACACCTAGAGCTGACCCCTTTGTTAACTGCGTGGCATGTGCATGACAATAAATTACCTGTTGTCATTATTGAAAATGACTAATGACCTGTTAGCCTTTTAGGACGTTATTTGAAAGTCATTTTTCTAAAAGGAGAACTATATTCCCTCTTGAGGTAATGCTTCTTTTTCCTTTTTTTTTCTTTCTTTTTAAATAACTCCATTAACTGTTGCTGCTCTGTGCTATTATAGGAGGGTTTCTAATTATAGTGGTTGCCATACAGTGAAAATGCAGTTACAGCTAAACTGATTCTTTTTCTAATAAGAACACTTAGGTCGACACCCAGCTCATGTAAATCTCTGTAGCTGTGTTTTCAAAGGATCTAATCTAATATGGACTAGCTGTGACGTTTAGGGGTAATGTTGAAGATCTTCATTTACTGCAGTATTACAACTCTATTAATTCTCATTTTAAACTGAGCCCTGAACAAATGCACTTCAGCAGCCACTTGTGCTTGCTAAAAGATTAAAGGCTCTGAACCATGTGAAGAAAGGAAATCTTTATAGATTGCTAGCTAATGGCTGTTTTCTTTACCGTTGGAGTCAGTGAATTTAATTGTAATGGACTGGATTGACTTCACATATGGAAATTGCAAAGAGCAGGGTCATTTTTTACAGATGAAAATTTCAGTTATTCTGGAAGTCAGCTATGGACTTCAAACTGCTGGACTGCAAGAAAACATTTGAAATTCTGATGGGTCTTTTTAGCATAGTTATGCTTGCTTCTCTATCTGTTCTGTGCTTTACACTAGCAGCCTAACAGTTGCTAAAAACATAGTTGATTTGACATCACACAGGGAGGTACATGTAGCCCCCCATGAAAGCAACATTGCGCCATGACAGCACCCAGCATCTCCAGTTCCCCAGATGCATGAATACTTGGTCAAGGGCTCTCGTTAATTTCAGTGCTACCAATATGCAAGTAAAAATATATTAGAGGAGTAAAACTGGAGGCGTGTGTTCTTTTGCAGTGTTCCCGAGGCTTATCTAGCCAAAGCTGTATTCTCAGACCTATGTCTCTTGCTGATACTGTCGTGTCAAACTCTGACATGTCATAGCCACTCAGACTAAGTGGCAGAAGGGCAAAGAAAGTTTCCATGGCTAAAACTGCTTTTACCGGGCAAAGCTAGACTGAGAGTGATGGGAGTTAATCACTGAAACACGAACAGACAGGACTAGCTTGTCATAATAAGAAGCTATCAAATCACAGCTCTGTTAAACTCTTCAATGTTTTATCATGAGCAGCTGTCAAACTCTTATAATTTCATGATTAATACATTACAGAGTGATTTCCTCTCTTACTCTGTTGCCTGTAGCATTTTTTTTTAACAGGAAGCAGTATTGGTCACATTTATTTAGTTACGACTCTGTGTGTGCATGTATGTGCACACACATACATGTGTAAAAATGTAAAAATGTGTAAAAAAGCACAGAGAGGAGGAAATAATCATTGGCCCTGGGTCCATGCATGGGAGAAGAATTCCCCATCTGTCCTGCCTTTCACCATGTCCCTTGGATGGCAAAATAGGGCTACAAGCGGTATTAAAAACCCGTGCTAAGGTAGGTGATAAACATAATTTTCAGTGCTTGTCTTCTATCTCCCCACAGTAACATCCAGTGCCACTAGAAATAGCTCCAGTGTCAAGCAGACACCAGAAAACAGAATAAAAAAGAGTTATTGCTGATTTGTATATAGAAAAATTTGGGGTTGAAAGAGAAAATTTAATTACTGCTATGTCTCTCAAAGTGTTTTCACTTGAAGGCAAAAGTGTGGGTCATCCACTTTCCTGAGGAACACCTGGGCTGCCAATGCAGTGTTACAAAAGTTGTGAAGCCCTTGAACCAAACTAGGTGAAACAAGATGGCCATTGAATTACTTGGAACTCTGGTCACCAGGAAACTTCTGGGCTGTCCCCGAGAGGCCCCCACTGTCTCTCCCTGGGAGGGCTGTGAGCCAGTGACTCAAGGTGTTTAGAAGGTCTCTGGCTTTCATGTCCAGGCATTTTACTTGAACTGAAATTAATGCCCTTGAAAATTACTACTAAACAACAGGTATTACAGGCTGCAATAACCACTGAGCTGCTCTTTGCCACAGTGGACTCCTGCCAGGACAGGATTTCCATCTTCTGGGAGAAATTTCAAATCAGCCTGCGGTCTGGGACTTTTTGAAATTCTGGCTCTCTGGATTTGCTTGTTTAAGACTGTTGGTGTTTGCTTTAAGTTTTTGAGAAATAAAATAATAGTAATTTTTAAAACCTTTGAAGAAAAGAAAACTACTGCCAGAGACTATTTCTCTTGGAATTTCTGAAAAGCCTTCTGAGGAGAACTCCTTTGTGACAATATAATTAAGCAATGAGACATGACAGCTACTCATTTCAAGGTTATTATTGTATGCCTAAGGTGGCATCGCAGGCATGAGGCTGAAGAGCGAGTGGCTTTAATCACCCATTAAGTACAATAATCCATTTGATATGCACTGTCTGGAGAAACTTATCAAAAAGGAATTTTGGAACAATACTAAGAGGAACAGACAAACTGGTGAATGCACTAGGCGTGAATATTAACATGGTTATAACATCACTGACAGACGCTCAAAAAGCTCTAGTTGTGTCAAGTTTTCATCATTAAAGACACCCCAAAGGAATAATTTTTAATAAGATGCAAAATATTGCAAGGCTTCCTTTGGTATGTTTTCTTTTTTTCTCCTCCTTAAATATTTGTCTGATATACTCTAAGTATAGATCATAAGGGCTTTTGAGTGGATCAGGTCATCTATGCTGTACAGGTAGACAAAAATGCTAATAGCAACAATACAGTGCCTATCCGTAGCAGGACAGCCCTACCATAGGACCCGTTACTTGGTGATCCACAATCCTAGCTCACTTTGGTACCTTTGCCTGGCACTCTGCTCTCACGGGCAGAAGTTCTCCTGAAGCAGAGTTCCCTCATACAGTATGTGATGATCAGTGGTGTGGTTTCCACAGCTATTTTAGCCAGCACAGCTGGGAATTGAACAGTAGGCCCCAGACTCGATACAGAGATAGATGCCAAATTGCTGAGCTACTTTGCTGACCTAGTAAAATATTATGATTGGTTTTAAAGAAAGGGCATAAAACAAGGTTATTTTCATATGAAATGGGGTATGGGAAGATATAATTTAAAATTAAAAAAACCCATAATTGCATGAATTCTTTTAAATGTGAAGTTCCGTGCTAATATGCCACTAAGTGGAGAAATCCAGTGCCAGCATAAATGTCGGTAACCATAAGCTCCGGGGTTGTCCATATTGACAGGCCTGAAAATAGTAGTTTTGCCTTGGCCTCTTTTATATACGTTAATGCATCAAAATAATGACCAAAATGTAAATATGAGAGATGAAAATATTTGCTATCACTCAAAATATAATTCCTCTGTGCTGTATAGAAAAGACCGGTTTGATGAATTGGCCCTTGATTGAACTTTGGTGCTGTGTACAAAAAGCTTTGCCCTTTGTTTGAAGCCTACTTTGTGTAATTGCAGTGCTCCAATTTCCATTTGGACAATTGAGGTTGTCCTGCCAGTCTGTTTGAGTACACATAGGCTGAGCAGTGAAAAAATCTTCCTGTTGTGGGTACATGGAGGGTTGCAGGGATTTTTTTTCATTAAGGAAGAGGGATGAAATAACTGTAAACCTGAAAATAAAAATTCATGAGAATTGGACTTTTTGGTTTTTCTGCTTTTCAAGAAAATTTATGGAAATGCGGTGTAACAGGTCTGTTGTCACTGGTTCCCTTCAATATAAAAAATTCTCTGTACTAAATAGAAAATGTATTCTTAAAACAATATTTGAAAATTAGACTTTAAAAAAAAATTTACAAAATTTCTTCTAAAGAAAGAGTTAAAGTGAAATCCACTAAAATTTCCCCAGGGACGGGATAGTCCAGTTTTGGGGGAAAAAAAAAAAAGTCATTGTTATACTAGTAATAGGATATGCCTTAAGCTTGTTCTTAATTCTTATTTTCTTTACTGCAGGTTGAGATAGTTTCTCTCCATCGCGTTCCATGCAGTTGTTCTGGAAAGGAACGGCAAACCTCTTCCTGTAAAGGCAAGACCCTGCCAAAATAAATAAGGACTGCAGCAAATGGTACAGATGGTCATTTCTTCTAAGCCCATGTGCCCCTATTATAAGTGATGTTAACATACATATGTAGTGTGTGCATGAATTTGCATCCGTATCAATATTTTCAAAAATATATGATCTAGAGCCTGTATGACCAAGGCTTGCACACTGGGCTCCTAGCACAGCCTGCCCACAAGTTTGTCTTGCAGAGTCCTGAGATAGAGATTAACGTACTGGGCTATAAAAGCTAATTTCTTAATAACGATAGAGTTACCGAAAGCAATGCAAACTCTTGATGCCTGAAACAGCCAGATGAAAATGGCATGGTCTAGTGATTAGAAGGTTTTAGTAGGAAATAATACTTTTCTTGTCACCGGACTGCGCTGGCAGAATGAGTGCAGCAGCTGGAACACATATGCAGAGTGTTTACTGGAGCGACTCTTACACTTTCAGACAGAAGGAAATCCTGTGCAGGACTGGAAAGCGCAGAGAGCTGACACCAGGGAATAGGCTGTCTGTGTGTCTCCATGAAATAAAAGCTGTGCAGACCACAGACCCTGCAGTGGGCACTTCCTGCCCCCTTTGCTGCAGCAGTTCAAGATTGCTTTTTCTTTTGCCTTTTTTTTTCCCCCCTCAAAGATTCGAAATCTACTGGTATTATCAACAGAAATGCTGATAAAGCTCAGGATTTACTTTGTATCAAACTTCAAAAATCTGATTAAGGGTGGGGTTTTTTTTGTTGCTGTTACATTTTTTTGTTTGTTTGCTTGGCAAAAGGAGAACCTGGAAGTTTTGCCATCTCTCAGGTCGCATAGATTGATCTTTCTAGGCTAATAAGACATCTGATATTACTTGAGGTGGCTTTTTCGGTTGGAATTTTTCTCCCCCCAAAGCTGTGTAGGTTTCTAACTACTGTGAATGCATTTAAAACAGTAGCAAATCCCAGCAACTTGAAGCTTCTAACACGGGGAGCGTTTCATTGTTTGCTGATGTTAGACTGATGACCAGTATCTACTAGTGAATAAGAAAACACGTTGATTATCCAAATAAGTTTAAAAATCTTAAATTAATGATGTGTTTAGGTGACAGATTTGTGGGAGGGATTTCAAATATAATCACCATCAATCTGACTACAGCCAAAATAAATTTTCTGAAAAGTAAAACAAACTGTTGCACAGACAAAGTAGGCCTTCGGGGGCTCATGCATTAATCTGTGTTTTCTTATTTAGCTGCGTATAATATTTCTGTTCATTTCTTGTCTAGATAGAATCTTAGTATATATAACATTGCTGTTACAGCTAAAAAAAGTCAACATATGCCACTACCTGAAGGGGAGGGAAGGAAGAAATGAAAGAAAGAAATGCATACTTCAAATTTTTGTTTCAAATAAGCAAGCCGTGCCCAGGTAACCATGTCAGGTGTGGTGCAACTGTAAAAGTGAGCATTAAACATAAAATCTTTAATTCCAGGATGCTAACTTTTCAGAAAAATTAACGACTGTGTTGGGGCGTATATGCTGGGAACCCCAGATACTGTTGTCACTACTATTAAAATTGTTATGAAGTTCAAACTTTTGGTGAGGTTCCTGCGAATATTCTCTCTTTTACTGAATAGAAATGTCACATTTAATCAGATGAAAAAGAGAGGTGGGTCCCCAGTTTCAGAAGCACGAAAGTAGTGCTTACGCAAGAGCAAAATCACGCATGGCCCAGTCAGTTCCCGGCCTGGGCACTGGGTGGCGTGCGATGGGTGAGGGAAGCAGTGCTGGTGTTTGGGTGATGGTGAACCAGATTGGCAATGCTTCGTTGGACTGAGGCACAGAAGGCTACTGAGCATGGCAACCGTCTCCCAACGGCCCTGCTCCATTAATCGGTGTCATTGATGAGGAAAGGCTTAAATTTCCACTTGCCCATTTCAGTAAGCATGCATTGGTCATTTTTTTATTGTTTTCTTGGCATTGTTCTGCAAGTATGTTTTAGGGAGATTTTTGCCTGAGAAAGGACTTTTGGGTAGAGCTAAAGGCATGTCACCAGTTTTCATTCACAAGTTCAAATGCATTTTGAAGATACAGCTGCCAAAAAATGTGCTTTTGCATCGTTGTCCAGCTTCCCTGTTCTCATTATTGGTTTCCAGTCAGTGTAATGGGAGTATGTGGCTGTCATTCAAACAGATGAAATTCTTTGGCATTGAAAATATATCAAGGGGTGCCTGTTTTTTAAAGGAAATATGCGCCTTCCTACTATTGCATGGTTTCTTGATCAGATAAAACCCATCTTGTGCTAACGTTTAAATTAAATGCACTGCATTCTGGCCCAACAATAACAAAATCAAACCCACTCATTGCCAAGTATCATAAGCTCTTAAAATACATTCAGACAGTCCGATGATATTAATATGGAAGCAGGTATCAGGTTTCAGCCGACAAAGCAAACCACACGGTGGAACATGAGAAGTACTGTGCTTACTGACTTCAGAATAAAATGGAAGACAGAAGCCCTATCAAAAATTATACTAATAATCTAATACTGTACATTTATATGGAGACTTGGCCTGGAATATTTCAAAGATGCTTCACAGAGAGATGTTTTCATCTTATCTCTACATCTAGGTGGCTGAGGTAAAGGGTTTAAGCAATTCGGACTCAGATTTCAGAAAAAGCATTTTCCAAGGTGTGTCTCAGCAAAGGCTCTTTAAGAAACCAGTTTGTACTGCAGCAGAAAGGTACATCATTAGACCAGGGAACTGCCAAACTCCACTAGGATTAGGTAAGACATAGGGCAAAGCTGCACTACGTGCTTGTCCTGGTCTTAAACTCTCCTGTCAAGTATCTCTGCTACCTATGGATATGAGGTTGTACTAAGATGGACTTTTGGTCTTATTTCTGTGGTTGCCTGTGACAGAGTTGGGAATGAAACTTGGCTGTGCTTTTTTGAAGTTATCATAGATAAGTATGTGTCCAAAATACAAAATCTGTTGACACATTGATAATTAATTTTTTTTAAAGCTGTTGTTCAGACATTATAATAAGATTGATAGGAAGGCTGAATTTCCTGGATTACATGCTGTTATTCTTACATATCTAGTTCATACCTACTCTGAGAGGGAAGGTAATTGAGTTCTCTAATGTTTCAACCAAACGAGTAGACTACAAAACCAAACGTTCCAGCTCTGGTAGCTGTCCAGTGATTTCTGATAACACAGTTGTACTTGCATCAGCAGTTTCCCTGCCATATTTATCGTCCTGAAGGGTGTTCTGCACCAGGGAGAGTGTATGGTTCTTTCTGGATCTCAGTAAGAAAGGTACAGCTGTTAATAATAAAATGAAAATAGGAAGAGAAATATAGATAGTAAACCTTATATCCCTTCAGATGCTAGGGAACCTGCTTCTGTGCTGCATCAAATAGACCCAGGGTAGACAGTCATGGCACACAGTGCTTAATTCCCCTGCATGGGGAGACTCTCTTCCACCCCATGGTGCCTTTTACTCAGCTTAACAAATAAAAAAGGTATTGCCTGGCTTGACAAGTAGGGGTGCTATCTCTCTCTGTGTCCACCAGAGCATATCCAAAAGAGTGTATCCACAAACGATACCCAGGAATGGTACACGTTTAGGTTGGTCCAGCATGCCCTGTGGCATAGGCATGTACATTGTCACAGCAGTCCCATGTGACACCATAAAGGAAATAGAAAACTTTGTAGGAAGTTTGTCCTTGTGCCTTGTTTGAATTTTTTCTTTTGATGGGCTGAAATGTTGCTGCTATCATGTAAATAGGAATTAAACTACAAGTTGTATAAATATGTTGTATTTGAAAAATTGAGTTAATTTGGTTGGTTCACTGTCAGTGATTAAATGGCCTCTCTGTTTAATATCCACCAGATACACAGAACCAGCCAAGGGTTTGCTTCTGAGCTGTAACAAGTTGAACTGTACAATATTATTCTAATAGTGCAGAAATTCAATATTTGTGTACATATTTTTGCAATGGGGTAGAATACAGAAGGTACTGCTGATGCGATATGACCCCATGTCACATCATCTCTGCCTCTAACCAGGGCTATCTCCACAACTGGGTACTGTACCACAGAGGCAAAGGAGTAGCTCTGACATGCTGGGCTGATGTTCTGGACAAGAGAGTTTTATGCACACAGGTTTTGTGAGTTTCATCTGATTGACATTCTGTTCACACCCTAGCAAGTTATTTGTAGCACTCCCAAACTTCACCCTCAGGACTATCAATCTTTGGCTAGTGTAAAGCGATGTCATTGCCATTTGCTACCCATCACTAGTCTTCAACTTGCAGGAGATGAGATTTGGGGGTTTTTTTAGCTCTTTCTTGTCTTGTCCAGTCTAGTTAATCCTTAATTTATGAATAGTTTTTTGCTAAATTTATCATTATTTCTTTTTCTGATATGCAAAGTGGTGGGGTTTACTGGCTTTGTCTCATAAGGTAACCAAAGCCTTGATGTCAGTTGGGTGGTCTTTAAGGCAGGTCATTTGGATATTCTAAAGTCTTGTGAGAAGCAATTGGGACTTAATTATTTATGTATTGTTATGGCTAGCTCTAGTCCAGGTTAATAAAACTCAAGACAGGTCAACCTGAGAACTTTAGAAAAATAGTTTGCAAGTAGATCAACAACTGAGGAACTTGTCTGAACCTGACTATAAGAACTGTAAGTGAATTAAGTGGGTGAAGTTCAAGCTCCAGGAAAACAAAACAAAACCCCCCAAATCCTTTCTAATGGGAGAGAAGACACTGGTGATTCAATGAGAACACAAATTTGCACTTTTTAAAATTACAGAAGTGGTATTTTCAGAAAAAGAAAACCAAGTAATATCCCGATTAACACTCTATTTGAAAAATCTCTAGGGTGTACAAATCAATTGCTTAATTCTGTGATGAACATAACCATTAGTGCATGCATCTTTAAAGCACTGCATATACATAAATATATATATAAACTTTAGCTAATATCCCTCATTCCTATGCCTTTTTCATAGATATCCTGTGAGTTAAAGGAGAGCATATACCTCCTCAAAGGACTTTTTGTGTTGATACATACTTTTATTGAGAAGTCGTCACCTTTGGAGGATTCATCACAGTGTAAGTCTGCCTAAAGGAAATCTGATGTCTTTTCTGGATCATCATCAGTGGTCGTCACCTTCAAGGAGACACAAGGTTGGTAAAAGAAAATAGGAATAGGAATACACAGCAGTAATTGACTGGTGAGAGAAGCACTTGTTCAATATTTGATTTTCTTGAGCTGAGCTACAGGGTAGGAATTAGTGAACTGTTACATACTTGCTTTGGAATAATCATACATACATATAAATTCATGCCTAACAGATAAGGAGAAAAATGCATAAGGGAAGCTGTAAATCAGGATCTAAATAGAAAATAATGTTGTATAGTGAATGATACATTAATCAGTATGAAGTTACAATTTTGCTACTAGAATTAATGATCTCTGACTTTTCTACTTGGTAGGTATTTTCAGCTTGCCAAAGAGTAAAATAGCAAAAATAATTTAATTTTTATCAGCTCAGTTACTACTTTTTTAGCCATTTAGAAGCTCCAACTTATTTTGGTGGAAATAGTAGTAGTCCTTACATTAATTTTGTAAGAAAAAATTGCAGAACATTTGTTCTTAGGCATGAGTTTTGATATATGGTTCCAGATGTAAGGAAGCTGTATTGTATGTTCTGAGGTTTTCCTATTGAGCATTTCTGAAATTTCAGAAATGAACACTGAGTAGGTCTAAAAGATACAGTATGGGGTGCATGAGAGACATTTTTGACACAATAGGGTCAGAGAAGTTAAAGACACATTCTTTGTTCGCAATTTTGGCAGAAATACTAAAACACAATGTGGGAACTGCAAACCTTATGACATTCGGTAAAATGTGAAAGGCTTCACGTCGGTAATATATGACTTGATGTCATGTGTATGAGTTGGTACCTTTTGCACAATATATAATGAATTTAACTTTTTTGTCTGAAGTTTTAAAAGATTTTCCCAGTGTAAATAACTCATGCTTGAAGTGCAGCGTGAATTTAAAGCCCTCTATTGTCCAAGTGTAAAAAAGTTCATTTCAAGATATTGAAAATTATGTATTCTTAGCTTAATGGCTCTTTATAAAAATGTAAACCATTTTGAGAAACCTTTGGTATCCAAATGAAGGATGTATAAAGAGACATATGTATAAAAGCAGGGAACCAATTACCCAGCTGCGTCACTGGAACTTGAAGTTAAGTTATAGTTCCCCATTACTTTACTGGGTCTTTTATTTGCTGCTCTTGTGTGGGCTGCAATAAATATAACACAACTAGACCTTTCTGCTTTTGTTAGTTGAGCTCTCCTGGCTTCCACTGTTGGAATGTAGCATTGTGTCTTGGGAGGCAGCACCAACATTTCAGAATCGTTTCAGAAAAAGGTCTGTAAACCTTTTCTTTCTGATTGTATTTGTATTGTATGCAACTGTATTTGCCCTTAGGGGAGTGGAAAGCTCTGATACACTGAGTCCATTGTACATGGGATGCCTGTTTGACTGGGAGAGGGACTGTCTGCATGGTAGCAGAGAAGGTACTTAACCATTCAGCATGATGGAGGCACCGAAAACCACCTGTACTGGATATTGCCAAAGCCTAATATTCTGAAAAAGGCAAATCCAGAGATAATTCAGCTCTGATATAAACTGTGGTGCCATTGCAGAAACGACACAGCAAAACTTAATGTGAAAAAAAATCTTAATCTTAATCTCTTCGTCAGAGGGAGAAGTGATTAGTGCCACAAAGATGATTGGGGCACCTGACATTCGAGGATAAGACGAGAAATCTGGGACTGTTCAGCCTGGAGAAGGCTCAGGGGTCTTATCAAAGGTGGGGGGAGGGGTAGGTATATAAAGTGGAGCCAGACTCTTCTCAGTAGTGCCCAGAGAGGACAAGAAGCAATGGGTACTAGTTGAAACACAGTAAATTCAGTTTAAACATAAGAAAACACTCTTTTACTGTGATGGTGATCACATTGGAACAGGTCACAGAGTGAGGTGGTGGAGTTTTCATCCTTGGAGTTATTCAAAACCCAACTGCCCTGAGCAACCTGCTCTAGCTGACCCTGTTTTGAGCAGCAGCTAGGACTAGAAGATTTTCCAAGGTGCCTTCCCAACTCAACAGTGCTGCAATTGTGCAAGTCTATTTGAAAAGAAAGTTGGCCGCATTCATTCACAGTCACAATCTCATACTCACATTCTCAGAAGCACTACTTTGAATGTGTCCAAATACTCTTGCCAGCGTGCAGACACTAAGACCTGTGTCTGGCCAGGGTTTCTTGAAGTGAAAGAGGACAAGGAAATCTAGATACTGAGCTCTTATCACATCCCCTGTTTTCCTTCGGCTGGCAACTATGTGCTGAGTTTTGAAGTCCTGTGGTAGCCTTCAGGAGCTGACCAGGATTGTGGTGTTCTGTCTCTCCATCCTGTCTCACCTTTCCGAGTCTGCCTTAGCTGGGGCCCTAGAGCATCTTTCAGTGATGTGAGCCTTTGTCTAATATGGGTGGAGACTGTTCCTCATTCTCAAATCTTCCCTGATTTCTTAGTCTGAATGTCCTGGAAAGCTGTATGTAGATGTGCTGGGAACTTGAGCATCTGCTGATCTGGGTGCCACCAGTGCCTGCAATGGTTATGTACGTTTTTCTGCTCTTCTTTCTGGTGCTTCCACACCCAGAGACATCTCTTCATTTTCTGTTCATCCAGTCTTAGCATTTCTACTACAAATTTCTACACCCCACTAGCATTTAGAGTATTCCCAAGGACTTCCTGAGCTGAAGTCTGTTTCCATAGGCTTAATAACCCTTGGTGAACTTTTATTTTCCTTTATTAATTTGTCAAATTGGTTTTTGAACATATTTATAGTTGGTGGCTTTTTCCTTCCACAACATTGGACGGCAATTAATTTACTATAAATCCTGTAGGGGGAAAAAATGCTTCCTTTTATTTGCTTTACAGCTGCTGCCTAAGAGTTTGCTTTGGCATCCCCTAGGTTTTGTGTCAGGAGAAATAACAAATAATTGGCCCGTATTAACCTTTCTGTTCCAGTCATAATTTGAAGACTCTAGCATATCTTCTATCAGTCATTTCTTTCCAAGCTGAAGAATCGCAATCCATTGCCTCTTATCCTCTTGAAGTCTTTCCACCTTTCTTGCTTTTCACTGTCCCTTTTCTGCTCTACCACATGATTTTTGACGTCTCTGTTGCAGCGAGTACTTCACAGCCCATAAATGTAGATTTTTTTTTTCCCCTCTGCATGGGTTTATCTGCACTTATTAATTGTGAATGTTACCCATAATTTTATTACCCAATTATATGCAAATCTTTGCAATCTTGTAATCAGACAGTTCTTACAATCACCAAATTTATAACTTCATTATTTACTTCCTTTTCCGAAACATTATAAATGTCAGATAACACAGATTCTAGCTCATTTGTTCTTTCAAATACTCTGGGCAGACCTGTGCTGCATTGCTTCCCTCTGCCAAAGGGACCTAGATTGTCCTCATAGTTTAAAAAAAAAATATATATATATGTGTGTGTATATATATATACACATATATATATATATGCAGCTGTTTGTCAGCATCCCAAATTGGTTCCTACCAAGTTGCCCAATAAAAAGGTTAGACTTCCTCATCTGTACTTTCCCATCTCTGCTCATCTACCTACTCTGAAAAGCAGTTTCACGTTGGACATCATCCCTCACTATGGTACTGACAGATGAAAGCAGTAAGTTGTACCAGCTAACAGTTTAAGAATTTCATACCTCCGTTTCTTTAGCAAAGTTCTGAGTGAGTCACCTCCTCCAGCCAATTTGTTACTGTTTATGGGATTCATTCTAAGACCTTTTCTCCTGACTTTTCCATTTCAGACAGTTCTTCCAGCTCATTCCCCTGAAAAGAAAGGATGGTCTGTAAGTTTCTCAGTAATGAATGGGTGAGAACTAGCTCTTTTGCTATAACTGTATCTTCTGCAAGTGCTCCTATTAGGCTGTGACCATCCATCAGCCCTAAAGGCTCTCTGCAGGCCTTTCTGCTTGTGATGTTTTTGAGAAAGAATTTTATTGGTAGTTTTTGCTTCTTTTGAAAGTTCTTTCTCAAAGTCACTTTTGTCCTTTCCTACTCTGGTTTCACTTTTGATGAGCTTTCCTTTATACCATTTTCCTGTTTTCTCTATTGTATGTTATCTCCACATTTTAAAGCATGCTTCCTTGTTTCTAATAGTCTTCTATAGGTCTTAGCTCCACTATCTTTTATTTTGCTTCCTTAAAAATCTTCCATCAGGCATATATTTTTTCATTGATCCCTGTAAACAACTCTTTACCACTGGTAAGTAACTTTTATGGATTCTTTTTTTTTCTACTTATTATTCCTGGGTGAGGCTTTTGGGTTTGGCTTTTTAAGTCCTTCAAGGAAGTAGATTATGAGTATATTGTGGCTTGAATTTTCAAAAGTAATATTGCAAATCAGAACCTGTACTCAGTTCAGAAACTAATCATTCAACAGTTTCTTTAAAAATGTATGGGAAGTGGCAATTGTCCATCTGTATGTCCACCTATATGAAACCATTGAACTACCTTACTCCTTTGTGTTTTCTGTCCCTCCAGTGGCTCACATCTCACTCAGCATGTCACCACTGACAGGGTAATATGGTTGTCATACTGTCTTTCACCAAGTACTGGGAGGCTAAAACCCTTGCCGTCAAAGTTTGAATCCAGACATGCTAGACACTCTTAGACTTCCATACTTTCTAGTATGGAAATAAGTATTTACTCAATATTTACTTGTCTATTTTGGTGTGCACTACATAAATGGGACTTTATTGTTGAGACTGCTATTGAGATGTCATTGTTTCCTATCAGAATTTTATTGATTTCTGACCCGATTTTCCCAAGGATAGAGAGTTTTTATGACTTTCCCAGGAGAGGATGACTCATTCCAATCTTTGTGTTCTTTCCACAACCTTTCATTTTAAAAATCCCCTGAGAGCTTTGTAACTTTAAGTGCCCACAATGTGATTACTTTTGGCGTAGACAGAGACTGTCTTTCCTCTGTAGGCCTATTTCAAAAGTGTCCTTGATTACTAATTAATCCTCTTTTCTAATTATTCTCTCTTTCCTGATCAGAGAAAGAGCAGTTAACCTAAGTGCTAACTTATAGGCCATTTGAATAATTATGTACTGATTGCCTAGGTTAATGCACATCTTCTGTTAAACAAATAACTGTCACAACTAGCAGGGTGGAATCTGGTCTCTCCTGGAGTGGAAGGGGTTGCACCAGAACTTAGGTCTATCAGCCTGAATTAGTCATGTTGCTTGCAGCAGAACTGACTTGTTCTAGAGATATCTGTTATATCCACAATACAATGTACTGGTTTATGTAATCACACCATGAATTCATAGAATCACAGAATGCTATGAGTTGGAAGAGACCTCAAAGATCATCTAGTTCCAACCCCCCTGCCACAAGCAAGGACACCTTCACTACAGCAAGTTGCCCAAAGCCTCATCCAACCTGGCCTTAAATGCCTCCAGGGATGGGGGTTCCACAACCTCTCTGGGCAACCTGTGCCAGTGCCTCACCACCCTCACAGAATTTCTTCCTAATGTCTAATTCTTTACAGAGTACATGAGTGAAGGCTGATATCCAAAATGTGTTTCACAGCTACCAGTGATTCTGCAAGTACTCTCCAAGCAGGAAGTAATTTAAGCCAAACAATACTGTGAAGATAGTGAGATTGGAAACTATGTTTCTCAGTAAGACATGTATGTTTAACTCAAACGTAGTAGATGGTGCCTCTATGGGACCAGGATTCACAATTCAGAATATTCTTCTGGGGTTTGTTACCCAAGATCATCTTTTGCAGGTCTTAGATATAGCAAAAGTACTTTACATGAGATCAAGGATGTAGAAATGGAATGGTCATTTTCATTATATATACACTTGCAGGATATCCCAAATACTTGCATTTATTATCATTATTATTATTATTATTATTATTATTATTATTAAGCATAAAAAGAACTTCGTACATGTCCTGACTTTTTTTACTGTTGGAGAGCATCCTATGTGTTAAGAAATTTTATTGACATCACAGGTGAATCTGGAAGTGGCAGTTTTCAGAGAAAGCATCTTGGGTCCATGAATGAAGACAGAATATTATTTTTTTCTTTCTATAAGTATCAATTCATATCGCAGTCAGCATAGATGTGAAGATCTGGCCCATTCTTTCAAACACTGAAATACCTAACTCAACTTTGCAATCATAGAAAAGATTCAAAGTTATGTATGAAAACTGTCTGCAAAATTTCAAACCATTTCAAACTGTTGATGATGACAGAAGACACTTTTCTGGCTGAAAATGAAACTGTGTATCTTCATCATGGGTACTCTTCCTGGAGGCAGATAAAATTCCCTAAACTCAGTATCTCACTAACCCTTCCAATAAGTAATGAAGGCAGCATGAAATTAAGAGATTTGGGAATATATGTCATTATTCTAGAGCTTGTAAGCACAGTAAATGGCCAGAACCATCTGCAAAATATTTTTGGAGGGAATGAGCAACATGTCACTGAACATTGCAGTGGAGGAGAAAATGAGAATTCATTTCCAGGCTCAACCTGGCTTGCTGCTTCCTTGTAATAAGAGACCATTTCAACACATGCAGCTTATAAATAAAGTCTTCTCATTGAATGTGGAAAATATTGCACACGTTGTGTAATGTATATGTTAAATAAAAAAGTCTCCCTTGTTGGATTGGCAGCTTGAGACTGCTCCATTAGCTCAACAGCAGAGTTGTGGGCCCCTTGGCCCCATCCCACCAACCCTAGCTTGGCTTGGGAAGTTAATTTTGAATTTGGCATGGGCACAAATTTATTTAAGTCAATGTTTGTTAGGTTCTAGCTGGTGGATGGAAAATACCGTATTTGATGCCCAAATTATGACCTCCCGTGTGGAACTCCAGCAATGACTTGAAACTAAGAATAGGAGAAAGTATAACATGTACTCATAGATGTACTTCAGCAGTTTCAGCTACTATGGCTTCAGCCAGCTAGACTCAGCAGCAGAGCCCACAGCACAGAATCTTAGCCCTACAAGATCCTGTGTGACTGGGCCCTAAAATTCCATACCAGCAAACGCACTTTGAACTGAGTTCACTAAACGAAAAGGGTTAATGGAATAACAATCTGCTAGATCTAAGTTGCTGCAAATTAATTTCCATTTCCCCTTCAGTCAGAGCTAGCTGTCAGGTACTTTCAAGGACTTTTCCTTGAGCATGTGCAATTTTCTTTTCCCTTCTATTAAAAAGAAATTGACTGTGTTTCTGCACTACTAGCTCTATCTACCCTTCAGCAATTTTGCCCTCTTGCCTAGCTCTTTGTGTTATAGATGACTAATATTGTCTCTCCTGATCTTTCTCTCCTTCTTCTTGCTTCCAGCTCTCATAAACACTGTCATTTCCTCAGTTTCTGTGGCCCACATAGGCTTTGACCAGACTAACAGTGTTACAGAACCACAATACCATTGCTGGGGAAGCAAAGGAACTTTAATAACAAGCTTCTTTTATGAGAGAAGGTAATCTTTCTGGGAAAGAACAAATAAACTTGCTCTTTGTTTTGAAATTTCTTCTGTTTATTTTCAGCTAAACCCCATATTTTTCCTATGTTGTTAATGTTTTCAGGTGCCTTTCTTATTTTTTATGGTTCTTATGACCTTAACATTCATCAAAGCTGAATAGCTCAAATTGATTTGGTTTAGACATAGCAATAGAATGAGTCATGTCAGTAAACTTGTTCAACCATTTACTGAAGTCTGGAGCCTCATATGCATTTGCAATACATACATGCTTGAGAGGAGCCTCGCTTAATGGTTGGCCTAGCAAAGACATTCCTTTGGGTTCCTCTCTATTTGTGACTTATTCCTGCCACTGCTGTGCACTTGTGACTTTCCTCTGCTTTTTTGGCATCCACAATGACTTTGTGAAAGAGCCCAAAGGTAAGGCTAGGCTTTGGAGGTGGGGGATGTGAGTGACACCCAAGTTACCCTCTGTCCCCTTGGAGCAGGGGTCAGGTTGAAGAAAAATATGGGTAGCATTCTGGCAGCAGCTCAGACAAATTAATTTATTGACACTTTCTTGACAGAAATGCAAGTCATATGGGCTTTACTGGTTCCCCATGAGAAGCCACATTTATTTGTTACAAGGCTAGAGACACAGATGCCAAACTTGCATTGTCATGCATTATTCCAGCAGGTAAGCCTAATTTTTTTTAAGATTAGGGCATGCTTAGAAAACATATTTATTTACCTAACATGACTAGTAACTTGTTTTGAGATTAAATCAGCTATAGTTCTTTGTTTTCAAGCACACAGAAGATAACCTGAATGGCTGACTCTTCTAAAGACTGATAATGTCTATGTTATGGCAGCTACAAAAGGCTGTTGCTCAGAAATTCTTTCCGAAGATTTAAGAACATATAAATATTTTTTGAGTACTGCAGAAGCATGGATAGGATAGTTATAGTTGTTCTAGAAAGCATATATCTGAATTTCATGAATCTTGTTCATCAACCATACTTTTCTAGGAAAAAGACACGCTGTCACTGTAATGCCCAATTTTTTCAAGCTCGGTTTTCATAACTACATGTACAAAGAGTTGCAAACAGAGTACGAGTCAGCTTTAATAATATTCTATAATAGCCTTTAATTTGGTGGTCAGTAAATTATAGGAAACACACGCTAATCTTGCCAATATATTTCCCCAAACTTTCTCCCAGTCACCACATTGCTTTTGCTGCACAACTCACTGTTGTTTCCTGGACTGCGTTTCTGAATGGCTGACTGATGTCTGTTGAAAAATCTCTTGAAATGTAGAGTAACATAACTGAAGATTGTCAATAAGTGACTAATCTTTGGTCGCACAAAGTCCGTGTGAAGTATTTTACACAAAAAGGCAATGGTAGCCACCATTGTGTTGACTTTTTCACTGAGACAGCTATAATCAAAGCATGCAGAAGGTGTGGCTTGCATCTTTCTGTTGAATGATAACAATATTTATTGTTGCTTTTAAATGAAGGTATACCTATAAACTTGTATTGACTGGTGTATCCATGGAATGTGGCATTTGAGTAGTTTAAAGAATATCAGAGGTGCAATTTTCAAGTATGCTGATACCATGAAAAATGAGAAGCCTTATGAATATTACACATGGATCTAGTAAGTAACCTTGAACTCTTAAAGCTCTCCTGGCTCAACTAGAATGAAGAATATACATTATCCAAGCCGAATAACTTTCTTGTAAGGTGTCTGTCACAAAGACAGCATAGTTGAGCTTCTGAATACAAATAATAAATATTAATAGACGGACCTTGGGGAACTGTGCTGATTTATTCAGGCTACCATCTCAGGATCTGGAGTTTGAAGGAGATGCCAATGCAATCTGATGCAAGGTGAAACAGCTGAGTTTTGCACACCACTTCTCAAGTAACCGTGTGGCTCCGATGAAGCAATGATAGCTGTAGGGAAACACTTTAAAAGGCAGCCTTAAGCTAGTCTAGCTGCTTTTCAGTGTGTGGCACATGTAGAAAAACATCTTTGGACAGGTTCAGTAGTGTTATTTGGCACACTGACATTTTTATAAATTATGTCTTTTGCATTTAATATTTATGTGGAAGCTGTTTGTCTGTTAGTGTTTGTGATGGGCCAGCTTCAAAAGGTTTGGAATTCCAGCTTTAGCTAAGCATTTAAAAGTTCAGAGGTTTGTCCAAGGCTTATCCAACCTCTCAAGTATGAAAACCCCGAGTGGAAACAGTCTGATGGGAATAACATACTGCTCTCAAATGGAGCTGGTCTTGTAACTCCTTTTGTTTCTTTTTTTCCCCTCACTACTATCTCCTTTCTGTGCTGTTTCTGAGGTAGGATCATCCCTCAGAGCAGACCTTAATTCCCTCTTCAGTCATGCATTTTCTAAGAACCCATTACTTCTACAAATCCCACAGACACTAAATCAGGTCTGGTGTACTCAAGTTTCTATCTTTTCTCCCCAGGACTGTTTTATATCTGCTGCATTGTGTGATTTTTGTACTGTTTTATTATTTTTTACATAAATGTGTGATTGAAGGAATACATCTTACTCCTGGAGTGGAAAGCCAATAAGGCTGTGGTGGCTCCTGCATCCAGCAGAGCCTTTTTGTAGTTCTGTAGAGGCTGCAAAGGAAATTGTGTCTCCTGTCCAAGAAAATTTGCCCTTACCGTAGGCAACACTATCATTCCTCTGGGAACACACAGGGGAAGCGCTTTCCACTCTCCGGTGTTACTTTGTTGTGGAAACGAGGAAGAATGAGAGAACAAATTGAATTATAAGAAAAAAATCCTCTTTTCTGAGGCTTTCTAATTGGGGGGGGGGGGGGGTGTTTCGTATTTTCTTCTTATACTTAAGGTGGAAATAATGCCAAAAGACTTTCCTTCGTGACATTTGTCATGCTCTCACCTGAACTCACTCGTAATAGAAAAAAAAAATTAATGCAACTCTTTAAAGTCTCAGTTAGGCTCGGTTCAGGATTTACACAAATTTTGGATTCATTTGAAATCTAGATCTGAATACCCTCAGTCTTTGGTGAATTTGAAAACCAAATTACTGGCAATTATATCTCCTCATAAAAAAAAAAAAAAAGCTAACACAATGTACCCCAGTACAGCAAGGCATTCAAAACCCCATTCAGCAGTTTACCAGCTGAAATTAAGACTGGGGCGGTCCAAGGCTGTGGTGGTGAAAAGTGGGGGTGGCATCTCCTCCTCTGCTTCTCTGCCTGATGGGAGGAAAATACCCTGTTACCTGCTCACTCGCCTCTTGCTAGCTCTGCTTTGTCTCTCTGTAATTTTCCTGGCATAACTCTGATGAGTTATCTCTTTGTTAACTCTTTTTGTTCTAGTTGTTCTTTTTGTCACCCCAAAATTCATATGAATCCAGATTGCTGAAGGCGGAGCCAGTTTGCCTGCAGTGCAGGGTCAGCAAGGAAAGTGAAGATGGCCACTTTGCCTCTGAAACCATGGGCACCATGAGAAAAAAGCACGCAAGTGGAAACAACAACCATGTTTATTTTCTTATGCTGTGAGAGCATATAAAAAATATACAGGGCCACAATTTTCATGAATAAGTTTGCACATAAAGTGCAAACAATTAGAGAAATAGTTCCTCCACTTATATTTGTTTTTCTCTTTCTAAGTGGTAGCCTTAAGCCTTTGTGAATTACCATGACAGGGAAGGCCTGCCAAGCTCTCTTTCTGAGTAATACTGAAATGTCTCTGGAATCCATTCCATGTGAGAAAAGCACAGAGAGTACCTTTCCTCCAACTCTCACAAACTAGTTTGGTAAATAAAATATGTAACCACAAAAGGGAAAGGGGAAAGAAAAAAATTAGAAAGAGGGATACAGCCCTCAGGCAGACTAATTTAAGAAATAGGCACACACCAACAAGTCCATGGTCATCCACAAATGATATCGTATTTTTAAAAGGCTACTTCACTAAAATATTTGTGACAAAACTGTGGGTGCCTGTAATAAGTGTGGTATGTTGCCAAAAGAATGCATATTTCAAAAAAATATACCAAGTAATAGGGAATTTGTGGCCATTTATCCTATAAACCTGTTTCCTGTTTTAGACTCAGTGGGTCAGAAATTCACTGCTGTAAAGGCACAGATCCATTGACTTCTAATTTATAAGAACTGAAAACAGAATTTAGACGGAGTCTAAGCAGGGTTTGAAAAACCTTCCTTTCTGTCTGTAATGTTTTTCATCTTTCTATACAGGACAAGTAACAAAACTGTATCTGAAATAGGGAATTACCTGTGCTAGAGGGCATGGGATTGACCTAAACTAATTTTCTCCCTCATATATGTGTACGCTCTGGAAAGGCTGTTTTGGATCTGGTTGGGGTTTTTCTGGAGGCAGAGGTGAGAAATCATTTTGGAGATTATATGACTATGTTTCCATATACAACAGTCCCAGTTTTATCCTCAGGTGGGGGAGTTTTCCATTTCCCTCTCAGCTTATATTAAATTACATTGCTTTCTTGTTAAAGGCATAATCCTTTGATGAGAAAACCTTGATGGCATTTCAGAAGAGGAAGAAAATCCGTCTCTGCAGAGTCACCAGAGACTTTTGCTGTTACTAATTGATTCTACATGGAGAGCACGCGGTGGTGACAGCCATCAGTCTGAAACGGTGAGACAAAGAGTTTCTGACCTTCTTTGAAGTGCTGAGTGCAGGAGCTCTTGGAAATGTAAAAAGTTTCTCTTTGCCTGCTGAGGGCTTCTGTGCCACAGGCCACGTCAGGGTGATTTGTTCTGTGCATGTTGGGAGGGGTAAGGATGGGGACCCTGAGGGACACCTTTTGGGTATAGCACTAAGCTCACTGCTTAAGCAGAGGGGAGGTGGCAAGGCCACTCAACACCAAGACTTTTCTCAGTTTTAGAGAGGTCTGTAAGTGCAAGATCATCATTTATCTCTCCTAGTGCTGATAGGCGAGATCCCCAGTGGGAATGGAGCTACACTCTTGTTAACTCAGCCTATGTCCCAGTCCTGTACAGTGCAGAGGTGGTGGGAGAAGAGCACCTTCTGGTAGCAGCAAACCTGCAAATACTGAGGCAGGGGAGGCAAGCACGCCAGCAAGGCTGTCAGGGCAGATGTTTCCCAGCAAAAGCTGCTTCAGCTGCAAGCAGCTGGTCCAGGCCCCCCTGTCCACTGCAGAGGTTGCCCCAGGTCTCAGTATGTGTAACCTCCACTTTGCAGACTGCTCTTCCCAAACCAAGTCCCAACTGTTAGCACTTGCAAGTGGATCCTCAGCCTTCCTGCAGTTGTGAGAGGAAAGGCTTTCCCAACCTGATAGAGAGTTTGCAGGGTTCCTTTTGTCTGCTCCTTGAGCAGAGGAGGAGGATTTCAGGATTTTGTTTAAAAGGCAATGAAGCTACCCTTCTCTGGGACAAATATTGCAAACCTACCCGCTGTCTGCGGCAGCCTGATATGGTGCAGTAGCAAATTATTTGCCCTTAGGCAGTATCTTTGCGGTCCCTGTGTCTCTGGCAGTGGCAGTTTGCCAGAGAGGAGAGATGGAGCTTACACGTGTGCCATGGAAAGTTGTACTGCATCTTCCCTACCCTTTTCAAACTGAACAGGCCATGCACCCCTAACTATGTCTCCACAAGGCTATGGGAGGCCGGGAGGGGAGCTGCGTGAGCCTGTTTGCTGCTGTAACCCAATGCGCTGTGACAGCCCTTTGGTGGGCTAGCAGAGAAAATAAATATTGTTAAGGAACTTCTGCCGATCCAAGAGATGAAACTGAGAAGTTGATAATAGTGAGCAGTTCTGAAAGGCGTATGATGGTAATGCAGTACCTTGGCAGGCTCCTCTCAAAGGAAAACAGGACATTCCTGGCACACCAGGTAACACTTCAGTTTTAGAGGTACTGCCAGAAAAGGTCGGTTAACTTCTGAAACACAAATTCCCCTGTGCACCATCATGAGGACCAGACAACAAAAAATTCAGGTGTCCTGTACACTTTAACAGGGGCTTCTGTAAGTATGCAGTGATATGTTTAATGGGGTCTGACCTTTGGCTGTGGGATTTGCATTTGTTTGTTGTACCCGAATTAGTCCATATAGTTAATCTTGAATTAAGCTATAAATGGTGTGCTTGTGGTCATACAACCTAAAAGTATAAATTGAGAGAAATGCCATTGAACGTTAGGAGGCCCATAGAACAGATTCGTGCTTCAAAATGGAGTTTGTGAAGAAGTAATAACTGATTGGACTTAACAGTCTTGTTTGATTTCAAAATTTAGATTTGAGCCTATATATATATACAAGTAAATTTGTCTTGGACTCATTTCAAGTAGATTTTTATTTCTTACAAGTACCATCAGTGGACTTGAAATTAACCACAGCAGTCACATCTTGGGAATTTCAGAGTACAGCTGAAAGGTGTTTTCAACAGTAGTATTTTTAATTACCCTTGTTTTGTGATCACCTCTTCTGAGCTCAGCTGGCATTAGTAAAAATAGTGCCTAGGCTGTGGAAGTTGTGTCACAGATAGAACAGGTCAATACCCAAGGTTTTCAATGAACAGGAAATTTTGGTGTTTTGTGGCTTGATCTTCTGAAATAGATGCAATAAACAAATAAGGAAATAGCCTTTAAAAGATTGAAAAATAATTATTATTTTCATTCCTATTAATATTTTCATTTGGCTTCCCTACCAAAAATTCCAAATCATTTACACAGCTCTAATTCTGATGATGTGAGATTTCTTTCGCAAAAGTATTTGCTTTTTATGGTATTTTATTTATTTGCACTAGTCAAAAAGTTAAAATACCTTGCCTGAAAGAGAAAATATTTGGATTGGAATTGAAGTCCTCTGCTACTCTGTAGGCATGAGAGTTGCCTCTGTGGGTAGGCTCTCCAGCCAGATGGCATTCAATGTGCTGTTTAGCCAGAGCTTTTCCTAAGAGCCCCTCTGCAAAGGAAGAAAGTATTGTACAAGAACCTGTCACATGAAGCTCCCCATATAATGAAGAAGTGTATTTTCACAGTGTGTTGGACTTTGCTTGAACATTTAAGTTGGTTCTGAAATATTTAGGATTTTTTTCTGCACTAACTGCTTTGGAAAGATAACTTTTTTCCTCCCTAATAAGCTGTAATGGAGAACTTCCAACACTTTCTGTGAATTATTTGCAGTTAAATAGGAAAAGGCAATGTGACATTTGTAATAAACCCATAAGATAGGTTGCTAGTGGAGATAGGTATCTTAGGAGTAAAAGGTAATAATTGGCACGCATAAAAATCTGTCTTAGCTAATCAAGTGTGGGTTTAAATGATACATTTTTCTCCCTTAATTTTTCCACTATGGAAAGTAACTGCTTTTTAATGTAAATGAGGATACAGTTTATATTGCAAGCCTCTACCCATTCAAGTGTGTTTGACTGTTAACGTTTCTGAAAATAACTCCACTTCAAGAACTTGGTAGTAATTTTTGAGAGCAAACTAAAGCTCCATGGTCCTTGCAGAGCACTTGCAACCAGCTCAGGGCAAACTATGTTTACCTTATGAAATTCATCTATTATAGCATTTATACATCATGATATCTTTATGTCTGGTGTCTCT
This sequence comes from Zapornia atra, assembly GCA_013400835.1. Taxonomy (NCBI): domain Eukaryota; kingdom Metazoa; phylum Chordata; class Aves; order Gruiformes; family Rallidae; genus Zapornia; species Zapornia atra. The sequence continues at coordinate 133,405 of VZTU01010635.1, read as the reverse complement.
ATAGCATCAATAAAAAAAGTCTCTGGGGACGCTTTGCCTTTTAGAGCTTGCAGACTTCCAGGTTTTGGTTGCTCTTCCTTAGTGGATAGGAGGGCTGGTGGATCTCGCTATGCTTGAGGGGGGTCATGTTCAGCCTTCAGCTTCACAGCAAGTCTCCTGGTCCAGCCTGTGCTGCACAAATGTGGGAGGTGGGAACTTGCCATATCCTCTGACGTACGTGTTTTGATGCATGCTTTGGGCAGGGTGGGGAACAGCGGGAATCCCACCACCTCAGCCTGACAAGGCTGGTCCAGGCAATATGTTGGAGATCTGCCTCTTTCTCCCCAGCTCCTCTATTTTATCTTTTTGTGCTCCGTTCACGATCTCTTGGGAAAACAGGCAGAGGGAACAGGGCTGATAAAGCACCCCTTTAAAATCTCCCTGTATTTCATGCTGGTTTTATTGCATTCATGCTATCGGGGACTTTGACATGACAGACATGTCATTCTCTGACTTTTTCTGCCCAGCGGGAGAGTATAAACAAACCATTGAATGAAAAACTTTTGCAAAAAAATATTATTGTTGGCCTTATTTTATGAAGGATTGTGTTGCTGTGGCATGCTTCCTTGTGCTCCCTTTGGGAAACAAGAAAGAAATCTGTAATTTTGAGTGTTTTAGCTGGAAATGATGCATAAGATACTACCTGTGACATGAAAATTGCCCCTGTCGAGGCTCAGGATACCCCTGTCTATCTAAACTGACTAAGCATGGCAAACCCTGGTGAACCCTTTCTCTTGTTCCTGTTTTGGCAGGTACTCAGAGCTGGTAGTTGTTTTGTAGAATGGGTAGAATGCTTGTTTCACCTCTAAAATCTGCTCCTGAGCAGATCCAAGATCAGCAAGCCTACAAAGGGATTGCAGGTAGGATGTGGGAGCTGTGGTTCTGGGCTTCATTCCTTTGAACTAATAACACATAGTTCCTTCCTGAAGTCCAGGCTGGGCTTCATCTTCTAATTCTTTCACTCATTTGACTCACATAGCCTTTTGGCTCCTCAGAAAATGCCTGTCAATGAAAATCCTCCCCTTGGCTTAAAGGGACTTTGTGTCAGCCTCTTGAGGCACATGAACTAAAATGATTCCTGATCCCCTCAGGAGAAAGTGTGTGGGAGAGAAAGATCTTCCCATCTTCACCTGCCTAGCCTCATCAATTTTTTCTTCTATGGTGCTAGGAAAAAAAGAAAAAGCCTTTGCATATGTCTTCATGTCACTATTAGAAATATTTTTGCCATCTTGGAGATATCAGCTTCTTTATATCTGATGCGATTCCACAATAGAACTTCTGTTAATGCATAAATTATAAATTGAGTTTGATTATGACCTACAGTTAGTTGAAGAATTAAAGCAACCCTGATACTGTAGAAGTTTTCACTGAGCAATCGTGAAAAAAGCACAGTTGAGTATAATTTCACCGTAAATCTCCCTCAACAATTTATAATTAAGACAGTAACAATACTATTTAAATAATACTGGCTGAGCTCTGACATCTGTTTCCCCTCCTAAAATCTTAATTACCAATACTCCATGGGAAAAATAAAACCAACCCTTGCATATTTTTATGCTTTATCAACTAATTGGAAGTGACTCTATAAATGGTCAGTAGCTGCCGCCTTATTCTCCACAGAAAATTTTGAAACCATTAAAAGCAAAAACCCGAAGGTGTACGCCCAAAGTCTCAGTTGTCCATGTGATTGATGGTGAAATAACCTAGAATGGCAAGTTTCACTCTAGATTTTTTGGTAAAGCAAGAAAAGTACAAAGACCAGGCTAATTTTCAGATCTGAGCACATAAACTGCCCTAATGCTGTACAAGTCTGACTTTATCCAAATCTCAACTGACACGCTTTTGATTTCTACCTGTAGGCTACCAACAGTTTCTTAGGGTAAGAACTAGCAAGTCAGTTCTGCTCTAGTCACTGCCAGAAAGCCAGAGGCATTTGTACCTGAGAATGGAGGGGAAAGACTGAACTAGAGTTAAAAATCTGGGAATGGAGACAACTACACTGGCAGTGCATTTGTAAGTTCTGTGATGAGCTTCAGTCCAGTAATTACACAGGCTCGTTACTCCCTTGTAAAAATCTCAAAGAGATCTTCCAATCTCTGTTGCTCTCTCATGCATCTCTTCTGTGTAAAGCAATAACCCTTTTACAGCACTGATTTTAGGAGAATGGCCCTGATCCTCCTCTGCTTGCTACCCGACTTAAGCACGTGGGATCTCCACCTGCAATAGACAATGGGAATTGCTTCTGTCAGGTCTTAGCTGCCCTCTTGGTTTGGGAAACGGATTTTCTATCCATCCCTGTCTCACTCCAATAGTTGTCTTATTCTGGGATCACCAAGAGCCTTGGAGCTGTCTGAGAGAGGTTCAGCTCTGAGCCCTGAACACTGGGTGATTGGGACAGTGGGTCTCTGCATGGCACAGCTGGTGCCTCCTCTGAGAGTCCCTCTGAGCAGCCACCCATAGCAACTGGCTCCACATGTGGGCTGACCCATTCTGGAGAGGATCTCCGGGTGGGATGAAAAGGGAAGTGAGGGAACACTAGGACCACATTATCTCCTCTGGCTAGGGCTTATGCTGTATGGTCTCAAAAGTCGAGCTGCTTCTCAGCTTCCTACCGGATTCTGCCTCTCATGTGCTGGCCCATATAAGGAGATGCTTTGCTAACAGCAGCCACCATGAACCAGCACAGCTCCTGAGCCATGACCCAGCCACACATGACCTCTGCTGATCTAAACTACAGCAAGTTTTCGTTCTATTTTAGTAGCAACAAATAATGCAGAAAGCATCCCTCAAATTATCCATCCCTTGCCTATTAGCATGCCTGTGTCCTTGCAAAGTGCAAAGCCAAACCAAGGCTGCTGAAACTACTCATTAGAGGTGTCTGTGCCACATTGCACAGCAGCTGCAGCATTTGTGGTGAGGTGACTAAGTGCTTTTTGGAGCTTCGTGATGGGCTGCAGATACTTAGACCTATAGGTTATTTATTCAAGCATTCTTTGTCAACAATAAGCAGAAGTTAGTGATTTGTAAATCACTACAGACATAGTGTTCCATTTAAAATGAATAGTTCATCTGTCTCCTCTGAAAGGCACAACTACTCAGGCAAGTGATGCCCTTCTTGCCCTTCTCAGTAGAACCTTAAGATGCATTTGGATCCATTTAGTTATTTATATATTTCTGGGTTTTTTATGTTGTGCCATGGAGCAGGATTCTCAGGGATTTATATGAACCTTGAAGAGGCTTCAGGGAATGGAGTGGTGTTTTTTTCGATTTAATGTGACAAATCACATCCCAGATTTCCACTGCTTGGCTTTAAGGTCCATTTATTATTAGAGTTTTCACCAACGACTGTCCTCAAGCAGTCTGAAGGGGTCTGATGGCTGCTAAATGGGGGAACCTTTGGCACCACTGGGTTGTCTGCTTATCTGCCCTTCCAGGTTTGGCCCACAAAAAAGTTTCAGGAAGCAAAGCAGGGATGAGTCCAAAATCAGGAAGAGGGATTTTATGGAACTGGTATTGACGCACTTCCAGTGTTTCTATGTCTCAAGCTGCAGGGAGAAGAGAGCATACAGGAGCAGAGCTGGGCTTGGCCTCAGCACAGGGACTGTGGCAGGCTCTTACACTTATGCAGGCTTAATGCTGGGAGGCAGTTTAAGAGGCTTGCTGTAGAAACCGGGGGTGGGTATGTGATTTAGTGTGACCTTAAGGTCAGTCTTTATTCTAAATGTATCCCATGTCTTTGAGTACCTCAGTGTTTTTGAAAATCTGAGTGTTACTCATTTCCTTTCTGAGTTTACAATGCAGACGCTTGGTAGATGCTTGAGGGTTATCAAAAACTATCAGCATAAAGGGGTCTATGGCTAGGGTGCCTTCACTTAAATACAAGTTTTCAGCCACAGATAGAGTCTTTCATGGTTAGGGCTCATCTAGACTAACCAACTTCTGTGGATAAACAGAGACTGGCAGGCTTAAAGCTGTCTTTTAATCAATACAAAATTTATTCAGAAGTTTTAGGATGGGAAAAACAATCAAAGGGAGATAAACATTACCAATCTGGCCCAGGCAGTTAAGATGTCATTCTCTTTTGAATCAGTTATACCTGGGATATTATGTTCAATTGTAAGACCTGCTACCCCTGAAATATATTGACATGTTAGCCAGAGCTCAGGTAACAGTGTTAAAATTAATCACGGGAGGAGAGGTAAGGCATCTTTGGACAGATAACTGTCTGCAAATAATAAAAAGGGTATGCTTCATGGACAGAGGAAAGGGATTTAATCTGTGACAAGCAAAATTTTTTAAAAAGGGATTTTAGTCTTAGCAGCAGTCTATTAAAGCAAGAACTTTCAAGAACAAAAGTATTGTAAAAACCAAACTTGAACAGAAAAATGCATGCAAATTTTAATATCTCTTTCTTCATTCCATTCTCTCTGATTTATATCACCCATGCAGCACAGTAATAACAGTATCTGCTCCCCCTGAAAGTCAAAGGTGAAATACAGATGGATTTTCAAACTGCAAAATATGAAGCCTGTTAAAAAGAGTGGCTGAATGTGCCTTTATACAACCTGAACAGAATTTCACAGGCCCCTAATAAACTAACAGGAGCATAGGTACAAATCTGCGACTTGGTAAATCTTGCACTGGAAAGCCACACATCAGTGTGTTTCAACAGCTGATGAATAAAAAGCATGTAAGAATCTGGAATCCAGGTGTTAGAGGCCAGGACACAGAGATGAGTGATCAGCGCCGTGGTGTTTAGTCGTTTGGGGATGTCAGCCTATATTCACTAGAGATGGTCCTAAGGCTGAGATCACCAACCTAATTTCACTTGTCTTGGCATCGGTCTGGAAGGAAATATGGTCCCTAACGTAAAGATCACTGCTTTATTTAGTAAGCCATGTAATCCTCTTGTGTAACATGAGCAATAATATCATGTTACATACACTGTAACTAACAAATTACCAAGATTGATCTTGTAAATCCGTAGAGAGAATGACAATTTACTAACCCCTGTAAAGCATTTGTATATTCCAAGCTGCAGTTCTTAGCACAGAAGTAGGAAAAAAACATCATTAGGCAATTATTGCAAACAACATTTCCATTTCTGCAGAGGTTGCTCTTTTTTAACTTAGTTTTTCAATCTCAGTTTAGCCAGAGACCACTAATAAATGTGGACAGCCTCTTAGAAAACCTGAAGTGCTAACTTGCTATACAGCTGTTAGGAAAAAAAAACCCGTGATACACAATACAATCTTTCTGTTTGGTTTTTTTCCCCTTCATTCTTATCATCCATCTATTTTAAATGCACAGTAATGCCTTGCAGCCTAGAAAGGAGAATTGAACAAAGCCAGCTATATTCTCCATTCTGTATTTAAAAGGGGTGTGTTTCAGACTCATATGGTGGAAAGACGATTCAGGTTTTCTATTTTCCCTCTTCATAGGGGAGATACCAGTGTTAGTACAACAGTGTTTGGGAAGATATGCTCTGATAGCATGTTTGAATTTTCAGCTGGGCCCAAAATCTAGATCAAAACAGAACAAACTGCGGGCAAGAGGAGAAACATTAGCAACTAAAGTAAACATCTTAGACAGAGATGCGTGCAAGTGTGTGTGCAGTTTCACAGCCCTTGGACTGCCACAAACCAACTCTTAACTGTATCACCTGCCAGCAGTGCATGCAGCAAGGAAATGTAGACTATTGAGTAAGAATCAACCCAACATTCCATGCTGCTTCCTCACACTCTACAATTCTCTCTTTCTTCTCCCTAACATGAGCATCAATGTGGATCTCTGAACAGCTGGAACCAAAATATCCCAGTACTATGCACTGCAGAAATAGATTAATGTATTTGGACGCTGAAAGATGACACCAAATTGGAGGAGTTCGAGTACTGTGTGCAGTTTTGGGCACCACAGTACAAGAGGGACACAAAAACATTGAAGAGCCTCCAGAGGAGGGCAAAAAGGATGGTGAAGGGTCTGGAGGGGATGTCTTATGAGGAGAAGCTAAAGTCCCTTGGTTTGTACAGCTTGGAGAAGAGGAGGCTGAGGGGAAACATCATCACAGTCTATGGCTTCCTGACGAGGGGGAGTCAAGGGGCAGGCGCCGATCTCCTCTCTTTGTCAGCCAACAATAGTATCCAACGGAACGGTACAAAGCTGCAACTGGGGAAGTGTAGGTTGGATATTAGGAAGATGTTCTTTACTGAGAGGGTGGTCAGGCTCACAGCAAAGTGGTCACAGCACTGAGCTTGACTGTGTTAGAGAGGCTACTCCACATGTCCTGGTCCTTATCCATCAGCTTTATAGGTTGTCAACCAGGGCAGATGGTAGGAGCAACCATGCTCCTTATGTTTCTGTGGGAGGCAGGGCAGGATGGCCTTTCTGTTGTTTGCCTCCAGGAAGCATCAGGAATGGGTAAGATGGTAAAGTATCACATCACTGTACACTCCTTGCTAATGTGCTTGGATCAACAGTCTCTAGTGTGCAACTGAACAAGTTCTCTTGTTTGAACTGATCTAATGCTGCCTACAGGGCAGAGCAGGTCTTTGGGGAAATGTACAAATTTAGGCAAGTCTTTTCTTATGGGAAACAGCGACTCTGATCTTGATTATTTCCCAGCAACACTTCTCCAGGTACAAAGGTAAGGACAAACTCAGATGCTATTCAAATTAATATAAAGATTACCAAGTTACATATTGTTTTTCATTTTTATGGTGGGCAAAAACAAGTCTAGAGTAGTAATCTTATTCACGGATAGTTTTTAACTTCTTCCTTATCTCTGGCTAAAGGACAGTTCCTCTGCACGGTTCAGGGACAGCCCTCGAATGGGCCTGCATGGCACAACAGTGTATTTTAGAAGAAAAAACGCTGAAGAAGGAAGTCTGGGTTTTGTTTCTGACTCTGCCACCTCTTTGTGCCTTGTTTTTTTTGTCCCATCATCCTTATTTTTAATACTTATGCTCTTTAGGATATGGGCTTCTATCTTACTATGCATTAATATGGCACTGGTACAATAGTTTCTCACATCTAATAGTAATATGCAGGTAGGAGTAAATCCTGATGCTATTGCAGCCAAATTCCCAGTGGCACGAAGAAGCCACTTCCTTTGCTCCCAGCTCCTTTTTTAGCTGCTATAAACACCTCTCCTGTACCTACATCTTGGCACGGAGGCAGCAAGTGGTTTCTGGTTTTCTTGCAAGACACAATATATTTTCTAATCCCGTATTCGTTCTTCTGGAATTACCAAAACTGGTAAAAGTTTACGAACCTCAAGTGGAACATGTTTAGTATGAAAAAAAGGAGGAGAAATTGCTCTTATGAGACTTGTATGAAAGTTCAGATGGAGAGTGCTGATTTGACAAGTCAGATCCCTGTGTGAATTTGCTGTCTAACACCATCCTAGCAACATTGTCACTCCTGTCACAGATAAAATAATCATGGACAAGATCTGGAGAGGTAAAGCATACATTTACTAGGTCTTTAGGCTTAGATAGTTTGTTGGTGGCTGGTGCAATCCTGTTAAACTCTGAGATGCAGAATGCAGTTGTTTTCAAAGTTCATTGCCAGTGGCGGTGACAGATGCTTTTTGGAATGACACCCAGTGAGCTGTGAAACTCATGTAGTCAAGTACTTGTCCACTTGTCCCTGCTTCATGTGTTATGGAAATATGTTTACACTCACTCCGTCTCGATTTTATTATTTTTTTTTCCAGCTGGATGAAGTGTTTTACAGATGTGGCTTTGCACACATTGCAGGAGGTGGTGCATTGAGGTTTGTGGCCATAGAGTGGGCAGATCTTCCTTGGTTTGTCTGAGGGATTCTTCTCCAAGGTTAACTCTTTGTGGGGCATGGTGGATTTAGGTATTAAGTTTGCTTTGTTAAACACTAGTGAGGTGAACATCGTGGAGCTGACATCCCCGACCTTGCTTTTCAGACTGGTCAGAGTGACTATTTTAACCACACACAAGCTGAAGCTGAGGGTGTAGCTATGTCACTGCAGCTGGGTGCATCTCCCCCATCCCCTGCTGACAGGGCATCCGCTTCTGGCTGCAGTCTGTACCCTGTGATGGCCTGCTGTGGCTAGGCTCATGGGCTTTATACAGGCTAATCAGCTGGACTGAAGTACGCCTAGGTTTTGTGTGAAGGCACAGGCAACTGCGGGTCTGCATTGGCTCAGCATCCTGATACTCCATCTTCCTGGTAGCTTTTTCCCTGAATGCTGGCAGAGAAGACATTTTTTCCTACCATAGTAATTTTTCCCCTCTACTTTAAGAATTATTATGATTGCTATGCTTGCTTGTCTTATTCCTTATTGCATTAAGAGAAAACAGGTTATTTTTCCTCAGACGGTGGAATTAGATCCTAAGGTGCATTGTTACTGTAGATGTGTGCATGTTATTGTTTGATTACCTTGTATTTCCTGTAAGGGACTGAAAAACATCTTTGCAACTTTCCTTGCCTGGATTTTCTCATTTATATATTGCTTGTCACATTGCATTTAAAAAAACATTGAAGAACATCGTGGTGCAGAGGTAAGTGGAGTTGTAGAACAGGGTATGTCAGTGCGTGAAAAGGCACACTCTACTTCAGTGTGCTTTGAGTTACTGCATTGGCTCTCAGTATGGGGTTTAGCTTTCTGTTGTGTGTCTTGAATAAGGATTGAACTCAGGAACTGTAGTACCACAGGGAGTGTCCAAATTTAGTATAACAGAGGCTGGTCCTCTTGTAAATCTGGGATAACTCCTATTCCAAATCCCTTTCAAGCTGACAGAGATAAAAGATAGTCCAGGGAGCCTAGTGCAGCCTCAAATTTTTCTGTAGGCTTCCAGATCTGGGAAAATAATAGAATATCATTTTACTTTCTCTTCATCTGTAAAATAGGAATGAGATTTCACTACTTCAGAGGTGCACCCAAAGTATGTCTCAAAATTTGTGAGAAGTTTGGATACTGGTAATAAAAAAATTGTAAATCCCTAAAATGGGCAGACATTTGTGCCTAGGAATATTAGGAAAGAAATATATGTAGACAACTAAAAGGAAAGCTTCTGTACTCTTTCATTGTAGAGATGACTAATAAAAGGTTTGTCTGGACAGGGGTTTATTTGAAATGGTTCAAAAAAATTAAAACTGAGAGGGACTACAAGATCAGGGAATGGACTAAATTGTCCCACTCCAGGGAAATTATTTTGCATTAATGATACACAGCCCAGTTATTCTCCAGCTGTCTTTCACCTTGCGCTTCCAGGAGACCATTTTGTTAGTTTGAAAACCTCCAATAGCCCACAAAGACGAAACCTCTGTGGGCAATGGTTCTCCTCAGATCAGGCATTTGTTTTGGTTCTCTGTAATTTGCACTTCTCTCTTGCAGCATCCTGTACTATAGTCTCCTTTTCAGAAGTCTTTCAAGTTAATATTTAAACAGCTCTTGGGAACTTTTTATACCCAAAAAAAAAAAAACCCACCCACCCAAGCCCCCCACCCCCCAAACATACAAACAAAAAAACCCAAACCAACCCCAAGGCAACTGTCACTGAAGGATGTAGTCAACTGCTACCAAACAGAAGAGCTGAGCCCACCAGCCTCTCCCTGGAGGTGGACCCAAGGGAAAGAGGAAGACAGTGCTGGTAAGCAGTCTTATAAAATAGATATGATGCTTCAGAAGGGCTCCAATGCGTGACAGGTTTCCTAACATCCAGGGAAGACCCCTGCTGTAACCCAGCACTAGCTGTCCCTCAAGCCTCGTCCCTCTCCCCACAAACACATGTATTTTAACAGTTTGTTTCCCCCATTTTCTCCTTTACACATAGATTTCAACTCAGAAACTAAACTTAGGGAAAGGTTAGTTCCTAGTCTTTTTGTGGGGTGGGATTTTTTCTCCCACCGTTCTATATGCATTTATGATAACAGGACAGAAATGCAGGTCTAAGATTTACTAGGTTTTGAGATTATATTGTGTGCCAATTCTCCTAGTGAAAGGGAGAGAGAAAACTTACCTGATTAACAAATGTAAAAACAAAGAATAACCAAATTCAGGCATGAAACGTCCCTCTTGGAGTGTGCCGTGCTCTTATCTGCTTGGTATTTTGTGCCCAGTTGTGTGTGTGAATGGGTGTAGTGTCTGTTCTTTACAGAGCAAAATAGACTCAGATGTAGTGTAGGTGATATGTTACCGCCCCTTGGAGCATCAGTGACTCCAGCACCTTCCCTGTGCCAGGTTGTGGGGCAGGGTTGGATGGGAAAGTGTTGGAGGAGCCCTCCCTGGTGAGGTGACTGGTCCCTGTCCCCTGTCCAGGCAGGGCTGATGGTGTTCTTGCCATGCCATTTTCTCCAGGATGACCCATAGTGTCACAGTGTGGGGTACAGGAGAGGAGGTTCGTGTGTCCTTGTTCCTAAGGGATGCGTTGCACGAGCTGTCTCTTCTGCTGGTAGAGAGAAAGGATGCATGGGTAAAGCTAAATAAAGACTTTAAAAGTCAACAGAAAAATCTGGAGTATTCCTCTCATCAGTAAACTCAGAAAAAGTGAAAACAGGTGCTCTTTTAGGGAAATGATCTAAAATGAAGGTGTGCGCTTAATTGTTAATTCTGTTAATGAAAGGTAATGTTACTGAACATGGCACAATAATCTTGGCCAGCATAGGAAGACATGATGTGAAGCATTATGGCTGTCTGAAATACCTTTATAGTCAATAACAGCATCTGTTTCCATACTTGCTTAAGGCAGGGGGTGATCAAACTCACGTGTAAGACACTGGCTGCCCAGGCTGTGGGGAGGATTCCACCGCCTCCTCCCACCCCTGTGTGCGCACACATGCCCATTGGTGGCTTGGGCACAGAGCAGCAGTGAGGAGGAAGCATTACATTAGACAGAGCCACTCTCCTTACAGCAAATGTTGTGTCACCAGTAAGCTTTCACTCTCCGTGGTCTGGTTTTCCCCAGAGCAGCAGCAGTGGCTCTACCGTCCATTCCATGGTGCTGCTGAACATGCACATCTCCCAGCTCCAGGCTCTTCAGCCTGTATGGACTACACAAGTGTACGTCTGCAAGAAATTGTAGATAGATATCTCAGACAGGGGGAAAACAAAAAGCACTTTAAATTGACAAATCGGTCCAAACCACTAAGGTTATAACTCCTTTTTTTCTTCTTCAAGCAGAACAGTAAAACAGACCTGTTATTGGCAGCTCATTAGTAGTGAGACAGAGGCAATATGTACCATGACATCAGAGTGCTGCTTGACCCACATCTATCATTTTGTTAGAGATCCTTATTCTCAGGCCTTTCCAAATGCCTATAAGACATGCAGACTGTAGAACTCTGTGGCATAAATAAGATACAGATTTTCTACTTTTTGATGTGTTTAGCACATTTTTGTTACTTCCTTTAATACCGCAGACCTTACATTCTTCAAGCATTAGGAGAACAAAAGGCTAACATGAGGAAAAAAAAAAGTATTCCATAAAAACTATTGTTCTGTTCACCTACTTAGCATTTAAAATTTAACCTCTTTCTTAAAGGAAGACAGAATGAACAACACAGCTGAGTAACTTCAGATATAAAAAGTTCCTTCATTAAATCAGTTGTTCTTTAATTCATAATAGAACTTAAATAAAGAATGACTTATAGGCAGCTGTTTCTAATATTGAGTCCCCACCACACATGAAAGGAACATTATTCTTACAGCAGCCTCTCTACCCTTGGGTGTTATCAGCCGAACATGTTTTGAACCCACCTAATGCATTTGAGGTAGCTTGGGTTTATTTTTCTTTCAATAAAATAAATGGTTTTGTAATTAAATTTCTGCACTGACTGTGCTTAATGGCTACATTGACAAGTGCTAATGTATGGGAAGAGAATGAGTTTGAAATGAAACATGCTGTTTTCCAATCTGCAAGCAATTTTGCACTGGGGCAATCAAAATCTTGTGCCAGTGAAACATTTTCATTAATCTGCTAACTTAGCGCACACTGCCCACTCAGCAGCACAAGGACACTTTTTTTAAAAAACAAAAATATCATGAAGTGAGCCGTTGTTTGAAACCATTTTGTGGTCTCTGGCAGCAGGGCCTGTGGAAATTCGCTGACTTTACACCATGAAATGTTGCAGCTGTCTCAAAAGGGACTGGCTGCTTCAATGTTTGAGTTCTTGGCAATAATTCAGCTTTCAAATCTGTCTTTTTTTCTTTTTTTTTCTTTTTTTTTTCCCCTTAGCTAAATTTATTTTTGAATAAATCTTCTCACAGAAAATTGAGAGCAGCTATTACATATTTGGACTTCATTTATGAAAACCACTTCAAGTCATCAAGAAGTGCATCAATCCAACCCTAATGTTTACAATACTTTCATGGCCGGGAAACTAAACAATACTGTGTTTCCCTCATTATCTTAATTTAGGTAGCACAGCATTTTAAACACGAATGTGATTTTTTTTTTTTAATTGCCAGACAAATAAAACAAAGCAAAGGCCACAAGCCACCACAGAGGTTTGTGTTCATGCGCGTCTGGCTGGAGGCTCTGGCCGCTAGAGGGGCCGCACTTCCTTGTCAGAATCCCAGCACCCTTTTGTCAGGGAAAGAAAGGCTTAGCAAAAAGCAAGATGAAGCTGTAACACCTTGGGTAGGCATATAATATTCCAGCTTTAATAATAAAATAAATTTTAAAATCCCCAAAAGCCTAGGGATCTTTTTTTTTTCTTTTTTTTTTTTTAATAATTATTTTGGTTTAGGGTTTTATAACGTGACATGGGCACGGTTATTTTCTCTCCCAGAGGAAAATATCCTAGAAGTAACCCAGAATAAATTAACCACCCAACTTTTTCTAACAGCATGTGCTTTAACCCAATAGGTATCTCGGATCGCAGTGTTGAAGAGGATCCCCGCTGTTTCCTTCACCATGTGCTACTTTGTTTGGGATAAGTCACCGCTCAGTGTTTTAGCCCTTTTGCTGTGCGTGGTGTTTGGAGCAAGGGAGCTAAAATGAACTAAACTGTTCCTCTTTTGAACAGAATAATGGAGAATGAAATATTGTCCCGTCACAGACTTCTCCCATCCGGCAGGAATTTGTACCTTGGGGGATGGATCTCTGCGAGATGGGACATCGCCAGCAAAATGTCATGTGGTGAGAGGTGTGTGATGAAATGACAAGGGTCAACTAATATCAGTGATGTTATAGCTTGTAATAATTATTCTCGTGAGGCTGCTACATCCATGCTAAATAAACAGAAGTTTTTCAGCTGAAAGCTGTAGTTTGAGTCAGAATCCATTAACCAAGCCCTCAAGCCAGGCGAACGTAAAATATGGGAGCTCACCGCATCTTTTCAGTTTAAAGGGTGGGAATATTTAAATAGGCTCAGATTAGTTGGCTATTTTTTCATTCCTGTCTCTCCAGCATGGCATGTGCACTGTGGGTTTGCGAAGTAGCATGGAGAACAGATACTTGTCTTACATTTTATGGCAGCTGGGCTCTTTGCACAAGGCATTAGGCAAAATCACAGTTAGAAACCTCTCTCACTCCAAAGATTTTAGCAGAGGTGAAAAGGACGGTCCACTGGGCTGTGCAACTTAAATGCTGGGCTATGACATTAGTTTTTAATGCTACAATTCAGCTTACCTAGCAGGTGAATTCTAAGGTGATTCAAAATTAATATCTAGCTGATATTTATCTGAATTTTTATCTGAAGGATGGATTGGTGCACAGACACGGGAAGGATGAAAAGCTGATTAAATGCAGCAATATTCTAAGGTGGAACAAATTTGGGGTTTAGCAACTGCAGACTCCAGCAGGGATGTGGGACAGCTATCCAAAAGCAAGAGAGGGCCCTCAGTGATGACTACACAAAGAATATTATGGACTGAACAGGAACCCCAGAGAAACACCTCTCTGAAATGTTTCCTGAGAGCAAAGGGGATGGTCATCCTGTGCAGCTTACTGTTGGGTACAGTATCTGATGCATTACTGCACAGGCAAAGATATGTGAGCTGTGAAGGACAAGGACTGAATGGTTGCTCCAGGGGAGAAGCAGGGCAGTGCAGGTCAGAAGAGATACCTCTATGTAGGCAGGGAATTATGAGGGAAACTGTTTACAGACAGAACAGTTCCTGTGCCCATGATGAAAGAGCACTTGGTCTTTCTTTTCCTATGGCTCATGAAGAGGAGCTGGGCACTTCCATCTTGGTGGTAGAAGTACAGAAACTTTCAACTGTCAGATCTGCTTTAACCCCAGAGGACACAGAACATGTGTGTTGGTTAGGATATAAAACAAGAGAATACAACACACCCAGACACCACTAGGAAGGAATATATTCTTGGCACCATAGTGTACATCTCAACAGACACACTAAATTTCCTTTTATACAGTTTAGAGTTTTCATACAACCAATTGTTTCAATAGAAGCTCCCTATGAGTTATCAATTAGGAGGAAAGCACAAGAGGTCTACAACAGCACTTTAAGGAGATTTGTTGACAATGATATTGCCATTAAGAGACGAAGAATTTTGAAATACAGTACATCTGCGGTAGCTTGGACAGAAGTAAAGGATTTCTTTTTAATGACAAAGCTTTGATTTTATTGGTCTTAATACTAATGTAATTGCTCTTTCAGACTTCATGCATCTGAGCACTGCATCTAAGCCACACTGTGAAGCATCTACAGTTACAAAGGGGATTGTGCAAAGGAAGTGCTAATTTCTAACAGTACAGCTCTTGAACTGGTTGAAAATAAGACTTGGAAACAGTTGTCCAAGAAAGCTAAAGTTATCATGTAATAATGCCTGCAGGGGTTCCACAACTGTTGCATAGTTTAGAACAAATTTGGCACTTCTTGAGGTAAGTCCCAGTAAAGAATATAAAGCGATCACATCTGCCAATCTGCATGCCTGAGCAAGTGCTGCAGCGTGCTCTGGGTTGGGTTTATGCCTCCCTTTAAGATCACAGGCCACCCCCACAAAAGCAAGTTTTGTCCATCTAGTATAGCCCTCGGCAAAATTTAGTTTCATATCAGGCATATCCATGTACCACAGCAGATGTCTTAAGTAATCTTTGTACTGGGTTGGTGTCTCTCCCATGGGTATATAATGTACTACAATTATCAATGAAACCTGGACCGACTTTCCAAATTTATGACATCATCTGCTATCACAAAATAGAAGCCCATAACATGAAAAATGTGTTCCCATTGACTGCAACAAGTTTAACACTCTGGAGATTTTTACTGAGTATCTGTGGTTATGAACAGTCATGTTTCACATACTTTTTTTCTGCACGTAATAGTGCTATATTTTCATAATTAGGCACTTGAAAAAATCCACATATGTACAAGCAGTATGTCCTCCACCTTTCTATTTGTACAATAATTGTTTGGAGATAACTAGTCCTTTCAGGGTTTTGTTCATTGACTGCTCTTGATCCCTTCTTATTGAAGGAAATAGCTCTGTGTGTTGCAGAGAGAAACTGCACTTTTTTAACTTTGCTCCATTCGTGCAGCCCAGAGAGTCAGGTCGGTGTGCTGATGCTAATCCAGCAACAGAGTCAATGAAAGTGTTGAGCTGGAAGGTTTTGTCACATTCAGGAGAGTCCTGTGAGATGAAATGTCGTTGTACAAGTCACCAGTGCTTTCTCTGTGTAAGTTGCCAGTAGTAGACGAGATTTACACATTTTTAAAGAAGTAGATACTAGTTAGTTTTTTCAGCCTACCAACATGTTATTATTTCCTAATAATGCAGTATATAGACTTGCAGAATCGTAGCAGCAGTGTGCCAGATAATGACTTTGTTGATTAGATTTCAGCTCTGTTACCGTACAATTACAACAAGTATCATTTAAGTTAATTTTGTCCTTTATCACTGTCATAAATAGTTATTTTCTGGGGGTGGGGGGGAATTTATCACATATTTTATTTTCTCTCATTCACAAGAGGAGGTAGCTTTGCAGAAATACCTTTTGCAGAAATGTATGTACAGACTTCTCCAAGTTGAAGGGACAGCTGGGGAAAAAGCAGAGATGCTTATTCAAAATCTAAAGAAAGAGAACACTGAAATCAGCATCATGGGCTAGAGGTAAAAATTGACCTCTAGAAATTGAATGAAGGAGATCTGGGGAGAGACAATAAACAGCCTTGGAAATTATTACAGCTGAAGAAACCCAGAAAGGAATGCGAAGACAGAAACAATACAGCTAGTGAGACCTTTAAAAAGCTTCACGAAGTAAAAACTTTCTTTGACAAAACTATAGGGAGGGATTTTACAATGTTCAAAATACAGAACTTGGGGCGTGGAGGAGGAGTGCAGCCATGTGGGTCTGTGGGTACACAGTCTGCACCCCAGGGAGCACCAGACCAATGCAGATATTAAACTATGGAAATAATTACTGCCATTTTGCTAGCATTTTCTCTACTCATTTGAGATCAGATTGTACTGTTGTCAAGTTACTTTCTTCAACAAACTTCCTGCTCTGTTGTGTCATGTGCCATAGCGGGCACATCACTTCCTAAGAGTGCTCAGAGCACTGCTCAGCAACTGGCTCAAAGTCAGGGAGTAAGAGGGGGCTCCAGGGTACCATGTGGCTGGTAGCCACAAAGACGTGAGTATGCAATAACTACAATATCAACGAGTGTCTCATTTCCAAAGTGCTGTTACCCGAATATTGTGGCTCAATAGACCAAGCAGCTGTGCTTCCCTTCGGCAGCAGGAAGCTGGCAGCTGCACCTATTTCCTCCTCCATCTCCCACTCAGGCACATTCTTAATGCAAAATCACTCCATTCATTTTGGGGTATATCCCACAGAACTGTAATTCCAACCTCCTTAAAATTCAGTTTAGTTCTGGTGTATGAGAACAGTGCAAATGTTATTTTGGGGAGTAGCAAGTGAGTTATTTTGCAGGCCTGTCTAAGGATTCCTCCTGAATCTAGTTTTCTGTGCAGTTAGATCAGTGTTCAGCAGTAATCACTCATGTAGGCTATGCTGTAACAGTTTTCTCCACATGTTGAATTTGAATGATGACTTATTGTTATTATATATTCATGTATATTCCTCTAGATCCCAGAGGCCCTAGTCAGGACACAGTTTAGCAAAAGCTGAAGCGGACAAAGGCAATCCCCTTCCCTGTGTTGCAGAAGTGACAGAGACAGGGAAAGTGAAAGACACCCAGCATAGATAATGCCATTGCATAGAGATGCACATTTTCATCTTTTTCCTGGCCATGACAGATACATGAATATAGTGTCAACTGTTCTAATCAGTTTCTTAAGACATAATTACAAGCTCCTGTGGTGCTATGGTGGTACAGTAAAGCTTTAGCTAATAGATTTACTGTCTCTGAATTGGGTATGTCTGTTCCTTTCCACTGTGGGAGAGGTTTGAGTTGTAGAGAGAAAGAATATCTTTTAAATATTGCTGTGATAAAATTCACTGCTATTCCTGGAGGGGCAAGGAGCAAGAGGAGAGGAAGGAAAATGTCTGGGCACTTGCTATTGCCTTCTAATATGTCTACATCATCACAGGGCCAAGAGCGCTACTCTGTCTGCTCTCAGGTTTACTTCAAGTATGGAACAATGATACAGAGCCAAAACTTGCAGAGTGTGTTGGTTATTTATAAAGCCATAGAAACTATCAGCACCAAAGCGGTGGGCTTAAAATGTCTGAGTGGTTGATTTCTTTCCTCCTGCAGCAAGCATCCAGATCACAAACCAGGGAACCCAGGGTGAAAGACTAAAGGAGAATTAAGCATGAGCGTCCTTCTTCCTTAACAATACGGTGCTCTAATTAGTACAGAGCAATAGCACCATCAAGCTCCAGATGAACAATTACATCCCAGGAAATTCAACCAACAAGTATCTTATCATAAACAGTCGCATCTGTGTGGTAACACATAAGTATGCACCAGTGCCATCTAGCCACTCCCCAGCGTATGTCACATCTAGTACTAGGCAAACCATGAAAACAGCATTTATCAAATAATGCATTTTACACGCTTGGAGAAATGTGTAGACCCAATTATTAAAGAAATTATGCATTTATGACAAGCTTATTGCAATCAATATTCTGGGGGAAAATAGTAGTGAAATATACTAGTTTAATGTTATTACGTTGGCCATATGAACTGTACAGGGCTAGCTGCTTACCCAATTGCCCTGTCATCATCAAAGCTGTCCTGATGTGATGTCCAGAGAAAGTTAGGGAATCCAGCTGTCTGTGGAATAACTTTCAGAGGCAAAATCCATAGAAATTCAAGGACTTTCCATTGCACTAAGCCAAATATTAAGTACTAAAAAAGCTATTATCTCTAACTAGGGGCACTAGGCGTTCTGAGAAAGTCTCAAAGTTACAAATATTCAGACCTCCATCCAAGTAAGAGCATTTTCCATGTCTCAGTTTGATGGTAAAGAGAGTTCAGTAAAAGGAACAGGCTTCCTACTTTAAAACTTGTATCACATCTAATATAATGCCCAGGGTAAAATGAACTGCAGTTAATGAGCCTTGGAGTGTCCCAGAGCCGAACTTAGGATCTGAGCAACCAGAATTTTAGGAAGGTTTGCATTTCCATCAGGGCTTTGTGCTTCAGCCTCATTTCTGCACAGAATGAACAGTCAGACTATGGCCAGAAAGACAGCACGTAAGAATCACTGGAATTAGAATTTTCTTCTTACTGGAAAAGCAAGAAGTGTTTCAGGAGCACCAAAGACATCCTCAGCCCACTGGAGATACTGGGAAGTCCCCTGTGGTTTTAAAGGCACTGGGCTTTCACTCTTTGTAATTCATGAGAGATGGGGCTGGAGGAAAGGGGTAATAGAATCGTAGATTCATAGAATATCCTGACTTGGAAGGGACTCATCAAGATCATCAAGTCCAACTCCTAACATTTTAATTAGATCATCTGTCTGAAGTGCAGTTCTCATTGTCACTAGATGGTGCAGCAGAGTAGCTTTACTTTGGATCAGCTGAACTAGAACTTTGGAAAATACCGTGCTAAGGTGGGGTTTTTGCAGGCAGAGCCCTCCATAAAATAGGTCTTTCTCTGAGGACTATTTCTGTTTGCAGTTTAAGCACTACGGTCTTCTCTAACACTGTTTGAAGTTGAAAGAAGACAAGTGCTGCATATGAGGACTAGCTTAATATCACTTAGTTTTAGCTAGTTATGCCATAACCAGAAACAGGCGTCATCCAATTACTTTAGCAAAGCCGAGTGGTCCAGTTGAGAACAAGAGCCCAAAACGTTACATTCATTGCAAGAAAGGTTCAAGAAAACTTGGTGCAGATGCTTTGTTGTGTTCACCAAATTTCATTCTAGAGCTTTATAGAGGGGAAGAAACAAAAAAAATTATTTTAAGTATTTTTTTGCAATCAAAAATAAAAAATTTACATGACACCAACAACAGATATCTTTTCCCTCCTGCTCCCGTGTTTCTTCCTTTCCTCTTCATCACCACAGGTGGAATAAAAAGCAAAGGGGGTGATGGAATCCAGTACTGAGGTGGATCATCCAAGAGTCTTACTCAAACTGCTCCTTATCCATATTATCAAATGATAATTTTCCTTTGAACTTTACCCAGCAGCAGTTCAGTTCCAATCAGCTGTCCATTATTTGTCTAAAATCCATGGCTGACCATTTCTAGTCTGCAGTCCATGTACTTATTGATATAGCCCCTTCCACACATTTACAGGATATATATTCTGCTGCTTTACACCCAGCAGTTTTACAGCGTTAACAATAAAAGTGTCTTCCTGCTTTCAGGAAAAGGCCAATTCTAATATTAAAACAACATTTGATATGATCTTGATAAGGGAGTCTCATAAAAACACCCAATATTGGAGTTCAGATTTGAATCAAAAAAATCAGATTGTCCTTATTGCTTGGGAACTAGATTGTCTAAACTGGGAATACAGACAATTTTGGGATCCACAATATGTTTTATAGTATTAGCCTATCTCAACAATAAATAGAGAAGTTTGAGAAATCAATGGCACATGTTCATCTCAGCTATGACTCTGAGAGCTTTATGAAATCGTTTTAATTTTACTTTGCAAATAATGAGAAAATGGCAACTTGTAGAACAGTATGGGAAATGCGTGGCTGTGTACTGAATCGTCCTGGGCTGAGATTAAAAATGTGTACTTTAGTTTTTTTCCTCTAGGAGGTTTCCTGCCAGCTCTAAAACAGGATATGATTTTGGAGAGAGAGAGAAATCAGATTCTTGTGCAGTCCGTGCAGACATTATTTAAAACCCTTGAGACGGAATAGTAAGAAACAGAAGTAACCAAAGTAAGTCTAAGTGCTAGTTCTCAAACTGCGAAGTCTTCATATAGCAGAACTGATTTTATACCACATTTTCATTACCTCAGTATATTCTATAATTTGTTCTGTGAGTCGAGCATGTCAAAAGAAGGATATGGAAATTGGTGATGAGATGACTGGCAGCAAGCATGAAGCAAGACTCTCTCAGAGACTTGACATATCAATTGAAGGGGTAAAAGTTTTGAACAGAGATGACATCAGTCACAACTTGTGTCATATTGATTATTAATTGCAAAGCAAATTAATGCCAGAAGACAATTACTCTGGAGCTCAAACCTGAGTCAAATATTCTCATGAAATGTGTATGTGTGACTGTATAAGAGAACACTGATGCATATTTGGGCATGCAAGAGCACATTCTTCAAGTCAAATTATGCCTTGCCTAGAAAATGCAATGCAGTTAAGTATTAATATGTTAGGGCAGCAAGTAGGGTGACTACATTTTTCTGTTTATTTTCTGGAAGAGAAGCAACTTGAAAAAAAATAAAAGAGGCAGGGTCTTGAGCAACTCTTTTTGAGTTCTGTAAAACTGCAGCAGGATAGTTCATGCTAATAATAAAAGAGGAGAAAGATTCTCAAATAACAATTTTAAATCCATGTCACCAAAAAAACCAATTAAGCATTTTCAAGATTTATGTCTCTGTGTGTGTGTGTAAGTGTATGTTTACTATATACACACATATATGCATATACATATATATATATATTAAAATATATATTCCACTTGGGAGGAGAAGTGAAGAGGACATAGAGGGCAACTGTTCAATACAACTGGGCATACTGAGCCAAGAGCTGAATGACGGTGTGCATTTAGTTTTGAGAGTGCAAGTCGGGGAGTGAATGCACTTGGGATAGGAAATCCAGTCCTGGCAAACTGAAAAGAATCTGATATACTTTTTAAGGATTTTGAAAGCTTGTTTTATAGACTGTTTTGTCTTTATTTGGATCCAGTTCTGCAATGCTGAAGTGAGAAGAGGCTGAAAAGATCTGAGGATGATTATATGTAGGTATTTTGGTCCGTGTCATTCTCATGTGTCATCTTGAAATGTGAAGAGCTTTGGGAAGGCAGCATGAGGAGGAAGGGAGATGCTAAGCTGAGCACCTGGGCTGGGAAGAAGAAATAAGAGTTGTTAGCAAATGATGTAACTGGGTAAGGACAGATGGTGCTGGGTGAAGGTGGTGTCCTGGACATTTCGGCTGTGTTGCAAGAGGGCTTAACTCTGTGAAAGATAGTGTGCTCGAAGTGACAAATTTAAATGTGTACTTGGGGGCCCATTCAGATGTCAGTGTGGTACAGATATTATTGAAGGTCGCAGTCATCAGAGAGCAGTGACACTATGCATACCCAAATAGAAAATTAGTACAGGCACTGACATAATAAAATCCACTAATCCAATCATAACTGCACAACCACTGAGTTCTGTCACTGTCTGCAAAACAAGATGTGTATCCCATGAGGGAGTTGCAGAGGGCAATATTTTAAAATAAATTCCATCACTTTGTGTGTTAGAATGCTTAAATATGACCAATCTTATATTCCAAATGTCACACTTTATCTCAGGAAATTAAAGGACACACGTTTGGAAAAGCAGAGGAAGGAAAAGTTTTTGAGCAATTAATTCCATTTTACTTAAGATCTTTTAAATGTAGAATCTCTGCTAATAAATATTATACATGATCAGTTTTGAAGTGTTTCATCACATTTGTTTATTATTTAAGACAGTTTATCCCCGAAGAATTGTAGTCTCGCATGGTAGAAGATGCTAGAACCAGAACAAAACCAACATCCACTATAACATCTTGCCATGGCAGAATTGCTCTGGGTTACATGTTTTCAGATTCAAATTTCCATAGTGAATATGTTGTGTGCTATTGTGAGGCTTTTCCATAGCCTAATAAGTGATCTCAGTCACAGAATTTTTGCTTGTATTCAGCCCTTTCTCAGTGCTGTCTCACTGCTCCCAGGTCCATCCAACATTAACATCATCCTTCCCTTCTGTTTGGGTGGCTCTTCAGAAATGTGTTTTGATAGCCCTGGTCACTGGCCCATTTCATCACCAGCACCACCACCAGAGAGAAATCCTGTTAAAGCACAGATGTGTGATCTTCATAAGGAATCTGGGAGGGCTCCTATGGGTTTGGTTGTGTTTCAAAGCCTCAGGTCACGTGCAGTCTCTGTGAGAGGATGCTTTCTCTCTCAGGGTGCTCTCATGCTCTGCAGAAGACTGTTACCTGCCTTCCCACCCCTGACTGTTATGAACCACAATTGGTCAGATGAAGGACGACATCCAATACCAGACATGCCTGAGAGGAATTTTTTTGCTGCTCCTCCAGCACACCTCTGACTTTCCTTTACTTTGGGAGGAGTCAGGATGATGGTAGTCAATGGCTTCTACCACTACCCGTAGCATTTGGGATATTTGCAAGAGATAGTAAAGGTGAAAAATGATACATGCTAGAGATAAACATTACTAGGAGGATGATGCTGGTAGTTGCTGTCATTTGCATTGTGGTTGTTCTTGATATTATTATTATTATTATTATTTGTTAGGTATGACTCTTTGGGTTAGCTTCTCTGTCTCTGTGGCAAAAACTTAATGCTTTTGCTTTCTGAACTAGTCACTATTTATAATATGCGTACCCTTTATTGCAATCTTTTTCTTTTTTTTTTTTCAAGGTTTTATGAAGTGTGCTTATTAAATGAAATGGTAAGTCTGGCACTGACAAGTCTCTTGTGCACTTTTTTTTCACATTTCCTTTCTTTTGGCAGGTCTATGAAAAGGGAGTAAGTTTCTGTGGGCTGTGCATGCTTTTCCACCCTTTTTCAGGATTTGTCACATCTCCTGGAAGGCCTTATAACTCACAAAACATGAATTTATATCCCAGCAATTTGCCAAGTCGTGTCAAATCCTAACATTTTTGTTGGCAACTATCTGCATCTCTCAGCTAAAAGGGAGTAACTTAGATCATCCAGTCACAGTGCTGTTCTTTGGATACCTTTTGATGGTTGATGTGTTAGTTTTGATACATGGTTTAATCTGTGCTTGCAAGGGGCCGCCCACTATATTTCATGTCCTCACTTAGCGAATCTTTTGCAAATTGGTCATTCTGCTTCATCAGCTGATTTTCCAGTTTTACACGTCTGCACTTGTAGTCCCACTTCTCCCTGAAGAAAAATGATCTGAGGAAAAAAAAAATCTTAAAAATTAGATAGAGGCAATGTTTCTTGCTTCTTTCAGAAACAGTTCCTTTGTTAGGTTTCAGTGACCTCTAACACACTGTAAGGGAACTATCCAATGAGCTGATAGTGTATTTATTGTTTTGGAACATGCTTTTTCATCCTATTTATTCCTAAGCCATACCTGTCACCCTAGTGCAACCGCCACAAAATTTCAGCTCTGTGGCTATGGAATAAGAGGCATTTAAACCTTTAGGACAGGTATAAGTTTAAAGATAATTTATTGTTCATTATATCTTGTTCAAACAGCTCTGAGTGAGAAAGGTTTTGATAGTTTTACATGCCCAAAGTATAAAATAATTTTCATCACTTGCACTGAACAACTGAATTAGTGGTGACAAAACCAAGAGGATACGGGATTTCTTCAGGTAGGATCTGCAAAGACAATATTTATTATTTTTTAGTTACTAGTTCCAATGGAAGCGAGAAATTTTAATAATAGGCAGTGCAACAGATGTTAGATTGCTACGTCTAGTCCTGCCATATGCTCTTTGTTATGAGTCATTCTGGATGCCATCCATCCCCGTACCAGTGCTCCCTGGAAGCATCAATCTGTAGCAGGAAGAGTGAACCGAGGCATATGCACAGGAACAGCTGGGGGGGTCTGCCTATCTCCTCAGCTAGTTCAGAAGGGGGGAATGCAAGAGCCGGGCTGCGTTTACATTCACCGCCATCTACACATGACCTAGGCCATGCTGGGTCCCACTTAATTGGTATACAGCAAATGAGGAATCCACTTCTGGCAGTTATTTTTAGTTGTTGCTTCTGACATCTTGGGATAGCAGTAGAGTCTGACCTCCCTCTGAAATGAAGCTTTCTTTGCCCTTTAGTACAGCATTGCTTAAATTCACTTCAAGGATGAATGTATTCACCAGCCTCTGTCCATGTAATTTTTTCAAGAGAAACTTAGGTTGGTACATAGTCACACTTAGACAAGGAAACCATGCTTAAATTCGTACCCCAGATGGACTCTGTCCTATTTTCTTCCTGTTTGAAAGCAAACACCCTGTCTTCCCATGCACTAGTACAATCTTGTATGTCAGTGGTGGGGGAGAGGAACAGATGCCAGAGGAACTGGATGAATTGAAAAGACAAGCTACTGCTACCTCTGACAAGAATCACCTCGGGAGATCATGGGTAAGGGACAGCAAAAACAACTGTTGCTGGAAGACAGCCATGAGATTTTCTTTCAGTTAGAGGAAAACCTCACTAGCTGTTAAAAACCAAGCTCTGCCCATTAAAATTGGAAGTTATTTTAGCAAAGTATCCCTGCCTGATGATAAGTGCAAACATTGAGCTGCCTCTCCTTCTCTCTGTCTCTCTCCTGTCATTAAGCCTCCTCACACCAAAAAAAGAACAAAAAAACAGTCCTTTCAGCTGTGGATACATGTGTCTTTAGCTGCTCAGTGACAATTAGTAATTGAGATATTCATCTGATCAGAGCAAGCAAATTGGTAAATCCCCACACACCTTTAATATACAATGACAGAGCCATTAGGGCACACAGGTAGTCCTGGTTGTACCTAGGTCCCTGTGACTCCAGCATTCTTGGGCAAGAAGGAAGCTGTTGTGCAACAGAGGGGAAATTGGAAGCATTTTATTTCAAGGAAAACTGGCTCTAGAAAACTGGCTAAAATTCTGATCTGCTGCTGAGAGAAAAATCTGAAGGTATTGCCCAGTAGTGATATTTCTGGTTGCTTAAACTGGCTTACCAAAGACTCTTCTGGCTTTAGTTCCTTGTTGTGTATCTAAAGGTCTGTGAAATTGAGCCATATCTAGCATGGTTTTTTTGTTGGTTTGGGTTGGGTTTTTTTGTGGCAAATCTGATTGTTATTGCCTTGTGCCACACTGTGCTGGTTGCACAGTGCAATCTGACCCCTCAAGGTGCTGAGTGTTGCTCTCAACACCTACAAGTCAACATGGCCTCTGTGCTCCATCCTGCATGGTCCTCGACTGGGTAAGGCCTCTGGGGTTTAAGTAAAGAGTAGCACCATAACGTCACATCACTTTACATATTGGCATGCAGTCCTGCTTCTGAGCATCTTTCAGAGTGATGCAGAGTACCTGGGCAACTTTAGAAGCCAGAAATGGCTTGGTCTGCAGAAATATTTCTAATGAACTTAGTAGAATACATGTTCTAAGCATGGTGACTATTTTTTTCTCTCTAACAGATTCAGTCATACTAAATTTTATATTAGGTTAGGGAATGTTACACTTTAACTATTCTCTGTGTGCGTATGTGTATTAGATTTGAAATGTTTATTTTGGTATGCGATCCAGAGATTTCACCCTCTGCATCCCTCTCACACTGTGCTGAAGCCAAACAATGAAACTCGTTCTTTTAAAGTCACAATCTCCTTAGTGTTATTTGCAGAGTAGATCTGTAATAGAGGGACAACCAGTCTCCTAAACAGTCACCCTTTTTTTTTTCTTTCCACAGGCACCAAATGGGGTGCTTTTCAATGAGAGGTACATTTGCAAAAGGCCCTTTTGCCAGAAAATGCCTGTCTGTTAGAACAAGGTTTTTTCCTATGAATAAGCAGCTTTTGGAGGCAATGTTTACGAAGTCCAAGACGCGGTTTTTTGGAGAAAGACTATATAATAGCAAATGCATATGGCTTTACTACTGAAAATTAAAGTGCCATTTGGGTGAGTTATTGCAAATATGTGATCCAAAGGTAAAAGCTCTTCTGGATGATTCTGTATGTACGTATTTAAACACGGCACTTTCGGTTCTCATTTTGGCAACCGAAGGCTGGACGGTTGCTCTGGATACTTCCCACCCTGGCATTGGGACGTGTTCCCCCCTTGTGGCAATAGCACATATGGAATTTTACGAGTCTGCTCTGTCTCTTCACTAATGGGCTTCACCTTTTACCTCCAGGAGCTGAGGATCTTGATTTTAAATCCAGGGTTTACAGGTTCAGACCTTGCAGGCAACCTAGCCAGAGATGTTCTCATACGGGCCCAAAACCAGTGACAGAAAAGCCAAGAATCATGATTTTATCCTTCCTGCTGTAATTCTTCCATCTTTACTGCATATCAGCATCTCTTTCCAGTTTTTGTGATAATTGGTGAATAAAAATAATTCACAAAGATAAATGTGCTATTTCCCAGGGACACTGCTGTATTTAAGTGTATTTTTATGGTGGATGGGATTTTGGTGTGTCATCTTTGAAAATACGGGCGAATGGGTGATTTCTTTGATCCAACAAAAGCAGCCACAGAAAGAAAAGGATGCAAAATTCAGGGTGTTGCAAGTTCACTCTCAGAGTTAAGCTGTGGTCTCTCTATTTTACTATTGCCAAGAATGCACGCCAAGTCATTGAGGTTGACCACGTTTTATTACCTCTGTTTTTGCTATTCTACCTTATTCCTGAGACAAGTGGGAAAATTGTGTCTGAAAACTGTCTTTAAACCCTGGCCTTCTAGATTGTACATCTTTAATGAATACTGGATGTGTTCCATTACTGTGCACTGCTGTCTGGACCTTGGCTTATTAGATACTGTTTTGAAATCCGTAATTATAACCAGGTCTGTGATGGGTCACATGTCTCTGTATACAAAAATTTCTGTCATCCTGATAGAGCTGCTATTTCAGAGGAAATCAACTAAGTCAGAGCTAGTATTTGAACGCTTTTAGTTTTACTTGTTTTGGCCTGCCCTATCCAAGGTGTGAAAAATGGCAATTTCTGTATTTCTGGGAAATTAATTTTCAAGGTTGACTTTGGGCCAGTAACCTGAAGTGCTAACATCGTCCATATGTCTCACTAGTAAAGGTTGACTGAGAAGTATGAAAGTTCTAGTGAAAGTCCATTTTCCCGGCTCCTTGTTTCTAAATTGCAGGATTCCGTTATACTGACTATAATCCGCGGTTATTCACGTCTGAGCACTGATCCCTAGTGAAGCTGGGGTGAAGGCAAAACGCATGGAATTTGGTCTCTATAGGTGCTGCTTTTCATGCCGAGCGAAAGCCCTGTATGTATAATTTGCTCACCTATAGGATTTGTCATCTTCCTGCCCCTCTCTTAAGATTATAATTCCCTCCCAGTATTTTCTTTTTAAACTACCTCTCATTTTAATACACGCTTTGTGTTTTCTTAAAATAAGCGCTGTCGTGCAGCTCTTCCACCTCCTTTATTGAGAAAACAGTAATACTCACACGATGGTGGAAAAAAATTGAGAGGGAGGGAGAGAAAGAGAAAGGAAATAGAAATCATAACCAAAAAGTTCGCACTGATTATTGAAATAGTCAGTGTTCCCTTGGGCTGTGGGGAAGGAAAAGGCGCTTTTACAGTGTCTCGGAATATTTTTCTTCTGCACAATTCTGACTTTTCACCACATATTCTCGCTACAGTGAGAGAGGGGAAGAAAAGAAAAAGGTCTCGGAGGTTTTACAGTAAGTTTTTTTGTTATCTTTCATAGTGACACTTGCTAGCAGCAAGTCCCGGAGAATATTAATGTTGAGGTTTTTAAAACTATGATTCTCGATGCTCCTGTGTAAAATTATTTAACAAGCACATTATTTTAGTACTGATAGTTCCTCCTCTGTGAAAATTGTCTAGTTTAAAAACCTGCGGTGTCACAGTGACGCTTTTAATGTAGTCATTGCAATATTTAGTGCTGTGTTATTACTAGTGGGAAATATTTATGTATCTGTAGAAGCCTTCAGTAAGCTTCAAGTCCAGTTTTCGGTTAAAGGCAGGAGACAAATGAAGACAGTGAAAGACTTCAGCATATAGCTTCTGTACGGGCAGGAGGGATTTCATGCTACTATGGAGCATTTCGCTCGGCTCAAAACCCAAAACATAACCAGAGAACTGCCATAGTTTAAGAAACTCTGCCTATCAGAGACTGCTTTTTTCTTTCTGAACTGACTCAGGTCCAAATTAAATTAAAATCAGCCTTAATTCTCCTATTTATTACGCTGGACTTTGGATCTTTGGAAGACAAGTCCCTGGCAAAAATTCTTTCCAGTTTCAGAGCACATAAAGGGGTGACACCACTGCAGCAGCAGCCGTGGAGGTGAGCTGTGGAGAATTGGCTGGGCAGAATCAGGCCTGGAGGTCAAGAGGGGAAGGACAGAGCAGCATTCTCGTCCGCAGCAAGGTACTGGGTACTGTTTGAAAAAACAACTATATTTTTCTAAAAGACTAAAAAATACGCCATAAAAATGTTCAATATTAAGGTGTAAGTAGCAGTAAATTACTGAGATCCATTTACAGGAAAAAAAAATGCTAAGGCTTCCCCCTACGGCTGCCAGATGACTACCTGAATTTGCAATTGCAACATATTTCTCCTCTAAAACTGCTACCAATCTTCCAGATACAAGCAATAACTACATATGGACATGTTTAGCAAATCAGAAAGAAAAGATTGATTGCTGGGAAATGTTTTGTTTCCAATTATTTTCTCCGTAAAAGCTAGAATTCCAGATAAACAGAGTAACAAAATCCCACTGGTTTATCTGTAAGTATACATTGATTGAGAAATGCTATTAAAACTGCTTATTTGAAAATCACCTAGCAGAGAAAACCGAAAACAAAAATCCTTTCATATTGACCTGCTTTAGGTTTACCTTTAAGCGTTATGAGGCAGAGTGCCACTGAGAGCAAAGTATTTCATGCCGCTTCCATCACAACTCTGCATTTTAGCTCAATTTCTTTTATTCTCTTTCCAATTAAATGAACCTGATTTTTCATACTGACAATATGCAAGATATATGTTTCTCATGTCCAGTATATATGGAACTTGCTAAATCAGCTCCTGACACTCTAGCTAATTTTAACAGGGTAGGCTAAGAGATACACCGTTACTTATTATTTTTAATGCGTTTCTTAATATGAAACTCTTCATTTTCAGCCATGATGCTGACTCAGCACTAGGTTTATTTCCAGAATTACTAAAATAACTTTCCTCTCAGAGTAGCAAGGGACCCATGATTTACTGGTAGAGAGCAGTGAAACAGAAAGAGGCCTTTTTCCATCTTTTAATATTAAAAAATAAACTAGTAAGAGTTCATAAAACAGTCCTGGAGAACTTCTGGACACAAAAAAGTGGTAGTAGATTTCATATTACGGAGATGAATTGAACACAACCATATTTAATTTGTGTTGCTTCTTAAATATATACCTTGCATTAGCATACACATTTAACCAGTGCTGCAGAACAAGATTTAGAGACATCACTTTTTATTTGCTTATACCTACTTCTCACATGTGTCAGAATCAATCACTTTTTCGCACAGATGTTTTCTTACTCATATACCACAGTAAAGAGACATTTTGTACACATAAACTTTCTTTTGGTTTACAGTATTTCATGAGTGCTCTTTCCCATCCACAATTTTTTGGGGGAACCTTCAGGTACTAAATGCAGGATTCTGTAGAATTAGAACAACATTTCTTTCAAAAAGGGACCTTTTTACTTAGGATATTTTTCTGGGTTTTTTTTATTTCTTCCTTTTCTGAAAATTAAATATCTTCCTTTCCATCATCATCAACAATCTTTTAAGAAAGAGCAGAGGAATGCATGTTACTCCTCAGCCAATAAATAAGCATGAGAGTTTTGCTAAGATAGCTATATACTGACATGCTTTTGTGCAGACTTGAACAGTGTGTATAAAAGCCCCAAATTGGTAAGCTGTCATAAGAAAGGACTTTCTGTCTTCTACTGTCACGGTTCTCAGTGAAGAGCAACTAAAACACTTTTTCTGTGCACCTCAAACCCTGAAGCTATCAGGGCTGCCCTGTTCACCATCCACCCCGTAAGGATGTGGATTGTCAGCAAGACACATGATCTTTGTCACACTCTCCTCCAGCTCTCTTGCTGCTTGGAAGATGCAACCGGAGATGGAAGATGCTGATCATAGAGGAGAGAAAACCCCTGATGAATGAAGAGTTTCACAACACCCTCTTATTTGCCATCCTTTCTCCCTGACTCATCACAGCTTGTGCCTCTGCTGGTGTTCAGTGTTCCTGAACATCCGAATAGAGTTCACACGAAATGTTTTATCTTTTACAGTGAGCACCCTTTCTTCATGGCAGATATGGGCTTACTATCAAGAATCAAAACTTTGTATTTTTTTTAAACTTTTCTGTTGATAGTTATGAAAATACTATATCAAAATACCGTATCACTATATACAAGTGTCCTCTTTATCTGTGCTATTGCCTCTTACTCTCCCCATGCTTGGTCCCTGCTTTCTAGTGACACCATACAAACACCATCCCAGTTGAAGGACTGGGGTCCCATACTGAAACTGCTTCAAGCTATATTCTGGCTTTTCTTAGACCACTTTCACCAGGTCTTTGTTGTGACTTTCCGTAACACCACTCAGCTGGGATTTTTCCAAATTTACTAACTCAGTCCCTCCCAATCAGAAAAGACCTTTAGACTTTTATGGACCTCCTCACATCCAGAATAAAAGGTGGTACCCAGTTTGGACTCGCCCATTCCACAGAGACAACATGCTTCAGACCTTTCTCGTTCCCAAAACTGCTTCACAGAAGTAAGTCCAGCCCGTAACCTATAGAAAAAAAGAGCAAGTGTAATGTATCTTGAGTATTAAGGAGCTGTGAGAGCAAAGCAGGGACACACACATGTATCTTAGCAGATGTTCTCTGTAGTGTTTCTGCTTTCCCTCCCCAAAGCAGCAGACCATCACTGGTGCGTCTTCACTAGGGAAGGATATTCTCGTCACTCATATTAACAAACTTCCGGAGTAGGGACAATCTGTAGCCCTCATGTTTATGCAGGACGAGTTAAAAATTATGGAGTAATCAAGCATGTGGTTTGATCTATAATTCGAGCAAACATTTCAAATCACCTTTCTAAACTGGGACTTGGCCTCGTGTTAATTGACGTAAGGTAAGTGAACAAATTGAGAAACACATCTTGCTAATAGACAGAAGACAATGGGGTTAGAGGCTGGGTGTAGTCGCTTAAGAAATTATTTACCGCTGTTGTTGGCCAGACACATGGGGAAGATGGCCATCATGCTGCACGCTCGTACACTCTCCTGTATGGCTATTTATGTCAGATATAAATTACCCAGTGCTAGCGTACACTGACAAAAGAAGGCAATAGCACAGGGATAATGTTGTTCATACAACTAATTTGAACTTGTAACCACTGCTTTTTATTTTTATTTTTTAATGGGTGATGTTCTCCTCACTATCACAGAGTAAGGGTTCAATTTTTTGCCACAAGCATATTATGCGATATAGGCAAAATATTTAATCCTGACATATTTTTGTTTGCACAAATATGCTTTCCTACTCCTATTTTATGTTTTATTTATTGACTTTATAAGATTTTAGTGGCAGAACAAATTTTTGCTCTGCGTACACATAAAAGTGTTCAGAATTGCAACAGATACTACTACAATTGAATTAAAAAGCATCATTGTGCCCATTCCTTGCATATTTATCAACTTCATGCTTAGCACACAGAGTATTTTATCTTACACATTCACACGGCATTCTTCTCTGTCACCTTACCATTTTGACAGGCAATTGTTTATACACTTAAACAGTACATTATTAGAGGTTCAGAAAGAAAACAGTTAGATGTTCGCTGTTATCCCAGGATATTGTGTTCATTTTCTAATAAGTGCCTCTAGTGCTCTGGGGTCCCTAATCAATGTAAATATTGTTTAAGATGAACATTGCAGTGGGCATACCATGGAGCCAGACCACCAGCAGAGCATTAAACAAGGACAGATGTGAATGCCAGGATAAAAATGAAGACATTCCTGAAGTGTAAGTATGTTACTTATAATGTATCTGTTTATAGGAAATGGTCATGTAAAGGAAAAAAAACAAAACAAAAACTTCTGGGAAATAAGAATGCCAAATAAAGTCATTATGTTGAGATACTGCTGTTGCACATTTGCTAAAATAGCTAACTGAAAGTGTATGATATTCTGGTATCTCGAGTAATTAAGATCTTATAAACTTAATCTTGTATGAATGTTGTTCATGACTTTATAAAGGTTTAGTCTGTACAGGAGGAAAATGCATGTTTTTATTTTATACTTGCGGTTTTCTCTCAGAGGTAGTATCCTTTATAAGACTTGAGGGTTTGATTAGGATAACAGACAAATAGGCTTAATAGCGTCTCACAAGTTATTCAGGAAGAAACAGATAAACCTCTTCTAGTTCTAATAATTTATAAAGATCATCTGACTCCTACTTTTTGCTTAATGGATTCACATTGATTAATTCACTAGCTGCCAATTTCCATGAGCAACCATACAGCATGTTTCCTACTGATATTTAAACACCAGTTCGTTCCTTGCTGGCTTTGTAGGCAGGCTGCTTTCTGCATTGCCTTGACTTGGAGATTATTGGTGACATTTGCAAGGGATTTGGAGCCCCCATCACACTATTTATGGTTCTCGTACACACACTGCCTGTCCCTGTGAGGGCAGGGGAGGTGGTGGTGCCTGCTGCTCTGGAGCTGGGAAAGGCACAGGGTGATCTTCATGGGGCAAGCAGGGGCGAGGACCTCCTCTGGGGTTAGGTAGAAAGGGCCAGGATCCCTTCTGGGATTAGCTAGGCAGGTCTGGGGATCGCCTCTGGAGGAGGGCAGAGCCAAGCAGGGAAGTCCCCCAAGGAAACTGAAGGGAGCTGTGGGGAAGGCAAGTTGACCGAATGGGTATTTTGGAAATAGGAACTGCCATTGTTTCTTAGGGGATGCCGTGAAGGAGGCAGTCCTCTGTTTGCTATGGAGGATGGGACCTCAGAGGTTCCCATATGACCAAGGGATATTTTCCAAATGTCCAGTCTTCGATGACACCCAGATCTGGAAGGTGGCCTACTGAGAGCTGAAATATCTACTAGGTGGTATCTAAAATGGCGCTTGTTCAAAAAGCTGTACCTATGGTCTATGTAACTGTCAACGTAACAGATTAATTTAAAGCAAGACATGATGTTTGATAGCTGGGTGGATATCAGGTTGTTATTACTGCAGATTTCTTGGTAGGAGTCTGATTTAGCTTCAGTATTGATTTCTTAAATAGCGATGGCAGGGAATCTGTTAGAACTAGCATGTTGGATTACTGTCTAAGCCAACAATGATTTAGAACTGACCTGATTAAATAGTATGGTTTGGTCTAGGTCAGCAGACTTTATTGTTCATTGTTTTACATTTTGTAGTAAAATCAACTACGATAGCAGTCTTCTAAAATGTGATTAGCACAAACACTATTGTTGTTTGACATGGTGTATCAGATGTAATGATTTCCATCCCAGATCTACAGCTTTCCTTTTTTTTTTTTTACATTCTTGATTGCATAATTGAAAGCAGCAGCTTTATCTTTACCTTTGGTGGAAGTCGTTCAATAAATAGTGCCAATTACATTACAGCTTAGAAACAGTCCAACATGAAAGGCACTGCATTTCACTAGCTCTTGCCCAACGTATGAATACTCTGTACTGAACCAAGGCATTGCATTTACTTTAAGAAAACAACTGGAAGTATGCAGAGTGCGTGTCAATATTAAAAGCACAATGCAGGCTGCAGAAAAATCACTTAATGCCTGAGTTATCCTGTATTCTGTATTACCCTGCTGGGTGGGTATTCACATCAAGTTTGGGGTTTAATATTAAGAGCAGTCACTGCACTAAAAGGAAAAATATGTTTACTGTTCTCAGATTTTGTTTTGCATTTGTCCAAAAGCCTACTCCTATTAACATGGTTTGTTTTGCCAGAATTTAGGGAAAGAAGGACTGAGCCCTAAAAATTACTCACTGTTAGAAAAATAGACCCCTTTCCTGAAAAGTACATACTTATGATTGACCATAAGCACGCAAATATTTCCATGACTACAGAGGATATTGATTGGTCCCTGTGGGACTACTCGTGTGTATAAATGCTTGAAGGATCAAGTTCTAATTTTGCTCAATATCAGAGCTAATTGCTGTAGATACTATTGACAAAAATTGTCTCCTAGTTGTGGTAGCTGACAATGTTCCACAATTTTTTTTTCATTTGGTGATTTATTACACATTCATTTTTTTTAAAACAGTCCAAATACAGTCAGTAACTATTTATACAATTAAATTTAACGACTATGAAATATGTGTTATGGTGCCAGTTTGAAACATATTCCTAATAGCTAGTTTTATATATGATGGACCACCAGGAAGCTGTCATGAGAATAATACTGTGCCTTTTTATACATTCTCTACATTTCTTTTTACTTAATAGACTGTTTAATAATACTGTAGTCAAAACTGAACAATAGAGATTAATGATTTGATGTAAGAATACCTCAAGGTAAAAATTAAATGTGTATAACATTCCAGCTGATGATATACTATGGAAAGCTCTCAAGCATGTAAAGAAGAGTTTAAGAAATGCTTTAGAAAATCAGCACACGTAGAGAAAATGTGAAGGGTGTGTGTTGTGAAGTATATCCAGTTTTTTCTTTTCATGAGAAAGGTAGTACAGAGACCACATGCACAAACCCCACGCAGAAAAAAGCCCCCAAAAAACCTGTAACTGTTATTTCAAGGAGGTCCTCAGAGTTAAAAGAGAGATTAAAACATGACCTAACCATAAAATAATAAACTGCATGAGGGGAAGATACATTTTACCTTTTTTTTTTTCTCAGTTATTCTTGCACATGAAAATTTCTGTGTTGCAGACACCGCGTGAAACAGCAATGTCATATTTTTCCTTAATGCTCTTGATTTACTGAGCTCATAAAACGTAAGACCAGAAGCTATTCTTAATATGGACTCATTCTACCACTAACACATGCAGGCTGTTTTTTGTCTTAGTGTTAATGCAAGAGAACCTTGCTCGGTCTATTTGTAAAATGCTGCCTGCAAAAGGGAAAAATAACAGCGTAAGGTTTTGCAGCATTGGTCCCTCAATTAGCAGTGCTCAGCCTGTGTTTTCTGTTTCAGCATGAACCCTTGAAAGCACATTCACAAAGACAGAACCAGAAAAAGTCCATTTCAAAAGTATCCCCGGGTGGGTGGGGGGACAGTTCCAGCTCTTGCAGAAGTGCCATTGCCGTTGTTTTCAGCATGACCAACAGCTCCAGCTATGTGGGCATCAGCAGTGTGGGTATGGCTCTGCTTCCCTAGTCTCTCCCAGCTGGTACACAGCAGCCCAGCAGCAGCTGTGGTGCTTTCTCACCCAGCACTACTCAAAGATGCTCCCTGATGCCCGTGAGCACCCCAAAAAATAGCCAAGCAAACTCCCTTTCTCTTGAATCAACAGCCAAAAAAGCCACCGAGCTCCCTGGGGATGGAATCAGCCCTTATTGTGGCTTTGGGCTTTGCAGCCACTTCCAGTAGGCAGCACAGGTCCTCTGGCAGCAGAAGCCAGCTGATACACTAAACTGTGCTAAAGTAGTGTTTAGAGAAATAGTAATTACTAACATCCTCTCTCAGTCAAGCCGACACTAACCAGGCCTACTGCTAGGTGTGTGTATATACATACTCACACTCGATAGATAAATAGATATGTGCATACACCCCAGGAAAAATATCTCTCTGTAAGGTGACGAGGTCTTACTTTAAATCAAGTACTTGACACTAATAAAAACAATGTATTCAGGCATCAGAACTCGCACGCTGACTGGCTACAAGGTAAGTCAGTGTTGAGAAAGTCTTTTTGCATTTTCTGTTGGTTTTTTTTCTATATCACAAGTATTCTTTGCATCTTTCCAGATGTTTGTAAACAGACCCTTAAAAATGTAAGCTTATTATATTGTTTGCTTGAAATTAATATAATCAAAGAAAATATGGTGGGAATTTGGCAGGAATTTCATGCGTTCGTGTTTTGTGGTTTTAAAAATGACCCAAAATGCCGACAATTTTACTTAAAGACTATCTGTTATTACTTCCTCCCTTCTCATAAGGGATTTTACTATGCAAACTGTTTTGTCTGATTTTATTTTTTTTCAAAGAATTACAAGTGGGCGGTAAAGTCATCAAAGGTATCCACATGACTTGGGAGATTACCAAACTGACTAGGGTGTCAAAGTACCTTTTGCAGGGAGGCAAAGTCTTATCAACTATTCAGATGGTTTGAAAATTGTATCTAATTCTCTTACCCAATACATGTCCCTATGATTTTTGAAAGACTCTCAATCAAATCTGCAGCAAAAAATTCACTTTCCCTTAATAGTAGACAAATGTTAATTTATAATGCAATATGTTATGCATGTGCATAACAAAATATAATTTGATGAAGAAAGCAAATAGTAATTAGGAAAAAAATCTTAATAGGTCAGCTTACGGCCTACAGCTATTTGTTGTTATTCATATCGGTAGAAAAATCAAGTACTGGCAGGCAATAGAAACCATGCCCAAATAGAAGTGTTGATAGCTACCATAGAGATGCCACCAACAGAATTATGTATCTAATTCTGATTTCTCACAGAATTTGTTAGAATATTGATTTCTGTGGAGAAAAAGCAGTGAATGATTTTACAGAGACAGAATTAATTTAAAAAACACATCTGGCTGAAAATACCTTGTTTTCTGTGAACTTGATTTTGTTCTCACTCAATACTCAATCCTGAAAGGTACTGAACAACCAATCTCCATTTCAGCAAAATACTTAAATGCAGATTTCACTTTAATCCCATCAATTTTACTGAAACCACGCATTTAGCAATGTCAGAGAGAAACTTCAGCAGAGCTACACATGAAAAGCAAGAAGCTCGGTATTCACTGCAATTTGCTCAGAGCAAGAGCCCTGCTTTATAATTAGCCTCTGAGTTAATTCTGATCAAAAAGGGCTAGGGAGCAGTATTTTCCTCCTGTCTTTCTTCGGATGTTTCTTTGTGTTTCCAGTAAGATTTTAGGACCTACTCCTGCAAATATTTTTCTACATGAGTAATTCTACTCCTCTGATAAATACTATTGAATTCACTAGGGCTAGATTCAAAAGCAAAGTTACTTATCTGGGCAAATGCATGCAAGACAAGGCTGTTAGGCAGCTCCCCATGACAGTAGAGAAGAGGAAAATATACTTGTGGGACTAAGGCCTGGAGGATTGGGCCCACAGCCAGTGACATTATAATTTTTTTTTTAATAACGAGGAAAACCCACGCATGAGTGAAACCATATGGAAAACTGAGTTAAGGTGAGGAGGTTTTAAATAATGCTTATTTATCATTTTGAAAGAAAAAAAGAAAAAAATCCTGTTCCTGCCTATTGCATTTTATATTTTAAATGTAGGGACTAACTCTTTGGCCAAAATTCCTCTCCTTGTCAGGGGGAAAATTATCTACTTAGGCTGTTACAGGATCAGGCCCTGAAAAGTCGTTACAAGCTTATTGGCAAAGCTTGCTCACTTCCACCTCTTTCTTATTTTCTGTTTTTCCTATCGCTGCACAGGAAGAAAATGAAAAGTTAAGCTAAAATACATTAACTAATATCGGTTTATTAATTGGAGAATTTAACTTATCCTTTTTGCCGTTCATCTGAAATTAATTAAGTGTGTAGAATTACAAGGTGGGTGTACCACAGGCAGCAGTCCAGGCTCAAGTTAATCAAAAGAGCACATGTTGAATGCATACAATTTAGTTAAGGTTAATCCAGTGAAGATGATCCCTCGCTGGTCCTAATTACTCTAGGTGATAGATTGTGGAATGAGAAAATAGGAAGGAAGGGAAATTTTGTCCTGCTGGTCTACCAGGATTTTCTAATTAAATTTAGTAGGCTATGCACAGGAGCAAATAGTTTCAATTTAAAGACAAGACCACACTCCCAGGGTGCTTGTCTGAAATGAACATAAGGAACTCTGAACTAATATAGTTAGGTATCACGCCTTAAAAAGAGTAAAGTTAACACTGGCTATTGTGCCTTTACAAGCTTTCACCTATGAAGAGCACCGTGTCCCTCTGAGCATTTCAGGCTAAAACATTTTGTTGGAATTATGATGCTTCTCTTTAGCTTTTGAGTAAAGCTAATGATACATTAAAACAGGCCTAGTCTGTTACTTCGTTACCTTCACCCAAGGGCCAAATAGCAGTAGCACAGAGCTAATTAGCCATGGAAATATATCGGTGTTGTATCAGCTAGCCTTACCATTTCATCTTCTTTTATTATGTCCATCCCAAAGAAAACAAAGGTGTTTCTAGGACCTTTGATTTCATGCTCTATGTTCGCTGCCTCATTAATTTACTTTTTTTACGTGCTTGTCCTTTGTTTCAGCTTTCAAGGAATCTTAGGAAAAGCTTTCATTTTCTCCAGGCATATGCATATAGAAGTTGTCAAATAATTTGCCCTATTTCTCAGGTTGGTGATATATTTCTGCTCAAGCGGAGGTATCTGTTTCTGATTTATTAACATTTGATCCCCTGGTTTCCTGCCATTGATCAAGACTAATACTCAGCTCAGCTGATGAGTTTTATATGAAATCTGATACTTCAGGAAGAGAGAGAAGTAAGTACCATTTTTAATATTTTTCTATTTCACGTTTTCCAGGACCACTACATGCACCAAAACACCTAACAGTATCAGAGAGTATTTATTTTTAGCCATATTTCCCTGGGATAAAGTTTTTTGGAAGTAAAACAAGAATTTATCAATAGAACAGATGTTTGCTCGGTGTCATTCACATCCTGTAAACTGTATATACATTTACACCCTACCGCCAAAACATGGTTTCACCCTACTACTGACCGTCTGTCTGCCATTCAATCTCTAGTTAAGTCACGGTCAATAAGGTCAACTCTTTGGCAACATCTGTATTTGATCAGTTCACACAAAATAGGAGCCTTCCTAATGCCTGACTACCCTGAAGTATTTTAAGAGGCAGTGTATTACAATAGTTGATTCACCACTGCTGCAGACTCTGCACTTGGAAGATTTTGCCTCCTCTGAGGATCTGAAATGTGAAGATTAAAACCCTTTCTAGCAAAATAAATCTCTGAAATGAGCAGGTTTAGCAGTGGCGTAGTTTCTAGACTGACAAGAAACGTTCAGCAGTTTCTCTCCCCGAGTCCCCAGTCCCTCAATGTAGGGATTTGGGTTTGTGGTATTCTGTATTTTAACCCCGTTCTGCACACGGATTATGCTTAAAGCATGTTTAGGATGTTGCAAAGATGAGTAATAAAGTCAGAAGGGGAAAAAGTATCTGCAATTTTACTTCAAAAGCCAACAAAAAAGATAATGCAGCCAGTTATTTCTTGTTGGTGTTTCCATGTTCGGCACAGGCAGTACTTTCAGCAAGTTGATGTACTTTTCTCCAGATGGGTGAATGCAAATTCTTCCCTTAAAGAAAGCAAAATATTCTGGGTGGAAGCTTGCCCCTACTGAAGGTGATGGAAAATACACTGGTGAAACTGAGGGAGACGTGACTTCACGGGATGTTATTACTGTGTCATTTAAATGTTGGGAGATATCTTAAAGTACAAGGATAGAGATTTAATTCTAAGTACAGGCGGACTGGTGCCACTTTATTGATGTTCCTGGGTTTGGAGAAAATGAGAATAAAGTCTGGTCTCTGGGAATGGGACCATGAGACGTGTTCTGCTCATTTTGCGGGGTTTTTTGATGTTTGCTTTAGGAACAAAACATTTGATTCTTGGGGAACTCAGACAATCACAACCAGTGGCCTCTGATGCCATTATGTTTTGCCATGGTGAGATTTGGAGCTGACTACAGATGATAGTACCTTGATTAACAATGCCACCAACGCTCCGATCATATCACTGGTCTTACTGGTTATGTTCAACACTGAGGAAAGCCGTAACACTGAAGTTTGGGTGCTGGCAAAACTTGGGTAGGGTAGTAAGAGCATGGCAGCATCCTACAACCACCCACAGGGTTTAGAGGGGTGCACTCCTTAGAATGGGACCAGGCTGAGCAGTCCCATGGACAAGGGTTCACCAGGAGCTTTTTGGGACTCACCTAATGAGAAGATGGCTTTTTAAAAGATTTTTATGACCAACCTCCTCGGTGTCGTTTGACAATAGCTGCTGTTGAGAAATGGATGTGTGTGTGTGTGTGAATGTGCACGCTTTCAAAAATAACCCATTTTTGCTTACTTTCTGTCATGCTGAATTTTCAATGGAAACATTTGACTGAAAAATACAACAAGGAGTAATTCAACTAGTTCAAACTAAAGTAACTGGGAACAGCTGAGATAAAAGTTGAAGGGACCTTGAAGCGGTGACATAGGTGTGTTATCTGAGTCTGCTTTCTGTGTCATTTTAGTTCTCTCAAGAGCCCTAGAAACCTCAGAAGAAGCTTGCCCTGGGTGTGCATGTTTGCTTTGGGGACTGTGCACAAACAGCAAATTCAAAACTGTAGTAAATATTGGGGATGATAGAGCAGTTGATTTGAGGTGCTGGCATACAGGATATGGAGCAGAAAATGCAGTTGAGGTCTCATGACTCCCTTGTAGTACTACCATTAATTTTCTAATACGTATTACGGTGTGTTAAATATACCTTAGGTTTCCCCACCCTATTGTTTTGTCCTGTAAAGCTGCTCTAATAGTTCCATTTTAAGAATACAGTATTACATCTGTTCTGAATTTATTTATTAGGAGTAACTGGGAAATCATTCTACAATAGCCATGAGTTTCAGTAGCAGAACATTTTGATACTTTAAAAGATGAGGGAGAAGTAGCCCAAGATCCTATTCTGATTAGTCAGAAAAAGCCAAAGGTGTATAAATATTTCAGAATTGTCGGAGTAAAGGAAACAGTATTCTTGACTTGGATGATGGATTGTTACTGAAATATAAATTTTAAATGAACTCAGAAACTGAAAACTATGGGAGAAAGCCCAATGACAAATTAGCTGCAGTCAAGGCAACTGCCATCAAAGCCAACAGCAAACTAGACTGTTACTTCACTAAAGCTTTCCGTCCAGTTTTGGTCAGGTTCAGCTGGTTGTTATCTCTGCAACTGATTGCTGCATCAGGCTCCAAGCCTCAGGGGATGTCACCTCTGAGCTGGGAATATGTGGAAACCAGATGACTCATCACACAAGAGATTTCCTTTACAAAATATCCCCAAATCAGTAGCCTAAGAAAATAAGGCAGTTTTCAGTATATAAAGTTAATTCAAGCATTGACAGATTGTCTTCTGAGGCCTCTTCAAATACTTAAAGATTCATTGGCCTGATTCGTTGGTTAAAAACCGACTCTAAAAGTGAGAGATGCTAAAAAGAAACTAATGGAGGCTGGGAAATGGACATACTGACAGTTTGTGCCACATGGATGGTATTTGCTGGGTTTTCTTGACTGTTTTCAATAAAGCACAGAGGGGGGAGAAAGGGTACTGGACAATTTTAATAACAAACAAGTCACAGATAGTACTAGAGCCTATATTCAGAGTCCTTATTCCTGTACATCTGAAGGAGCTGGAAGCATCAATGAAAGCAGGGGTAATAAAAGTGGAAGTGGAGTGATTAAAAATATAGAGCTGGAAAATAACAGTGACATTCATGGGAAAATGTAACCCAGTACACCCAGGGAAATGTAATTTGAAACACTGACATTCAAAGGGAGGGAGAATCCTAGAAAGCAGCAATGCTGAAGGAGACCTCAGGGTCAAATTAGACATGAATTTGCAATATGATCTAACAGCATGACCAGCCAGTGCAGTTGTGCTGTATATAGAGACGTGTATCTGGGAACGTGAAGGTCATCCTCCTTCTCGATGTAGCTTTGACCGCACCAGCAGCTGGGTCTCTGGTCACTGGGAAGGAATTGAAGACCCAAGAGAGCTAAGGAAGGAGGAGACATTGGACTGGCATAGAGCTTCTGTGGGCAGAAATGCCAGAAAAACACACACTCAGCACTTTCCTCAGGCTTGAGGCGCTGAGTAAGTACCTTTGCATCTGATCTGAAATGTTTGGGGGTGACTGCAGTTTGCCTTCTCCCCACACTCACAACTGTCCCAACGTGAGACACAAGGCATCTCGCTGCCCACTGATTAGGAAGTCAGAAGATTTGGGTCTCAGTGCCCTTAGCTGCAGAAGCTGGCCCTGACAATGCAAAGGTGAAAATCTCAGCTCCGTGACAGCGTTTTCAGTCTGGTGGGAGGAGGTGCTGCTGCTCTCCTTGCAGAGGATGCCTTCCTGGTTCAAGTAGTCACCAGGAAGATGTAGGCCATATGTTGCTCATCCAGAAGGCGATAAGACCTCCTACTGCTCAGGGCCATCCCACACACCCCATCTGCGCCAGCATTGCCCCCATGGAGGCAGCAAGAGCCAGGATCAGTGAGGGACTGTGTGAGTAGGGACCCCAGGCTGAGTGCCAGCACCAGGAAGGCATCCAATCTCCCATCCTCCATGCCATGGCTGAAATGCATTTCACGTGGACAATCTGATTAAATACCATGATCACGGGAAGCAGAAAACAAAATTCAAGGCTGCTCCCGTCCATGTTCCCCCAGTAATTGTTTCATGAATAAATGGAGGGAAAGAGGTTTAAATTCTTGAGTGAGCATGCAAACCTCTCAGGGCGACTGCATCTAAAATAGGTCATCAGTTTGTGGCTGTTGATAAACATTTGGAGCCATATTGTCTGGTCAGGTTGACTGGTGAAAGGCAGGTGCACCAGGAAGGTGTGCATGACAACTATCACCTCATGCATGGAGAACTATCACCTTTGTCTCTCCAGTCACCACTTTGCTGTCCTGGAGGAACTTAGACAAGCCCTCTGACTGCAATTCCTCTTCCTAGATTGCTCCAGCAGCTGCAATGTAATGCTTTGTCCTATCGCCTTCCTGATGACCCTGGGAGCTACAAGGGCCTCGAACATGGTTTGTAGCATCCTTTATGGGGAAAAAGGCAGTTCTCAGGAACGTGGGGGTTTTGTATTACCAGAATTCTATAAATGTCTGGTTTTCAAAAGCATTCCATCAGAGAACCTAAAATAAAATAAAGCAACTCAGTACTTTTAATCTGGTTTCGCTTCTTGCTTTCTGATATTTTTATCTCCATCAGTAGCAGACATTTGGCTATTATGCAGAAAGAAAAATTGAAATGCAACTGGGAATGCTAGTTGCTTCCTCAGGTCCATGTATGAAATTGCAAATGACAGTTTATAAGGTCAAAAAATCCTTCTCTTCAATATGACTACACAGGTCTGAAATTTAAATTTAGACATGTATGATATAGAACTCTAATACTGTCTATCAACATTTTTTTCATATAGATGATGTTTGCATATATGGAAGTGTAAATAATATCCATCAGAAACCACTGAGGTTAATAGAATTCCAAAGGAGGCTACATATTTTAGGTCACAGAGGTCTGGGGAGAGGAATTATTGTGGACTGACTTTCATTTCACTGCTGTTATTAAGAGAAAAGCGAACAGATTGAAGCCAAGCTGCAGCATGAAAAATTTCTTATGTGCAGCCAAGTTATTAAGACAGTGAAGTAATATTTTGTCCAGTAGATGGCCAGTTATCTGCTATTGCAAACTGACAAAAAAACGAGAAAAATCTTTGCCCTGCCTTGCCTCCCCTCCCCTTCCCAAATAATGTTTTGTGCCAGGTCCTCCTTCCAGCAATACACGTTCTCGTACAACTCTGGGTGTGACCCAAAGCAAAATTTGGCAAAAGCTCTGTAAATTACAGCTATTTCTCCACTTACTCCATCTACCTCCAAGCTTAAGAAAAAGTTAATTAGGAGATTGTGCATCAAATTCAATGTTTTGAATGCTGTTTTTTTCCAGTGGTGGATGATTTTTATCTAGAGAATATAATAGCTACTAGATGGGAGAAGAATGGCCAGCTATTACCAGTTTCTACTCAAGTGGTATATCCCGTGATTGTCTGACAAATTTAATTAGGATAATTCACCAGAAGACCAATTAAAAACCAAAAATAGTTTGCACTAGGTCCACCAGTTTTAATCTCTACCTTAGAGATCATATTTCATTTTGTCAGGCAACAGTATTTAACTAAATTAAATGAAATCCCACTCCACTACTGCTGAACTGAAGAAACCTTAGCCCAGTTTATTTTTCTGCTGTGCAGGCAAAGAGTCCTCTATCGGCTCTGCAATGCTTATTCTGGGAAGCAATATCCAAAGCTTCTCCAAATAACATTTTGAACAGGGATTGAGCAGCTGAGGATCAACAGAGAAGCAGAAAGGCATAGTAGGATTGAAGACACCTAGTTCTTCCCAAGAG
The DNA here is from genome assembly GCA_013400835.1 of Zapornia atra. Classification (NCBI taxonomy): domain Eukaryota; kingdom Metazoa; phylum Chordata; class Aves; order Gruiformes; family Rallidae; genus Zapornia; species Zapornia atra. The sequence goes on along the minus strand of VZTU01010635.1, from coordinate 88,711 downwards.
CTGTGCAAACATAAGCTTGTTTGCTCCCCATAAATTACGGAAAGCCAAATGAGCACTGCTGCGAGAAATGGCGTTACTGGTAGTTCTTTCTGCTTTTCGTTTTACCTAAAACCTAGATCTGCAGATTAAGTGGTCCTTTTGCCTCAGTTCCCCTCACATGCAGGTCTGCAATCATGGCTTATGTCTCACTGTGTCGTGGGCAGCACAGGGGTGGCTGCTTCACCTGAGGGCTCTGTGGGTTTGGGCACAGCTTGGTGATCTGTGCCCTGGGTTTGGAGGGTCTCTGGGCAAAGCATGTCCTATTAACCAGGGAGACATATAACTAGGTAGGAACCAAACACTTTTCTACCTCTGAATCTACTGAATTGCTTTTCACAGATTCACCTACCATGGCCAGGGGAGCTCTGCTCTTCCCACCCTGGTGTGTTGGGGACAGTCAGAGTGGACTTTTCTCACTTACCCAGTGATGGAGGCACAGCACAGCCCAGTGCCCAAGCAGAGGCCCATCAGGTTTCAAGCAGATAAGGTGGGAAATGGGACAACTTGTAACTCCCACAGAAGATCTTCTGGAGGAAGGTGCTTCATAAGGTAAAAATTCAATGAACACACACCAAGCTTTTGAATCTAGTTAATTTTAGCCACTATCCTAACTGCGAAATCTCCTGGTAATTCCTGTTGTACTCACAACACCATCCCAACACCAATATGAGGGCTTTCAAATTTTCTGTCTTTGCTTTTGAAGATGTATTGGTTCCTTGGTATTTTGCAATCACGTTATTTTAAGTTGAACATGAAACAGACTCCTTTTCCAAATTACCCTGTGTGAACTACTCTGCCTGCACCTTTTTGACTTTAATGAGATACTGTAGAGGGAGAAAGGTCATGCTTCACAGAGCAGTCGCTGGGGTGCAAGGGACAGATCATGAGTGTGATTATTATTCCTCCTTTGGTTGTAAGGAAGGCAGGAGACTCACTGTGGAGGCCAAGTAATGGACCGAATGTGATGTATCATCATGCACCAAATGAGCGGGGAGGGGAAAGTAACTTCTCTCTAATCCCAGAGAGAAGCATACCATTAGTTAAAGACAGCGTCTTTCTAATTTGTTTTTTATGATCCATAAAACGGGAATAAGATATCCACTGTATCAATGGCAATACAAAGGTTGGTTCTCTGATATTCACAGAGGGCTTTCTGACCCTCATTTAGAAAGTTTTGTAGATGCTGCAGTTGTTTTACTTCAACTCTGTGTTTATAAACTAGAATACTTTTTCTTCTTTCTGGTACCATACTGAACACAAACAGCGTGTGAAAAAAAATGAACTGTGAAGTTTTTCTTAAATTAAAATCTCATTAATCTTAAACTGTTGTCAAGACTTTCAAGGCCCAAACTGCCAGATCAGAGTTTTTAATATATTCCCTTAAGACGTATATTTTTATTTTGATATATAGATACCATCAAGTCACTCCTTCTGCAATAAACACCCTGTTGTCCTTGAAGTACAACCCATGTAGATGACTGTGGAAATGTGGCCACTCCACAGCCTCCCCATCCCTGTTGCAGAGGGGTGAGAACAGCCTCCCCCATCTCTGGTCTTGCTTTGGGCCCCCAGGTGGCTCTAAGCATGCATTCAATGCCTTTTCTCCACCAAAGGACCAAACCTCACCTCCAAGCCCATTTACAAAGAGGAACCTGTATCTTTATTCATAGTATATTGCTGGGACATCATCTCTGAAGTAAGCAACTTGGTGAGAAATGCATAGTCAGACATCAGGAGCACAAGCCAGAAATGCTGTGCAGTGGGGTCAAGGGGCAAGGTTTGAACTGGGCTCTTTGGGGTATAAGATACTCGCATATTTGAAAATATCTGTCTTCAAATGCTTTATCAGTACTTCTGAACTGTTTCTGTACTCTAGGACTGTTTATGATAATGAGGATTTTGTAGCCTTCCTTCCCATCAGCAGTAAGCAAAAGGGGAGTTTGTCATGGTATATTAGAGTGGGTAACCGCTGTTTAATACAAATTACAGCACCCGATACTTGATTGCCAGAAGAAACTCTGCAAGGAGAGAGAGGCTGTCTCCACAGGCAACTTGGGAATATGAGGGCTTTCAAATTTTCTGTCTTTGCTTTTGAAGATGTATTGGTTCCTTGGTATTTTGCAATCATGTTATTTTAAGTTGAACATGGAACAGACTCCTTTTCCAAAATATCAGTGACAATATTAGTTAGTAGATGATGAAATTATTAGGAGTATTGTCATGGGATTGATTGCCAGATACTAGAAAAAAAAATGTTAGAAAAAATTAAGTTGGGGGCAATTACATTGCCTAGGTTGTTTTGTCTTCTGAGCAGGCTGTTTTCCTCTGGTTCATTTTTCACACTAAAGTTCCTCTTTCCTCTGCAAATCCTTCATCTGACTTGTTTAAAGCATTTCACTTATTTGTTTTTTCTCTTTACATTGGTTCAGGAAACATTGCAGTTTCTGATAGACTGGTTTTTGTGTCTCCAGAGGTTTCTTTTGGAAATCAGGAGAAAAATAATCTCCTGCCTTCCTGGTATATTCTGAAAGTACTGACTTTTCAGAGATTACTTAGGATACGCTTTTTATTAATAGGATCAGGAGAGGCTACTTCCTAATGATTGGAATTTGTGGTTTTATCTGCAAGTATTGTTCTTACTGAAATCTCTCTAATAGCATGCTAAATTATAAAAACATTAATTCGATCATTAGATAAATGGACATTAATCTTCAAGCTATGTGTAATGCACCCTTTGATATACCCTGCTTAGGAGTTTTAGGTCTGCCTAACATTTTCTTTTCCTAGAGTATATTATTTTTTCAATAATTAATGCAGGTATTTTGCTGTTGTTTTTTTCTGCATTACCGTAGGAGAATAAGGTTCTGGTTGAGGGGAAGTCACTAAAAGAGCCAGTTTCCAGGGCATGAAACCCTTTCGTTTAAAGGGGCAAAGGTCGACTCAACAAGAAGTTGAGTCATGCCAAAAGCAGGACAAGTGTGTCCCCCGGGACAGAGCGAGTGAGAGTGAGCTGGAGAACGTTGCAGAGAGGAATTCCCTGCTTGAAGAAGGTGTTTTGGTCTGGTGTGGGTTGTGGGTAGTGATGGGTCACCAGAACCTACTGGATTTTCTTAATCAATGCTCATCTTTGGCAAGTGTAGGCATGATCATTAAATCATCTTGTAACCATAAAGCAGTTTGTATCCAGCTTCTGGACTTTGTGGCGTGCTCTCTAATTAAAACCAGGGAAATTTGTAATGCTAGTGACAACAACATATCATTACTGTATTTTTTCAGATGTCTCCAATCAATAACAATATTGGAGGTCACACAGATTCCAGTGTGTGTGTTTTTCAATCACTCCTATTTTCTGTTGGTTTGTAGAATTAAAGAAAGCACGTGTGCAGTGCTTAGCACAATTATTAGGTGATCTGGAGAGAAAAAGGAAGAGTCAAATTAATGGGATTTGTTTTTATAAAAACTTTTGAGAGATTTCTGTTTGTTCACCTGGTGCTACTTTGCCTTCAACCTGTCAGCATCATCTGAAAGAAAGTGCACAAATATGCATGCATGTATGTGCCTTAAATGTACATACGTGATCAGGAGAAAAGGAATATGATGATGGTACTCCTTCAGGCTGCTCCAAAGAGTATGCATAAGGAAAGAAAAGAATTTCACAGATTTTACACACTTTTTTCTAATGAATACAGCAAGGTAAATATATTATGAATTGAAGAAGCAGAAAACCATATAGTACTATGTATTGGTTTTATGACCTTTACACCACATTTGCACTTAATAGAATAACTTACTTGATTATGCAAAGATGAACAATAAACGCCTCCACACAATGCAGGCTGTGTCAATACAGTTTTTACGAAGGTTTTAAGAAGTGCTGACTTCAGACTGCAAATGTGATTGATGGTTGTGGGTGCAAAATGCATATTCACAGATAATGTAAGTAGCTGATCATACGTTCTCATTTCCTACTGAGTGGACGCTGCTTCCCTGAGACATACTCCTTTTGGCTGTTTGAGAGGTTTCTCTTGAGGAAAGATTTCTAGTATAGCCCAGAAAACTGAAGCAGACTTTGGTGACAGGAAAATGCAACTAGATAATCTTAGACCATAACCTTAAGATTTCATAGTATCTTGAGACATTTCCTACCACAATCAAGTGTTTGGAGGTGTATTTTGCTTTTATTAATCACCCAAAAGTGTGAGCCCTCATTCTGCAGGCTATGTGACCAGACCTATACTGCCTTGCTCTGGTTTTTGGTCATAAAATGCCATGGAAACAGACTTTCTCACTAGATTTTTTTTTTGTCATCACCCATTCCATCTCAAGTTTTCTCCTTTCCCAATCAGCCATTAACCAGCCAGGCAGTTGTTATTAAAACAAAAAACTCTCCTCTTTTATTCCAAACACCAACAGTATCGCCTGGTAACATTCAGCAGACTTCTCGCTGTAACCTGCCAGTGCATTCCTGTTGTGTAATGCATTCACACATTCCCAGCAGATTTTAATTTACTCTAGCAATGCCTAGACTAATTCACACACAGCACATTGTAATGCAAATGGAATGGTTAAAATAGATCACACGTCTCTCTTCCATCTCAATTTCAGTCTAATGTATCATTGCAGCTTATTCTGTAAACTGTTGAAGCCATCTTCATTCAACTGTAAACTAAAGAGACTAGATGTCTATCAGACGAAACCAAAACAGTTCTTGATTAATCACAACCTCTTGACCTAATGAGTGATAGCTGTGTTAAAAATGTTGTCATTATCTAAATGGAGTACCAAAACGTCCTGCAGATCCTAAGCAAATTGACTCTCTTCTGTTTATAAACAACACTGGAAGATGAACTCCTGGGTTTATACTGGAAAAGGGACATCATTCATTTTTATCCAACATACCTGCTTTTAGTGATATTACCCACACACGTGGGTTTTAGAAAATCTTAACAACTGAAGTGGTTTATATGCTTTTAAGACTAATTTTGAGGTTTATGTGTACATACATCACACTGGAGCTGGGTGCTCAATATCTACCTAAAATGCATAGTATTAATAGTACATGTTAAAGTTCCTTCTTAGGCTTTCTGTTAGATGTGAAACATCATTAGCACTAGATATGGAATTCTGCCTTTCCAGGGTTTGTATAAATGTTATTTGCTGTGCTGAGGGCAATTTTCCAACACGTAAAATGTGCATCTCTTTGTGTGCATGACAAAGTGATAAATCTTTGAAAAGCCAGTTTTTAAAGCTACATATTGCCAGGTTTTTGATTAATAATCTGGTCACATGCAAGTAAAGATGCTGTTATAGAAAAAAAATCAAATTATGTACAGATTTTTTTCCCGTTGCTTTTAAAATATTGGCTGTTTCTTTCTACATGTTGTTCCAATGAAGCCTTGAGAGAGAAGAGGCCTGGACTGCACATGTCCCTGATGTTTTACAATTCTTCTTGCTCAATAGATGCCTATTTGTTATTATATTCCTTTTCATTCCTAGCAGGTATAGTATTTTAAAAAAAAAGACAGAAAGAAATTAGTGTATAACTAGTTCTTGTGCTGAGAATAACTATGAGGTCAGTTACAAGTTTATTTTTTTGGAAAATATTTGCAACTTAATGCAACTAAAAAATCTCTGAGAGTAAAATGAATAGCAAAATCCATTCTACAGTTGTAAAGTATAGATGTTATTTGTTGTGGGGTGACAGAAAAGCATTAAACAGCAAAGGCAGGAAGTCTGTCTCAGCTTGTGTGGGTCACATGGGCAGATCTGCCAGTACGCAGAGTGTCCCAGAGCAGCACAGGTGTATTGTGTCCTCCCCATGGCTGCCATGGCTTGTTGTACCCACCCTGGGGGCAATCCCACTGTATAGCCTTGGGCTTACGATGGGCTTTTTTGAGGAAGATGCTCTGAAGCAAGCTACTGTGCCCTCCATCCCACCAACACCAGGATCAGCAGGAGCACCAGAATTTAAAGCCTCTCTCTCACCTGGCAGCAGGTAGAGATTCACACTTCACCATGCTTTCCTATTTCTCTCTGATTCTTTTTTTTAATATGTCCAAGGATTGCATTAGCTTTTTTGCCACGGCATGCCCAGAGGCTGCCTGGTGATGGAATTATCCATGATGACTCCATTATCCTCCTCTGAGTTGTTTTACAGGCTAAAATCTCTCATCCTCGAAGAAAAGACTGTATTCCTCAGTTTCCCATTTAATACCTGACGTTTATTTATATGAAAACGCACTTTATCAGATCATGACCATTTAATCAAATTATCCACATCACCCTGCACCAGTAATGTTTCCTTCTTGGTATGTTTTGCCTCACAGATCTCTAAATCCCATGCAGATTTTACTAGTGAGGACTCTACGACACAGTTCACTGTTCCAACCTTTCATATAAATACCAAATAACACTGAACCAAGGGCTGGTCCCACTGGAATCACACTGGGAACTGATATTTCCTTATTATCATCCACACTTCAGACGTATCTGCAATCCTGGTTTTAATTAAGGTAAACTGTGCTTTTCAATCCTAATGTGATGTGACACTAGATAAATGCCTTGGAGAAGTCAAAGTATACTATAACAATGACTTTATATTTTGTAAGCAGAAGCAATTTAATGAAGGAAGGAAAAAGAAATAACTTCATCTGATGGGGCCAAATTTCCATGAGCCCATAATACATAATGTTAGTCTTATGTCCTTAATTCTTCATTGAACCACAGTGAACCATTCCACTCTTTCACTAAGGATAACTCATCTAAAATTCCTCAGGCCTAAAAGCATCTGTCTGTAGTTGCTCTAATATTTAAATTGTTCTAATATTGAATATTTCCAGTCTTCTGGACTCCTGAAATACTTGTTGCATCCAAGTTCCTTAGGTGGTTATAAGAAGTTTAGTTAGTGCTTCCTGGCTAGTGGTGTACCAGGAAGTTCAACTGAATAATCTGAAAGTCCCTTCTGACCATAATTTCTATGAAATCTTTGAAGCTGGCTCTGGCAATGTTACAAAGGAAATCTGTAAGGAATGATGAACTATTCTTGACCAATGGTTTTCACTGTGGTTGTGCCTGCAGCATGAGGAGGCAAAAGGATTAGGATTGTACCTTCCCATAGAAATTTCTTGCGGCCAAATCTATTCTTTATAACCTTCCACAGCAGCACTAGAATGACAAGGCAGGAGTGGATTTTATGTGATTTGTTATACTAGCCTTCACAGGTAAAATTAAGTTTCATGGAAAATTAGTTTCATGAGGTGCATTGTTTTACACTATCAGCCTAATAACATGCTCACACTGCTCAAACTCTAATGGCATTAGTTTTGTATTACAGTATTGTTCCCTTATGTTTACCATTGCAATGTACTAATTAGCAATAAAGAGAAAGAGTTATTTGCTTGTTCAGAAATTAAATTACTTGCTCCTACTTTTTTGTTATTTATGTTGTAATATCTAGATTAGCAATATAATATGTTATATGTAACATATATCATATTATTATATATGGAAATATATAAATACATATTATGCACAAAGATACATAATATGTTTATTTTTATATATATGTATATGTGTGTATATACATATATATAATGGTATCTGTTGGCTACTCTAAGGATCACAGAATCACAGAATCGTAAGGGTTGGAAGGGACCTCAAGAGATCGTCAATTCCATCCTCCCTACCAAAGCAGGTTTCCTAGGACAGATCACACAGATAGGCGTCCAGACAGGTCTTGAATATCTGCAGAGATGGAGATTCCACAACCCCCCTCAATATATCAAGGATATATTGATGTGGCTGTCTATAGTGTGTCTGAAGCTTGAAGAAATTTTCCCACCCAAGCTCTGACCAGGTAGGTCAGGGAAAGGCAGAAGCTTCTGCATGGACTTTGTGAGACTGCTGAGCTCTCCTCAAAGCTGTTCAGCTACCAATGTACATACTGGTACAAATTCAATAGCACTTAGCTTATATGGGACAAGCCATTACAATATAGAAGTGTGAGGTTATTTTGCCAAGGCCCCATTGTCAGGGGCAGGGGACTAATTATCTGCACTGGCTTAGCCAACCCTTATGCCCTGATGCTTTCATGAGCTGTGCTTGCCCCCAGGAAAGGTCCTCCTGAAACTCCTCTCAAGTTCTAATATTTCTGTCTAATAGATGGGCTGACATCTTGTCCCTTTTTCTGCATTCTGCTATTAACTGAGCCAACAGAAAGCTCCCTGAATCAGTGAATTTCACATTGATTCAGTAGTAGATAATTTCTATAGGTGCCATGGGCATGTTTAGATGATCACACCTCATGTGGCATAATGTGTCTAGTATTGATTGCAACTATCACAAGGCACAGAAAAATATGTAACCTTGCATTGTTTTGCTGAATCCACATGTAAACTAAGTTAACTAGTCCAAGATGAAGAGGTAGTACTATTCAGCTTGTGTTGCAGAAAACATGTATCACCAAAGCACTCCCCTGTGCCAAGCATGGGCATAGCCTGGGCACAGGCCCAAAAATCCTGGACCAATACTGTGCTGTAGAGAATGCTAATAATTAAACACATGGGCCATTCAGGGGAAGTAGTTGAGCTCTAAATCTAAAAGAAGAGCTGTAAGATATATAGCCAGGCCTATTAACTCTGCCACACAGTTGATCATCTTGGGCTGTTGTTAATCTGGTTTCTGCACTGTGATTCACAGGTCTCCAGGCTGAAGGAGCTCTGGTTATCCCAGGTGCTGCACCAAGCCTAAGATAGCTCTTTGAGAAGTCCATTCAGGACACAAAGTGCTTGGAAATATCTGCATCTGAATGGAATTTCAAGAGCTCACTCTGATCCAGCATGGTCAGCAATGGGTTAAATTAACATGGTCACACGCTGAATATATTCAGAAATGTAGAAAGCACAGTGTTCCCCAAGTCTCTGAGATCCAGGACTGTTGTAGAAGGCTCAATCGTTTCTGCACAAAGTTATCTTGAGACTCCAGGATTTAATAGTTCTATCTTTAATCTATATGAAAGAGGTTATACTGATGGTGTGTCTGTGCCAGGCCGTGCCCCGGCAGACAGTTTTCCCCACAGACAAGTTATTTCCTTGCAGAACTGTCCCTGGAGCCCCTCCACATGTGATGTAGTTAATCTGCATCCTAGATACATCTCTGAAAAAATAATCAAAATGTGATCATGCTCTGATTCTTTGTAACTAATGTTCAATTAGTGCAAGAATATAAGACAATATCACTCTCACTTGTCCACATGTAAATCTGGAGGAAATCCACCTCATTAGGTTGAGATAGAAGGCAACTTACAGTCTCTTCACAAAAGCAGACTTGGGAGACCAGATCCTCCAGATATTTAGCTCCATTTTAGCTCCACAATCTGCCTGATGGAAATAAAAATTCAGGTGCAGATGATGGGGGTAGAGGGAAATCATGTTCTCTATTACCTACACATCTCTAATTTCAAGCTCCAATTTTTGGAAGTAAAATAATTTGCCCCCCACATGGTATCTGTTTCTGGAACTTATTATCTGCTTTGTTAAGTTCAGATGGCATTCAGATAAGGATAATTTAATTAGACATCTTAGTAATCATACATGCATACTTACTGCCACAGCAGGGGGTGGCTTCTTCAAAACAAACCTCTTCACATATTACTTAGGACAGCATGTTTTCTCTGAAAGACTTCACATTGTGTGTGTGTATGTGAGTTGCCTCCTTTTTCTCAAGAGTTCATACCACGGCATGTTTCCCCTTTGTAGATTTTCATGTTGTTTGTGAATATCCCTACCTAGAAAAACTTCCTGTGCTCAGGAGGTGTTCCTTTGTGAAAATGCTCACTGTACACTGATGTTCTACTTTGAATATAGTGATAGCATCGGTGCGGGAGGGTGGGGGAAGGGATATTTTCTCAATCCTAGGAGGACATTTCCCCAAGATTGCAAGGCATACTGAGGCATACATGCAGATGATACTTCTTCAGGAATCAGCCCAATGCTGAGGTGTTCTTGCTCACTCTGCATTGCTTTGCAGTTTACAGTGTCATCATATTTTCCATCTGAAAATCCAGGGTGAAGAGCATGTTTACAGTGGTTCCATTAGGAATAGCTTGAGGAAGTGTTTAGTGGGAGATGTCTAAAGGTGAGTGGGAAATGGCTTTATGGCTTGTGCTGCTGATTAGTATTTTGTCTGTTCGCATATCTGCAGATCAGCTTCAAACTCTGTTTGGCAATTAGAATCATGCTGATGTCCAAAAGATGAACTAATTTTTTTTTTAAATCACAAGACTTAGTTCTGATGAACTTTGAGGAGAATAAAAATTTTGAATGGAATGTGAAATCTAGCTTCCACAAATAGCCCATGCTTTGAAAAACACCAAAAATGAAAACTTTCCATAAAGTTTCCTCACTTTTTGAGTGCTCAAAATCTGTATTTGAATTTGAGGCGGCAGTCAGTATCTAGGTGAAAGAGCAAATGTGTTGCACCATAAACTTCATAAAAAGCTATTGTCTGCACTTGAAACAACATATTTGGGAGAAAATGGCTTGCAAAAGAAGCATGACTGAAAATATTTAGGTTTGGCTGAAGTAGCTATGAGCTTGATCATTATATGTATACTATGCAAGTAAATAGCTTGTGGGTGGGTCTAAAGCCAATGTGAACCTTTATGTGGAAAATACTGCTTATGTGGATATGGAAAATAGCCCACTTAAACTATAATTATACTGAATATGTGCAAATAAGACCTGCATAAAACACCCATGCAGAAAGCATATTTCTTTCCTACTTCTCTGGATATGTTCTATGTTATTCTCACAGTCTTAGGACAGACAAAATTACACTGTATTCATATCAATAGCTTGGAAGTAAACAGCATACAAAGAAGTAAAATGTCTTATTAAAATACACATACAAAATAAGAGAGGAAGAAAACTAGATGTGCAAATGAAGTTAGATCAGAGCTAACAGACAGTTACAACTTGTTGATTAACTTTGCTGAGTAAGAGACTTGGCTGAATTACTGACTCCTTTTTTAAGCTAGTCAGCAAGATACTGCTTGACAGAGAGACATTGGTGCATTGGGAAATCTGTTCGCTTCACTGAGGATGGTTTTGGGGGTGTCATTACAACCTGTTAATTAAGTTTCTCTGCTGTAGCCAGTCGGGGTACTGGAGCTGAACTCAAGAAATGTTGGNGGAGGGGCGGGAGATGGGGCACATGACACCTGATGGGGTACTCTCTGCACTGGCTCTGCTTTGCTTTTAGCATCTCTTGCACCACAGGAATCCCCACCTGTGATTTTAGAGCAACGTCTGGCTGTGACACACAGTTGAATGAATGGACTGTGCAAACTTGTTCTGCTAGCTTTGGTAATGCAGGATCAGGCCCTTACCTGTGACCCCTTCAAGGCTGACTCTGACTTGTGCTAGGATTTTCATGAGCTTTATTGAGAAGAGAAAAAAAATGTAATAAATTTGGTGAAAACTTGTTAGGTTATAGGTTAGAACTGTCAGCTGTACTGCACTTGTCCAAGTGACACTCTGGCTCACAGTGGCATCAGCAGAGTTAACTACCTGCCAGTACACAGCAAGCAGGAAACTGGGGATGGAAAATCACTCTAAGGTAACTAGCCTTTCCACACTGCTTTCATTTTGCTGTTACCTCTCGGTGCCACACTAACCTCTGAGGATAAAGCTATTAAGCATGCAGGAGCAGAAGTTAGTACTTGCAGGACACAGCCTATGTAATTTTAAAGAAATAATAACCTCATGTAAGCTGCAGCACAATGCTATCAGTCTCCAGTTTCATCCTCATTCTGCAACAAAGCAAAGGTTCTATCCTCCATGTGAATGGTAAAAAAGGCTACATGATGTTTCTGAGCAATTCGAATAGTGTAAAACACTGACATGACCAAGCAGGAGGCAAGCTGTGAGTGAATAATAAGTTCTGAAATGCAATACTTGGGTGGCTAATAAAACGAGTCTAGAGCCGTTAGCACCCATAGTGGCATTTTGTTTATGGTACTCAAGCCTTTGCAGAAATAGCCCAGTATAAATCCTATCCCTTGCTTAGAAAACTACTGTGGTTCATTCAATGATTAGTTCCGCTTTTCAGTCAGTGGAATATCCTTTCTCACCTTCGTCAGATTTTGTGGAGGGTGCTGACATCTCATGCATATATTTCTTAAATCATTGTCTGTTCTCTGCTGTCTGCAAGGACATTTTTACTGGAGCCAGTTTTGCTTTTATTGTGTCCAGAGTCTGTCTTTCTTATCATCTTCCGCAACTTCTAAAAACACTTAGCACCACATGGTACATGAGAACTGATAGTACAGACATTTCATGCTAATATCCATTTCTTGCATTTACCTTTTGCATCAGCCCTGAGAAGTTCTGAAGATTCAAGAGGACTTAGGAACATATCTACTGCCTGATGCAATAACTGCACTGACTTATGGGACACGGTAAGCTTTTGTGCAGATGAGGCAGATACTGTGGATCCCATGTGGGAGATAAACGCTCCATGCTAAGGAAATGGGGTTCATGGGGTGAGCATCAGTGGGCAGATTTAGAGATGTTTGCATCAGGGCCCATGTCACAATATGTCACCAGATAAAGTTAAATATTTGCCTTTTTGAAAAAGGTGTCATTTTTTTAATGGAAAAAAAATTTCGATAATTTGCCTAGAGTGAATTCCATATTGAAATCTTTAAAGTCTAGGTACTTTCCTTGGACATCCTGTATCAAAAGGAGCAGGGCCAGCAGGTCGAGGGAGGTGATTTCTCCCCCTCTACTCCATTCTCATGAGAACCCACCTGGAGTATTGTTCTGGAGTCCCCAGCATACAAAGGACTTGGAACTGTTGGAACAGGTCCAGAGGAGGGCCACAAAGATTATTAGAGGTCTGGAGCATCTCTCCGATGAAGACAGGCTGACAGAGTTGGAGTTGTTAAGCCTGGAGAAGAGAAGGCTCCAGGGAAACCTTATGGCAGCATTCCAGTACCTGAAGAGGACCTACAAGAAAGCTGAGGAGGGACTTTTTAGAAGGGCATGTAGTGATAGGATGAGGAGGAATGTAATTGTAAGGGGGTAGATTTAAATCGGATATTAGGAAGAAATTCTTCACTATGAGGGTGGTCAGGTACTGGAATAGGTTGTGCAGGGATGTGGTGGATGCCCCCTTCCTGGAAGCGTTCAAGGCCAGGTTGGATGGGGCCTTAAGCAGCCTGGTCTAGTGAGAGGTGTCCCTGCCCACGGCAGGGGGGTTGGAATGTGATGAATTTTAAGGTCCCTTCCCTAACCATTCTATGATTCTATGACATGCATATAGACAATAACTTTTAATTGAACTGACATAGTTATGACTGGGGAAAATATTCTGACCTGTTCTATTCAGTAGGCAAATCTAAGTCACCCTAATGCTCTTTTCTGACCTTAAAATTTGCTAACATTCTTGTATTGATCACAAAGCAGTATGTAGGATCAGTAGGAACCTTAAGGGGAAGAATTTAAAGGTGAATTCTGGAAAGTGTTACTTCATGGGAAGAATGAAAAAGTCTTGGAGTGAAGATGACCATGGCAAAACAGAAACCAATGATATGTGTGTAGGAAATGTGATGCAGACAGTTTTTATATTGGGTTTGTGAATGGAAATGTTAGTCTCGACCAGAGGAGACAGAATGTTCCTTTTTCTTTTTACAGCCCTTTCTTCCCTCAAAACACAGGAAGCAAGTGCTTAGGAGAAGGAGAAAGAATTGTGGTTGTAAAGAAAGTGATTAGGGAAGAACAAGGCACTGAATTTAGCATGGAGGACTACACTCCATTCTTTGAAGTTATACAGACGTAGGGTAACAGCGATGAATCAAACCCAAGCGGAGGCAGCCTTGTCAATATTGCATTTTAACATTCTCCTGTGGTTGCTACTGGTTCCAGATGGCAATTAGACATTGGAACAGAGTGATGGGGCTTCTGCTTGTCCAGCAGAAACCAACTGGAGGATTTTAATGGGAACTTGTATTTCTACTGAAGTAAGCATGAATTCTGGCAGTTAGAGCAAGAGACTCGTATTCTTTTCTGGTGTAAATTGGCAACACTCTGATGGAGCTACAGGAATTCACACCAGCAGAGATTCTGACCTATTACAGTAGATTTATACAATAGCCATTTCCTTATGCCAAAGATTTTGGTATTTCAGAGGTGGTAATATTGTTGGCCGATCCATAGACCAGAAAAATGAGGAAAAGAAACTACAATTTACAACAAAAAAATGTCCCAAAGGTCAATTCTTGGAAGCAAAGTAAACTTGCTTTTAGAAGAAAATCAAAGGCATGGGCCAAAAAAAGGACCTCTTCATGTGAACTTTCTGACTTGATTTGGTCTTTCTTCAAAGGCAAAAAACTTAATGATGTAAAAGCTGATATCTTCTTTTCTGGTTTGTCCTGGCTCTTGTGCCACACCCTTCGTTAGTGGGATCAGATTGCTCTCCAGGAGCACATTAAAGCAATGTATCACGTGTGGTTTTTTCCCTCTTTCTCTGCCTAGGAGGGAGCTGTGCATGGATCTGAAGAAAAAAACAATTAGGTTTTATTATGTGTTTAGTAGAGAAGTAAGGCTGAGGGAGTTTCTTTTGCACTTGGAAGAAAAGTTAAAAGAGGTATGTGGGATTTTCTGGTGTAACAAGCATTCCGTCCAGTCTTAGAGTGATTTCCAAAAGATCTGTTCCCCTATCAATAGGTTAATTCTTCTGTAGCTTCTTTTTGACACTGTCAAAAACCTTAAAAAAATATAAAGACCAATTCTAAATATGGACTGAGCTATTCAAGATGCTTTGATGCATGAGCTTAGAAGAAAGTCATGAGGAAAATGGTCAGCCTTACAATGAGTGCCTTAAAAGCTGGATCCTGCCAGTCTCGCTGAAAGGTGATGATCCCATCTTTACTGGGAATATCTTCATTGAAATTGTTGGCAGCAGTTAGGTAGGTACTAAATCCACAAACAACTTGTGGACCTTCTTGCCACTGTTGGCAAATAAGTCCTCAACACCCATGAATCTGCAGTTGGCTGTATTTCCAAAATGAAACTTCCTAATGTAGAAAGACTAACCCAGAATGACCAAGCGATGATGGCATTAAGCAGTCTGACACCCATCTCGCCCGTAAGTCTCATCAGTATTTACAATGGGTCTCTATTCTCACCTGAAGGATGCTGTCATATAGGCATCTGAATACATTCACACTGAACTATACATAATCATTTCAAAAACAGAAGACTGAGAATTCAAATCACTTCTTGGGAGCTTTGAACCCATGAGTTTCAGAGGGTAAAATACCAGGAAAGAGGGTGTTCTCCGAATCAGGGTCTCCATCCACTGACTTTTTCATTTTACCACCATAAACTTTGATTAATCCATCCATGGAGACAGGGAAAAGGTATCTGTCACTTGTTGGATAGTGTACTTTTCTATGTAGGGAGAGTATCTTAACTAGAGCAGCAGCTCTGGTCCAGGTCTCCTCACCTTCCCCAACAAGGACTCAGCCACCAGACTGTAGAGTCATGTTCTTTCTCTTCCTAATCATTGATACTTCATATTTTTAAACAAATCAGACCAGCCTTTTCCAGAAGAAATTACGGTATTCCACCCACAGATACATTACAGATCATACCATGGTATTTTACCATTTTAGGCAGAGAGGTAATAATCTATATCTCCTCTACTTCAGGGAACAGCTTAAACTTCCTTTTGGGAAGGAAATAGAAAGCTCTGTTGCTATCCCTTCATCAAGCCACATTTGAGGACTTAGGGCCATCATGGTCACCTTCCACCAGTGGGGGTTCAGGACTGAGCATCCTCACCTGAGATGGGAGCCTACATCGCACAGCGGCCATCAGGCCATTCCCTACTCAAGGGTGTAGCTTTTGTGGAACCTGGTGGTAAGGACCTGCCTCTACCCAGGCACTGTTGAGGAGTTTCAGCCCCTAATCACAGACAATGCATTTTCCTTGATAGCAACATGCCTAAATACATGATCATATCAAGCTGGGAAAAAATTGCAAGATAGTATCTTTTCCCAGTGACCGCATTATCTAAAAGACTGTTGCACAAACAGCAAAAGTTATGTTTAAGCAAGCAAAAACTACCTTTGCCACTGAGATGCACTCCCAGTTTCAGTTTTTCATCATCCTGTGGCAGAAAGTTCCACATATTCACTGTTTGTTGTGCATTTGTTTTTTTAAATATGGTGGAAATATTTTTTTTTCCCAGTTCTGTCTTCCCAGGATGGGAAGAAGGACCTTGAATTCAGTGCTCACACAGACAGGTCCCCACCACCCCAGCAACGCATAGCATTCAGGATTCAAGGTTTAGTCTTTTTTACATACTTGCATACAGCGTTTTCTACTTTGTTTTCTCTTCCTTTCACAACGATGTCTAATGTTCTGCTAGTTCCTCTACAGCAGAGCTGACATTTTCGTTGAGCTACCCACAAGAACTACCAGGTCCCTTTCTTGAGTGGTAATAGCTAATCTGGAGCTCAGAACGGAGTGTGTGCAATTACGGTTCCTCACCCTATGCGTATTGCTTTGTATTTGTCTTTCATAAGCCCTGCTATTACACCACGATCATCTATCAACCCTACAAAGTCTCTGGCAGAATTGCTGCATCTAACGCTAACGGGTTTGAAAAAAAAAGATTTTATTACTCCTTTGTTATGCCTTTAGTGTGTTGTTCCTTACAATCTTTTTGGCTGGCATTGTTATGAGTTACCATTTGACTTGCTAAAGTTTATGCTCTTTTCTATTTTCTTCGCTTCTCCACATGAGCTCCACTGTTTGGAGGATTTCTTTTTACCCCAATTAGCTGCCTTTACTATATTATATAGTCATGTTGCCTTTTTTTGTGTGGTCTTTTAAGATTTGGTTTCTGAGGGTTTTTTTGGATACATAATGTACAATTACTCTGAGACTTTAATAGTGTGTAAAAACATGGGATCTGCAAATTTTTATTCTTTTGGTTGCTCCTTTTACATTCCATTTTAACAAGATTTCTCATTTTTATGTACTTCCCCCTTCTGAAATTACAATTTGGCTGTTTTCTCCTGTAAGAATGTTGATTTCAAGTGCTTTATGGTAATCCTTAAAGCAGTCCTTCATTTTGAAGCTGGTCCCATGTATTGTCTAGACCTAAATAAAAAATTGCTTCTCCCCACTTCGGATCTTCCTCCTAGTTGCTGCAGGAAGCAGTCATTTATGGTAATTAAAACTTTAGTCTTCTGCCACAAACCTGGCTGAATATTTATCCTATAGGGATTCCTGAAGTGTGTCTGAAGGGCTTTCTAAGGAAATGGTGTGCAGCAAGGCTCTCTGAAGCCATAGAGACTGTCCTGCGTGATATATAAAGCTTTCCTTTGCGCATTTTCCACTCAATCACAAAGCTGCTGCAGTGGCAAATATCCCATTCCTGTGGTCTGGGCTCTCACCTCTCCTCTTGCTTGATTTCACTACAATCGACAATGCTTGAACCAACAACCGTCTGAGTCTCTGCAACCAGACGAAAGGGCAAATGCTTTTGTTTCAAGTTTTCTGGTTAGTATCGTCTAACTCTAGCTCTGCATTGGGACCTTCAGCTTGCATGGATGGATGGATGGATGGATGGATAGATAGATGGACAGACGAACAATATGCACTATGGTTCCCCATAAATGAGTAGTTTCTGCACTCCACCCTATGAAGTAATCCAGACTACTGTTCTCAAATCTCCAGGACTTCAGAAGAGAGCCTGTGAAGTGCTTGAGGTAAAAGAACAGTGTTTCTGTACTACATTACACAGATTGACTTTTTCCTGAAAAATATTTTCATGAAAATCAAAAGGACAGGGATAGTTTTTTTTTTCTCTTATATCATTTTCATCCCAAATTTATATATTGGGGGCAGGGGAGGGCATGTTTGTGTTGCGTGATGTAAAGCAGACATCACACAAATCAGTCTAAGCAAAAGCACAGTGGTGACATATTGCTTCTTTTACTTATTTTTGCTAACAGCAGTTATTAATTTTAGACCTAAGCAGACAATATGTGTATTTTTGGATTGTGCTTTACTGCAAGCACCTTATTTGATACATGCAACTGTTAAATTTGCAAATTGCTCAGAAACTACTGCCAGATATAAAAACAAGCAGTTCAGTTGAAAGAACATACCAGTTGGGCAACTGCAACAAAAAAAAGAAGAATGTTTTCTGTGTTTCAGTACAGGCTTGAACTGGGAGGATCCCGCTCTGCAAACTCTCCTGGATCCCATTTGCAAAAGGGCTTGGAAAATTAGTCTTGAAATTTTGTGCCCAGGAGCTGTAAAGAGTCAGCCTGGTTGATCTGATAGCTCTCCTACCAGCCTTTGATCTTCTAATATATAAACTGTGCTACTGATCCTCTGCAGATTCCTGTGGAAATGTCCCTTTTAGTGTAAGAATCATTGAGGGACAGGGATGAGGAAGAAAGAGGGAAGGGGCAGTTACTTTGAAGGGGTGGGTGCTACCACCTCTGCATGGTTACAGGGCAGAATAATGCCATTTACTTTCTCTCAACCATCAGTAAAAGGAGGCATGGACTGAACTCCCAATGTGAGAGTACTTGTCCTAAACCCCAGAATTTCTGAAAAGTGAGCGCATACTCAACATCCTCGGTAGGACTGCAGCTGATGTGTGCTTCCCCTGCCAGTTGTCACAAACTCGTAACAAGTTCTGGCTGACATCTGGGAAAATTAGGTGGTCACAAGCCATGGCAAGGAAATATTGAAGATGATTTATGTGTCTTGATTGCTCTTATTTTGCAGGCTTCTCTGGATTTAAAGAGAGTCGCTAGGCTATTATTTTTCACTTTATTAACAATAATTTCAAACCTCTGACAATCCTCAGAGATAAAATAGGTCAGTGTGATACAGCAGGACACAGGTGATTCTGGTTTGGTGTAGGCAGACTCTTCCAGACTTGGAAGAGCTTCTTGGCTTCCTATCTAAATTAACATGCAGTATCTCAGTTTGCTCTGTTGGTGCAATCTCAGAGGCAGGATTGACTGTAAGGGGTGACACACTGCCCAGAACAAGGCTTTACTTCAACTTGTGAGAGGGAGCCATTGAGTTGAAAGTGGAAAGGAAAAGGTGCTGATGCAGACCAGAAGTCTGACATCTTTTACTGCACTCCTGCACAGCCAGTGGTTTAGAACTATGAGTTTGTGGTTGGAGACTGGATGATCAGCAGTGACTTGTGGCTTTTGGGCTGGATGGTTATCCTGCCTTGAAGCAGGCTGTGCAGATACTTCTTTTAAAAATTGGAGTATTGTAGATATTAAGAGGCCCCAAAAGACAGCACAGGCATCATTTGGAAACTGGTAAATGAGATCATTTTGGATTCATGGCCTCACTTGTCTTGATATACATATACACTGAAAAGTCTAGAGAAGTTCAGAGACCTAAACTGTGCCAAAAGTGTAGAGAACTATCTGAAAACTATCCAAAAAATCACACATCATAAGTATAGAACTATTTTCTACTGCACCATGTACTTTGGAACTAACTGTGACAATAAAACCTAAAAACTTCTGTAGCTTGCAGTTTTAAATGTATTTGTTATTTGGTATGTATACTATCCTGTCCTATTACATGACTGTATCAAGATGCGTGCAGGGTTAAAATTACTCACAACTGAATTACAATTTAACAACTGAATGAGTCATAGCAATCAAATATTTAATTTTTTTTTTGTAATCTTAAAACCCACATTGGGCTCATTATAATTAAAGTGCTAATGATTTCACCATAGGTATGTGGCAAAGTGTGATATTAGTTAAATCTTAATGGTTTGCTTCTGAGTTAGGATTTTATTAAGGGTGATACTAAGGTTTGATGCCTGTGTTCATTTTTCAGTCACAGTCTCCAGAGTTCAAAAGGAAATCAGCACAGACAGGAAAACTGAATAGGGAAGCGACTCGCCTGTGACTTTACTGCAGGTCCAGGTCGGCATCCAGTGCTCAGACCCTCCTGGCTGCCTTTGCGCATGGCTTGAGAGGAAAGTAATCACTGGGCTCAGAGGTTCAGTTTCACGGGTTCCGGCAGGGAAGTCTGACAATAAAGGCGGTTTTGTTACACAAGAAGCCAGTGGCAGCAGTCAGAAGACAGCCTGAGCACCCTGAGATGCCAAGTCTGTGCTGGGTGAGTAGCACATCAGCAGAGCACCAGCACAGACATCTGATCGAAGCTCTTGCATTTCCTTTATGAAAATAGAACATACTTTCCAGCGACTTTTACACATCCCTCAGTGGGACATTCAAGGACTCTGAGGACTGGATGAGCTCAGCAGCCACAGTGGTGACACCCACTAGTGTGGGCAGGAGATCAGACCTGGGGCCTTACAATTGTCATCCTCTGCATCAGCTTAAGATCTGCAGCACCTAGAGCCCAGTGTGAGAGCGCAGCAGTTAAAGCCTTTGCTGAGCCAAGATCCACGTAGGTCGTACCAGAAGACAAAATTGTGGTCTGCCAGTGGTACAGCATCTCTGGCTTAGACATAGTTGCAAAAATTAGCAACATTAAAACTATTTTCCTTTGGAATAGTATTAATGAAGAAAGAGATGCCAATAATGGTCCACAGCTGTAGAAAGAAGAGGTGGGAGAATTCAGTTATAGGTCAGTAAAATAAACACTGTTACCATGACAGACTAATTTCATCCAAGTAACTCTTTGCTCTTTTTTTTCAAACTGGCTTTTTGTCACCATGTGGAAAAATGCCAACAGTTGTCTTGCAGAGTTTGCAAACCACCTCCCTTCTGCACTCCCTCAACAAGAGAGAGAGGACATTCACTCACCTCATTTGAGTAACAGGTTTCTTTCTGACAATAAGCTTCTTTTCTTCAGTGGAAATGAATATGGGTTCAGGTGCCTCCCTGCAATGGCATGGAGCATCAGAAGAGCAGAGCTGGGTCATTAGAGATCTCTGTAGAAATCTGTAGCCCCTAAGGAGAGCTGAGCACGCTCAGCTTCTGATTTACCCTTTGCAGGATTAGTCTTATAATATTTTTAATGGGTATCCATTCTATTGCAATGTATAGGAGTGCAGTGACCCTTAAATGTCAGCATCTAACATTACATTAATTCACTCTTAATGAAACTAAAGAGGTCTCAGAGAGTTTTGTGACCAAAGACTGTTCACTAGAATTGCACCTTTCATTAACTGACTTTGGAGAGATGAAATAAAATGAACTTTCTGAAATATATTGATATTGGATACACTGATTTTGCGAGCAGCAAATCCCTCTGGTTCAGACCCCAAATAAGGGCTTCTGATGATTAGGATATAAAATGAACTGTGAAATCCTATACACTTAATATCCCTTCCTAACGCAAATCAAATTTGCTGCCCTGTCAAGTGGTTTTGTCCTACACAGCACAGAAGCAAGGTAGTCTGCAAGCAAAAGCTCACATATAAAGATAAAACATCAGTGGTTATACAGAATGGCGTTTCAATGCTGGACATCTGTGTGTAAAGGTGAATGCATACAAAATTAAAACTTACAATTATCTTATTATTTTCAAAGGGCAAAAGGAAAATATTTCAGTGACAAAGATGAGCCAGAAAATAAGACTGGCATACGCCTTTCCTTTTGGGTCTGACTTTTGCCCTGAACAAATTGGGTTCTACAGTCCAAATCTTGGGACACATCATGAAAATCTACCACCACAGTGGTACCAACTGGTCTGTAGCCTGAATGAGCTCCTGGAGTTTAAAATACCTCTTTTTTTCTAGAAACATTAAAGCGCTGCCCATGACATTTGAATGCTTAAGGTCACTGGGTGAGTAACAGACAATTCTTGTTCACCCTATGTACATTTAGGAAAGGGAGCCATTGTCCCGCAGTTCTGCTTTATTACTCAGACACCTGCGGGGGGGAAAAAAACCCCAACCCCACAGTATGATATGCCATTGAGCATGTTTGTTAGCACATATAAAATAGCTAATTAAAATAAAAATTGTCTTGACCTCTTTCTAAGACATGGACATAAACCATTACAAAGTACACAATAAGTTAAACCCATAGCCACAACACCTTTGCTGAAGACCAGATAGAATAGAGAGAACTTTTGGATCTAATGTTAAAAGGAGAGACTGTTCATGTTTCTGGACTGGAGAAACTGTACAAGAACAGTTTATCCATGTAAAAATATATCCCACAGATTGCTGCCAAGGACAGCAAGACCTATTTTGATCTGGTGCATAAGTCCTGGTAACATATGTGAAGAGCAGCTTGGGGAAGTTGTAAGTTACTTATCCAGCTCTTCGTAATTAAAAACTGCCTGATGTTTGATGCAAAGTAGAGCATAATTTAGTCACAAAGACATTGTTTTAGTGGCTAATTATGATAACCAGAGAGGGACTGCTAAGGAAATGGGCAAAGACAAAAACAAACACAAGTAAGAAATAAAATGTTAACACTTTTACAAAATCAAATGGACATTAGTAGAAAATAATGATTGAAAAATGTTTAAAGTATGTGGAAAATTTTAGCCATGTGGCACTAGCTTGCGATATAGAGTGGACAGTATTCTGCAGGGCACACATATTCCCATTTCCAGTGCAGGCCTTTGGGGGTAACTGTTATCTTTCTCCAGATGCCCAAAGGGGCCCCCAGAACAAGTATTTGCCTTCAGTAAGGAGAGGGTGGTCTCTTGTTCTTGTTTCCCAATTGTTCAGTTGCATTAACATGAGGGAAAAAAATATACAAAATGCCTTCTTGCCATTTTTCTGTGTAAGCATTTGAGATTGATGCCACGAGAACACCCTTATAACTGACAAAAAAATTGGTTTATACCCCATGCTGAATGGCAGGGTTATGTCATCCAGACCACCTCTGGAGAGGCTGCAAAAATACTCGACTCAAGGCTGCCCATTTTCTTGGGACTCTCCAGAGCAGAACAACAACTTTTTAAACACAGTTGGGGAAGGGATTTATATTGCTGTCTGAGAATGACACTTTTTCCTTTACAAGCAGGAAGTATGTTTTCTGAGTGACTCCTTGCTTCATCTCTCTTGCTTAGCTGTAAACTGGATTTGCTTATGATGATTTTCCTTTTTTTTTTTTTAATGCCTGTTTCAGTTGCGGGGGGGCTGGGTTAGTGTGTTTTGTAAGGGGAAAGTATGAGAGAAAATATATGTATGGACTGCATGTCTACAGAACTAGTTTACACAGCTCCGCTGCTCTTAGCTGTGCCGGTGCTTTGGCACAAAGGACATAACCTCTTGGACTCCAATTTTGCTTATTCAGACCAACACCAGTTGACTCCCAGTTTCCCTGATTACTTTCCAGTTTGAGAGAGAAGACAAAAAGAAAATACAGAGGCCCAGAACATGACAAGGGATACCATGCAGCTTCCCTATGCTCAGCACACTCATCTGACATCTCTCACCTGTCAGGAGAAAGAACTGCGCAAGGTGTTCACTGAACTTACTGAAAATGAGTTGGGTTTATTTTAGGGAACAAATTACTGTCTTTTTCCTAAGTCAGTGACACTTAGACCAAAAAACCATGGACCTGAGGCTACTGAATGAACCCCGTTTTACTCTTGCTGAGCAGAAGAAATAAGAAAATAGCTGTCTGTAAATGCAGTTCTCCTTTTTCTTTCATGAGTTATTTACAAACCTGCCATATCCTAAGTACCCCAGTGAAATTAACAGGCTGTTAATTTTTAGTCTATAGGTTACCAGTAAGCAGTAATCAAAGCTTGAAATCGACTGGGTAAGCAATATTCTTAGAATCATCTTTCTGGTAAAAATGCTTAAAATCAAGAATTCCAGAATTCTTCTGGTAATATCTTTTAAAATGTGCTTAACATTAAGTAGTGTCCGTGAGCTTTCTTCTCTGAGAGGATGAACGGTATAAGCAGAACCATAACAGAAGTGTGTAAAAAGGTGAACAAATATTCATAGACTCACTTTTTTTTTTCTGGAGCAATTGGCCTGTCCTGCTTTCCTAGATGGTGGTTAACTCTCCTTCCTCACAGAGGAACAGCACCGGGGACCTGCTGATTCTCTTTTCACAGTTCTTGGATATGTAATTTCACACATAGAGCAGAAAAATTGTGTGAAATGTTGTAACTGACATTGTCAGTCAGCAGGAAACCTGAAAAGAGATACTGAGATGGAGCTGTGAAAAGTGACAATCGTGGAGCAGTACATTTTTATGTGATAGATAGAGCTGTAGGGCGCAGGTCATTGCAGTTTGCAAGGGGCAATCTTTGTGTTACTGATATCCCCAGGGCTGCAAAGGCTGAGTGCCATGCTCAGAGAGCTGATGGGCGATCTGCTCATGCAGCACTCTGAAACCAAGAAGAGGCAACATGAACGTCAGGGCCAAAAAGCAATGCCAGTATATGTATTATACAGATATATCATCTCTCTCATTGTTTGTTCTAGTAGCTTAGACCTGATATTTAAAATAAATAAATAAATTATTGAACCCAGTTTTTTCCTGCCCAAATGTGAAAAGCCGTAATGAGATTTTAAATTGGAAAGTTTTACTACTGAAACTGACACTGCTGTATGATTAACTACCATCATTTGCACAAGTTTTAAATCTGTGTGCTTTTTTGGGTATTTTGCATGCACTAGAAATAAATAGTTAAAAACTGAAAGGGCTAAACAGTACCTTCTAATTTCAAGAACAGGTCTCAGAGACCTCCTTTGTTTCTCTTGCTGTACTATAACTTTACAAACTATAAATTTACTATAACTATACAAGTCTCAAAACAGGAGGTACTTTTTCTAAATCCTCCCTGTTGAACTTATGAAGCTGGCTTAGAGAATAAAATAAAAAATTCACGTTTAAAAATAAAGTTCTGAAAGTTAAAATTATTTCACAGTATCATGCTTTTGATTTCTTTTTAAACTTTTTCATGTTTCAGGATATTGTTGATGTATTTCATTTTGTCACCTTTAGGACAAAGTGCTTTGCTTGTTTGCTTTCCAAATCACTTTTCATTTGTAATATTTTAATTATAGAATGAAATAAAAAATTATTACATTTTAAATACATTTTGTCAAATTGAAAACTTCTAGTTAATGTGAGGCTTTTCTTAGCATTTTCCTTTACAGAGAATGTGGACTTTGATGCTAAATTTGGAAACCTCTAAAACATTTGGGGAATGAAATAAATTGTCTTCCAACCAGTTTTACTGTCCAGGCTAGTCTGGACCGTTTCCACAGACGGCGATGCCAAGAGGTTCTTTGGCCTCTTGCTCTGGAAGTATTGTTTCTATACAGCACTTCAGCCTGTAACCTATGTTGTCCCTGGGACTGCCCACTTCAATTTCTTCTGTACTTAATCAGTATATTAGTACGGAATTAAGATAATAAGAATAATTGCTCCTTTTTTAATAACACTTCATGTGTTTATGAACAATCACACACATAAGGGTTATTTTCCAAATCATTTCTCATTTTTGTTGTTCTCTTCTGAGTTCCCCAATTAGTATGTATTTCTCTTTTCTAATGTGGTGCTCACAACAGCATGCAGCGCTCCAACTGAGGCTTATCAAGTGAAGTAGAGCAGAATAATTACCTCATTTCTTTTACGCGTGACATTCTTATTAATGTGACTCAATGCAAAGCATTTGCCTTGTTTTGCCACAGTGTTGCATTGTTGATTCATATTCAAATAATTAGTCACTGTAAATCCACACACTGCCCTGTAAATCTGTGTGCTGGGACAGGCGATCCGTCAGCTGCCGACGGGAGCAGGCAGGAGCTGCAACCGGACTGCCAGGCACTCTGCAAAAAAGAGGCATGTAATGCCGCTTCCTAACCAAGCTGCCGACTTCTGGGCTCGTATGCAATTACTGGTTTCTCAGGAGATTTACAGTATTTTAAGTACATCCCAATGGTGAGTGATTTCAGACTGGTGTCTCCAGAGTAAATACCTCATCACTTGTCACAGTTCCCTTCCAGAAATGAAGGTTCGCCCTTCCTTTCCACATACATAGTCTCCAGAAGATGTAGGAAGAAGCACTAGAATAAAGAGAAACTGTCCTTGTCCCAAGACAAATATTACTGGATGCTTCGTAGCAATCATCATTAAAATAATCTCTAAAAAAATATTCATTTCTATCGTTATTCCAGTAGCATCCCAGAGCCCTAATCAAGGCCATGAGCTGTGCCAACACAAAAATCATGAATGCAAGGACTGTGGTAACATTGGACATTTGAGAGAAGTCTCAAGAGGGATCTTTCTCATGAAGACTCACAGGGTCATTGGCGTCAGCACTACAGTTCTTGTTTGGACCTTGTTCTTCATGCTTGTGTTCTGGCATTGGAAAAGGGTGTTTCTCTATTCAAAATATGGGTGTCAAAACGTAATTTTTTAAAGCACAGGCACAGAATCCTCCTAGATGAGTCTTGAAATGGTAGCAGAGAGCTCATGGCTCTCAGTCTGACGTGAAGCATTTGCCAAGAGACAGAGAATCCCCCTGCCTGAGAGGCTGCAAAGCTTTTGCTTCCCGAGAAAGTGTCACATGTGAGAGGAATATTCCCACAGACCAATGTACGTTTTTCTTCCCAAATGAAACTCGGGCTTGAGTTCAGAGAAGGGAAAAGTTTGCGTCTGTGTGGTTTTTGACAGGTGGCACTAAACCCACCCAGTTGCCCTGACAGAATCCTTGGTGAGGCAAATCTGCCATTCACCCATATAACCATGTTTTTTGTTTTCACTTTGAATGCTCAGGTTTAATTCCATTGCTTGAAAAGCACATCCACACACAGGACTGTGCTTTGTTCACACTCCAAGGAAAGATGCTGATTCCATGGAGGTGGTAGTGCTACAGGGACTCCAAAAATGAGAAGAGCCAAAATAATTGGTCTCCATGTCACCCAGCTTCTCATCTCCTTCTTGGGTGGTTTCATCCATAAGAGAGACAGGGGCTGTGGTCACTCTGGTCACTGCACCCTCACCTGAAAAGGGCCATTTTGCAGACAGGGATTGCAGGAATTTGGCCTATATGGTTTGAAGTAACGACTTGAACTTGGGTCTCCTGCACCCCACGTGAGTGCCCTGAAGGGAAAGCTGTTATTGCCCCCCTCCCACTGGTCTGATAAATATTTAATTATTTCTGTAAAAACAGAACAGCTCCAGCAAAAAGAGCTTTCTCCCAAATAGGCGTCACAGGAACATGGTCTTACACACCTCTGAGGAGACCTGTGCAGTCAGTAAGAAATTTGTGTTCGTTTGAACTCCTTTTCCCTCTGGTTTTTATGCAAAAATAAACAAAACTTTTTTTTTTTTTCCCCAAGGAAAATTACTTCTTCCAATAATCTTTCTGACAACCTCAGGGAAACAATGGAGTTGGATTGCTGTTCAAAAATACCAAAACTAGTTCAAAGTCTTCTCTCAAATAAGGGATTGACATTAAAATGGTATCTGGGTGCATCATATTAGATTTTGTTGTTGAGGAAATCCTAAAGGACTTCCGTTTCTCTCTGCCTTTTCTTCTACAAATGAAAGTTGAAGTACTCCACAGTTTTGTGTGATCCCAGGAAGCAAGGCTTAGGAAAAATGCAAACCATTGTGCCATAATATCTTAATTTGGCAATAACATAAACTAGGATTTTCAAAAAGCGTTGAAGGAATATGGGGGGACAATGTCTATCGAGTTACATCTGAAAATACTTAGTACTTTAGATGCCTTTCAAAATCCTGAATATGAAGTATTTTACATCTGCAAAGTTAACTAATTTACCAAGAAATATAATATCAATTATGCTGTCTGTTAAGTCTGGATTTTTAAACCTTCTGAATGCAGGGTGCAGTATTAAGAAAAATGCCCCAGATCCATATCAGAAAAATTTGAATGTTATGAATTTGGGTCAGTAGTCACGATGCATTTTATGCTAGGAAAGAAAAATGGCAGATACTGGTTAAATGCATTAGAAAGTGGGTTTAGACTCCTCTGAGATCATGAATCGCAACAGGAGCATTGTTGATCTAAAGATCACAGAGAGATAGGACCAGGTCACGTGCTGATGCAAATGAGCATAGTTTTCTTGACATCAGTGGACCTACAGTGATTGATTCCAGATGAAGTGATGAGATGATTCGGGTGTGCTGTGCCCTCCTGAAAAGCTGTTGAGAGATGCAGTGAGATCAGCATGGGGATAGCCTCACCAGAGGCAAACATGCAGTGTAACAGTGTTCCCTTTTAACACACATGGAAAGGGAAAAAGCTGCAACATCTCTCCCTGTGTAGACACACTTTGGTGAAAGGAAAAAAAACAACAGTGTGGTCAGTGGTCAGCAGTTTGGTAGGGATGCATTAAAGGCAATGTTAAGTGATGAAGGCAGAAAGAGCACCAGCAAACTATCTTAGAGCTTGTAGGGCTCCACTGCTCTCACCTCCTTCAGAAAACCCTGGTGTTTCCTTGCTTTTACACATCTTTATGATGGTCATTGAGGTTGGATTCAAAAAGAGCTCAAATGTATTTGCCTGGGAACAGGAGGGAGGAAAGAAGAGGCTTGCTCTAAAGTCAGCCTAGCTACAGCAGTCACACAACCAAGTCAACTGAACTAACTAACCCCAGCACTGCCTACCATCACCAGCTCTAGACACTGAGTAAGAATTCAGGCAGCTGGATCAAGTTGGGCTTCAGGGTGATGTGGCTGGTGAGGTAGCTAAGTCAATATACTAATGCTCTCTCAAGAGCGTTTTCCTTAGCACTATAGATAGACCTAAGCATGACTGGAGATACTCATCAGTGGTTCAGGGACTACCTAAAATATTTAAAAGTTTGGTAATGCACTCCCTCTGGAAATAAAAGTAAAAGGCATTTATTGGCTCTGAAAGCCTCAAAACACTGTAGTGAATTAAATAATTTGAAATGGCAGTATCAAAACATAAATATACAAGAACCCTGAAGTCTTCTTCATTGACTCAATAAAATCTGAGCATAGATTTTTCTAAATTGGTTATTTGTTTGGCTTTTTAGGGTTTCCTGGAGGCTTGGGAGGGGTTGTCATTTGGTTGATTTTTTTTCTTAGAGCATTATTTACAGTATTTAAAGGCTTTGCAGAGCTTTCAGAGCTCAATTGGCCTCTTACAATTGCAAACCCTTTGCAACTACTGTTCTGGCATTATCCCACATTTGCCCACCAAAGGAAAACACAGAAGTCTGTATTCAGCATAACTCATTCTGATAATATTGAAACAATTGACTAGTAAACTACCCAACTGAAGCTATATTAACGAGGATATTTTATCTCACCCTTCAAGAGTCAACAACACAAGTACAAGGAGACTAATGACTTAAAATTCAGCCTTCTCTGTACAACTGATGGAGTTCTGTTCCTGGGCTACCTCCTCCTCGATTCATTCAGCGTGAATGGCAGATTCCTACATCGTGTCAAGTTTCAGATCACCATAGAAACAAACTAGGAGGCAGTTTCATTAATCATTTAGAGCACAAGAAGTCTAGGTCAGTCTGATTGCAGCATATAGAGTATCATCCTAGCGCCACATGGGACTCAGTTGATTTGAATTAAAAAAGATTAAGCTGCCCTTAGGACGCTCAGCATCATCAGTTTAAGTTCTCATGTAACAGTGGTCTCTGGAGCCACATGGATTAGGAGACTGAAGCTATGCATTTATTTTTCAGGGCTCAGTGAAACATTAGATGAGTGCAGGTGTCTGAGGGGAAAAAAGGACAAAGATCACATATAGTTTTTTAGACTTGTTGCTGTTCTTTTGAAACTGGAAACAATAACTCAACTTTATTTCTCCAGTGACAGTTACCACTCTTTTTTGGCCATGCAATGGTACATCTGTTACCCAATGTTTACAATTTAGATTTATAAAAATTTCATACTCTGAACTGTAATTTTAGCACAGAGCTGCAAGTTGGGCATAGCACAGTTTACATGAATGCTGACATTTTTTTTCCTGATGGGGTAAAAAATGCATGAAATAAATATCGGTGACATTTTAGTTTTGCTTGAATGAAGATTTATTGCTCCCAGGAAACTGACTTACAGGCAGCTACAAATCAACTTGACTATGAAATAGTTGTATATGCACACCACAAAATGAGCCCCCCCCTTCCAAAGTACTCACCTTATTTATGGGTCTTCCAGTACTTCAAAGACCTTCAGTAACTTAGTCCAGACTGGTTTATTGCTTTGGAGAACTAAGACGTTTCAAGGGGAAAGTTGTAGGTTACAGTGTATTAGGACTCTTTCTCTTGGGCAGCTGAGAATCCCATGATGCTATATGAACTGTTGATCTAAAGCTTATTATAGCATGACTTCCTACAGTATAATTCTTAAATCTTTTAAGTTTTACGGTACTGTCTTTAATCCCACATGCTAAACCTTAAAGCAGAACTAGCTTTCCAACATTCAGAATACCATCTGTCAGTAGATGTAATTATGCTTTGTTAAAATACTCACATACTTGAATGCATTGTCTATAAAATAGCTATTTGAATATGTTTTACATAGAAAAATCAGCTGGCAAAATCTCATGCCACAATGTTCTCCTGGAGAGAAAAGAAGTCCTGTGGATTAAGGTACTCCACTTTACGTGAGAACCCCAAAAGACCCCACCCTGTGTATTTAACACTTTTGCCCTTGCTGTGATAGTAATGTTGATGGTGACGCCTCCTCTTACAGCACATCTATGGGTGCACAGACTGAGTCAATACTTTTTTGCTGATGCTCTGTCATTTGTAAATGCATCATTCTGGGGATTTCCAGAGAAGAAATCTCATTATGCTCAGGAAGCATTTTTAGATTTCTCTAGCACAGTGCAAATGGACTGATTATGTGAAGGGAAAGTGAGTATTATCCCCACTTTGCACAAGTGGAAGTTGATATGGAGTCACGCTGAACAAGTTGCATCAGGCCACAGGGGATAGCATGTGCCAGCATTGTGATGCTGCTGTTCTCCTGCCCGGTGCTTAGCCCTGGCCCTCCTACTTACAGCTTTCTGTCAAATGCCCTTAAGAAGATGGAGAGTGAAGGAATTAAAGAGTACACAAAAATCCCTGATGGGAGACACAAAACAGTTTGTGTTAGCTAATATTTATTGAGTGCCGGCAATGCAGCAATGTGCTGGTTGCTATGAAAACAGAAAAGAAAATATAGTCCCTATGCCATGGCAAATATATAGTTTACTTCAAGGGTTGACACACAGCCTTTTTCAGCAAGTCTGGAGAGCTTTGCCATCTCCCAGTTGCCTATGAGACGGTTGAATTTGCCGGTGCTGAGAGGTGTAGCTCTGGCACCCCACCAACAGCAGTGATGGTGGCCAGGCTGCATGTTTGCTGGACTCCAGCTAACCCCCATAGTGACTGGTGACTGGTGGTCACCATATCCACATGTGACTTCTCTGGACCTACAAAGTCTCTTCAACCAGCCTGGACATCTGCCTTCAGCCCCAGGCAAAGCTTGACAGCAATAATCCCCGTACCTGTGCTCCTTGTTCACGGCCACTGAACCCAAAGAGGCACAAACAGACTGCCCATGATGTAAAGCAACACAGAGAGTGGTGTGAGACTGGCCACCACCTCCTCCTCCTCATCGAGTGCTGCTGGTTTTTATCTGCTCATTTGTTACCTCTTGGTTTAATATTACTACACCTGAATTGCTCTTTCTCTAACCCCAATGCCAGTATTTCTCCCTCTAGTTGCTATTCCAGCTCCCGGTGCCCCACAGTTAGAGGAGGATGGAGCAGGATATCCCCTTTCTGCAGCTTTAATGAAGGGCCCTGAGCCCTGGGGATTCAAAATAGAACTGCACCGCTGAAGCAGCCACATGTGCCCCTCCATAGTCAGAAACGTGGAGTCAGTTCAGGCACATCAGGGGCCATCTCCAAAAGGAAACCAACTGCTGCTGCAAGTTACTATGAGGCATGTCTTGGGTGCGCAATTATTTTTTCTTTGGTCATCTTTGTCGTCAATGGAGATTTTAAGGCCAAAACCTACCTGGTCAGCTCTATAAACAGTTTATTAAAAGTGCCATGGAGCAGAAAAGGACATAATTTCTTTTTTCATAGAATCATAGAATGTGTTAGGTTGGAAAGGACATTTAAAAGTCATCTAGTCCAACCCCCCTGCAGTAAGCAGGGATATCTTCACTAGATCAGGTTGCTCAGAGCCCCATCAAGCCTGACCTTGAATGTCTCCAGGGATGGGGCCTCCACCACCTCTCTGAGCAACCTGTTCCAGTGATCTGCCACCTTCATGCTAAAGAATATTTTTCTAATATCCAACCTAAATCTACCCTTTTTGAGTTTAAAACCGTTACCCCTTGTCCTATTGCTACATGCCCATGTGAACAGTTCTTCCCCAGCTTTCTTAGAGGCACCTTTCAGGTATTGGAAAGCTGCTATAAGGTCCCCCCAGAGCCTTCTTCCATTTCTACCAAACACACTTCCTTCCACGGGGCCCAGGCCTACCTGGGCAGCTGCAGTTTTGCTACTGTGCTCCTGACAGCTGGAGTGGGACATAGCAGGTTTGTGGTGACACAGAAGCCAGCGTGGAGTCCCTGACTTCTCTGCTGCCCAAAGCCACCAGAGAGAAGACAGCTTCTATGTAGCCCTTTTTTAGCCAGTTAGTTGTGGCAATATTGTTTTATAATAACCGTGTAGCAAAATCCGTTGCCCGGGCAGGTATTGTCTGCAGTTAGTCTCCAAAACATTTTTTGGCACAAAACACAAGAAAAAAGTTTCAAATTGACTCCACTGTTTAAAGTGAATATAAAACATTTCTGACTCATTACATTGGCTGACTTTTGTCTTACATTCCTGCTTTAACTCTAGTGGTAAACCAGACATGTTCCTTTCTCATGGCACGTGGAGCAGAGCAGAGCTACCAGAAGGTTATCTGAATCCCTGCCTACGGATCACTGTCTGAAGTGTGCGCTTGTTTCCTAGCTTTCACTGTCAGGACTAACCAAAGCCTGACACAAGCAATAATTCGAAGATGCTGAGGTGTCAGAAAGGGTCTGAATCATTCTGTCAATCTTTGACCCATAGCTCTGTTTGAATTTGGGAAGCCTGAGGTCAGAATGAAAAGCATTGTTTTTCTTGTAACCCAAACATATTTGAATGAGGAAAAGTGAGCTAATAAAGGTGGGGAGCTAATTTTTAATGGCACTTTTTAGAGTGAAGTAATTTGTCTAATCATATTGCCCTGGAATATGATTACATGTAATAAAGTCACATTACAAAGGAGGAAATACATTTGGGTGAGAAATTATAAGTTTCTCTTCCATGCTCATGATATGGAAACGTGCATAAAATAGGAAAGTCTAACCTCTACCAGTGCTCACACTCTCTTGTCAAGGGAGGAATAATTTAACAGTTTGGAAATTTACAGTGACAAATGTACTAATTTGAGCTTAGGGGAATACAGTTCACTCAATTTAAATAATTGGGAATCACAGAAAATATGGGTATAAAATTAATCTATCTTTGCATACACTAATTTATGCAAAATTCTTGGTCACTTTACCGTAACCCTCCAGAAGCTGCTGGTAGCAAGCAGAGATTTACTGGAGGAACTGAAGCAGCTTCATTCCTCCCACCAGCAGCAGCTGTTTGGCTCTACAGTCTTCCTGGGTAGGGAAGAGCTGCATCGATCTTTGGTATGCATGACTCACAGGAAAGTAATAAAAACCTGGGTCTAGAAAAGACCTCAGTAAGGCGACTGCTGATAGTGGAAGAATTAGAGCAGCTCATGTGAGATAAAAACTAGTTGGAGGACACATGTAGGCAAAGCAGGGTGAGTTGTCTTGCTGCAGGTACCGGGAATCCTGCCTGCACAGCTATCTCCACGCACAGTCTGGGTTGCTGTGTGATGCCAGTGACCAGAGCTCTTGCTAAAGAGACTTGTGCAAGTGATGCATAAAAGCCATATAAAGAAATACTCACCTTTTGAGCCCCTCACTACAAGAAAGACATCAAGGTCCTGGAGTGTGTCCAGAGAAGGGCAACCAGGCTGGTGAAGGGGTTGAAGAGCAAATCTTACGATTGAGGGAACTTCTGAAAAAGAGGAACCTGAGGGGAGACCTTATCACCCCCTACAATTACCTTAAAGGAGGTTGTAGAGAGGTGGGTGTTGGTCTCTTCACCCAAGCAACAGGTGATAGGATGAGGGGGAATGGCCTCAAGCTGTCCCAGGGCAGGTTCAGATTAGACATTAGGAAAATGTTCTTCACTGAAAGGTTTATCAGGCATTGGAACAGGCTGTGCAGGGAGGTGGTTGAGTCACCATCCCTGGATGTATTTAAAAGACAGGTAGACAAGGTGCTTAGGGATATGGTTTAGTAGAGGACTCGATGATCTCAAAGGTCTTTTCCAACCTAGTGATTCTGTGATTCTAGACTCATCACCAACTACAAGGAGATCGAGCTGTTTGGAAAACATATGGGCTCCACAAATTTTCCAGGGACTGATTTTGTTGTTACTGTTTCCTAATAGCTAAGGTCCAGAACCAAAATACAGAAGCCATCCTTCATTCTGAATAGTTCACAAATCTAAAGTCATCCATTCTGGGATTAGGTCCATACCTCAGTTCCATATTGTAAGTATCATATGTGCGTTTCTGTTTCATTAAGGCAAAGCGTATTTGGGTAGCTGTCACATAGTGCCTGGAATGTGATGAAAACAAGAGGTCCTGGCTGCCTGCTGCTGAGGAACTCCCAAGGCACTTCTCACAGGAGCAAGGGTGTTAACCCTGATATCCTGGTCAAATTCCAACATGGCTAATTATATCCTACTTACCTAAAACTCTGCCATACTTGCTCTACTTGCTGCAAGGACTTGCTCCATGCAGCAGGCTCTCTTACGGTCCTCTTAAAGGTTACTGCCTCCCACATCAGAGGCAGCTGGATTTGGGGAACAGTTGCAGTCAGTTATCAGTTTTTAAAACTTCCTGACCAGCACAGTACTACTGAATGAAAAATACTGCTGTTACTACAGAGGGTCTGAGGTGAAAGAGGCCAAAAGTGACAGCGAAAGAAGAGCAAATATGCAGTGAGGTTGCAAACACAGTTACAGGCAGTCACTCGTGAGCAACAGTAATGACCACAGCAACAGCATCCACCATGCTCCTTTATCCAGACTTCTGCCTGAAGGAGACTAAAAGAAGGATAAATGTGGGTGGGGGCAGAGGGCAGAACAAAAGTGTGGGGTTAGAGCAGCACAGGTGAATATCCCCTGAAGGTAACACCAAGGAGCCAGAAGAACAGGGGCAGAGGACTGTGCTTTCTGAGCCCAAGACAAGAGAACTTCCTATGGACTACTACCAGCTGATGTTGGCTTGTGACAATACAGTAATTCAAGATTTTACAGTAAGTGAATCTTCCTGAAGGTCTCAGGCCTGTTTCTCTCATATACTATTTAAACGGTATTAAGAGATTATTGTAGCTGTGTAAAACTACAGTAAGATTGAACAGTGGGGAGGAGACACATGTTTAAGATTTTGACTAAGGAATAAAATACCAAGGATAATTTTAATGTTGCAATACTGCATCTTATGTTTGTTTGGAAAGACAGTGCATCTGTGGTGCATAATACTATGGAAATGGCCACATGATAATCCCAGTGAGGCTTTTTGCATCTTATTTAGAAATAAATACA
The DNA here is from genome assembly GCA_013400835.1 of Zapornia atra. NCBI lineage: Eukaryota > Metazoa > Chordata > Aves > Gruiformes > Rallidae > Zapornia > Zapornia atra. The sequence goes on along the minus strand of VZTU01010635.1, from coordinate 53,021 downwards.
TCCAGAAGGAAAGTGAATTGTGTAAATGTGGCTTTCCCCCTTTGTCTGGTGGAACCACACATATCTCATTATCTTTCAGTATCTGCAGCCACCAAAATATCATTAAAATTAACAGATATGTCAGGGTCACCAAGAAGTACCCAAAGCAACCAGAAGAGTGGCTTTCCACACTGTGAAAACCATTCACATCATTCTCTTGCTCTCTTTCCACAAAAATCAGTTGTTTATATGTCTTCAAAGTATCACTCTACTTTGCAACCCCACAGAGCAACCTCCTTAGAGCTGACCTTGTATGGCAGAGTCCTACATTCAAGGTTCTCTTCTCTCTGATACACACATGCACACACACAAACACACATATATATACCCACACACATATACATGTATATATGTACACATATATATTGCCTAGATCACTGACAGCACAGTGATTCTGTTATCCAGCAGCATGATTTGGGTTTGCCTGTAATATTTAGCTGAGGAGATGGCAGTAGGATGTGCATTTGATAAATTAAACGCGTGGGTGTGCACTCAAGTGTATGCACATGAAGAGCTATTCTCATTCCTGTTTTCAGAAGACAGGTGCTTCTACCACTGCTAGCAACCTTCAAAAATGAAAATAAGGGCACAGAGTCTTAAATGCCTCTTCCTGTCTCCTGTATCTCCCCAAACAGGATGAGGCCACATTAATGGAGAAGCACGAAGTGAACAAGATGACCTAGCAGATGCTACCAGGATGTACTGTACTTTTCCTAAGATAAATAAAGCCTGTCATCTTCAGCAGGATCAACAACCCCACATATTCTTTAGAGCATAGTAAAACACAGTGTTATAGAGTTGCAAATTGCTGTGTAATTCCATATTCTCTCCTGTGTCATTAGCTCCCCCTATTCCATTTAATGCACATAATTATTAATTATGTGAATATGGGGTAAAATACGCATTTATCCAGCTGCTTTCCATTGTCATAAAAAGGAGTTGGGGGGGGGGGAAGAAAAAAGAAAAAGAACCCATAAAATGTAAACTTCTGACTGTTGCAATTTAAGACTTCACATTTCAGACTTTCAAACTGCTTTTATCCAGCAGAATTTCACTGAATGACTCAGAGTTCCCGTAAAAAGCAACAGCAACAACAAAATATTCCTCCTCTGCGAAGACTCTTGGATTTCTCATCCCAGAAGTGTAAGACAACTGGGAAAAGGGGATTCCCACTTCATTGAAGATGACTGTAGTATTTATCTTTTTTTGTTGTGGATGTATTTAAACACCACATAAATGAATCCCACAATTTCTCTGAGAAAAAAAAAAGTCCTCCCTCAGGTTGAGAAGTGAAGATGCCATCTTCAGTTTGTTTAGATGCATTTAGGAGGCAAGTTTAGGGCCAAATCTGTGATTTTGTCTTGTCCCGGCAGAACCAGTTTACAGTGTCTCAGCTCTGTTGACAGAGCAGAATTTCACAAGTCCCAGAGGGAAATTCTGTTTTGAATGCAGTGGTTTCTGTAACGTAAGATCACTTTGCACAGGGCAAGCCCAAAGCGGATGGCTCTCCCGACCCTCCCTAGCATCTTCTGTCCTTGAAATCTTGTCCTCCCCCCAGAAGTGCAGTTAGATAGGCAAGCTAATGGCTAATCTCCTCCCTATGCACAGCCAAATGGGTGGTTAGTTGCTTCTTGTTGCAGGCTGTTGCCTTCAGCACTGCTAATTTTTGTTCATGACCCAGTGTGGTGCTGCCTCCACTAGCTTGGTTTTGGGGTGACATGATGTCGTAAACCCAAGAAACACACATAATGGATGGTTATAGGAAAATCCTTCCGGACAGGAGGTTCTTCCCAGACCAAAAATCTTAGTCCTGTGGAGTGTCTGCATGGCCTGAGCCATCCAGTGATGCCTGGAGTACCCGTAAGCCACTGAGTTTAAGAGGGACTGCAGGTCAAAACAGTTCATGAGTTTATACATGACTGCTCATGTATCTATTTTTATTTCTGATCTGCTATAATTGTGTTATTATCCTTATACATTTCTAATCCTTTTTGAATCCTGCTATGCTCTTGATCGTTCCTGAACTCGCCTGGAAAATTGGTAATTGTCACAGTTTGACTTACTAGCAAGACATTTACCTTGGCTTTTCCAGTTATCACCTGATATTTCCCTTGTGTATCGGAAAACATGTATGCATCTGATATTAGGGCTGGCTCACGTGAAAATTGTAATAAATGTTATTAGTGTCAAGGCGAGATGCATAGAAACCATACTGTTTGATATATTACTGAGAATTTTAAACAGTGCTTCTGAAGGAACCTTCTACATCCCAAAATCTGGAGCAAGAATCAGAGGTGTCTATGTGCCATTTTAAGCAAAACTTCCACTGTGCACTGCAATTCTTCCATCCCAAAGCAAAATATTTCCAGTCTTTTATATAAACTGAAAATCAGAATGGAACTGCAGATGTATAAAAGCAGATGTCTAAATGGCATAGAAGAGTGCAACATGGAAGATGCATTATTTTTCACTTTTATTACATCTTTCTTACACACTTCACGAGTTACTTCCATAATCAGAAATGTATTACCTCAGCAGAGTGTTTTAAAATGTACGCATGTGACATAATGCTACAGTGAGCTTTAAGAGGTCAGTTTTGAAGAACAAAAGATGTAAAGTGTGGACTTTGTATTTAAAACAATTTCCTTGAAATAAGCTGGTCTCTGGAGTCTTGTCCCAAGTGAAACTGGTGAGATACACCCTGGACAGGACAGTCAGAGTAAGACTGCTCAGAACACTTGAAAATATCTCCTGCTTGTCTTGTTTGTAGATATTGACTGAGTGACAGTCTGCCTTCTATCATAATAGTTCTCCATGAGCCTGACATCTACTATTCTCAGTTGATAAAATGCCCTCTCTTGAAACAGTACCAATTGGTCTCTCAGTTTAGCTCAGTAAGACACTGTGAATTTTAAACTGGTATTCAGCCTTTGCTTCCTTGCATCTAAGACATCATCTTCATCAGACACTGGAATGCAGCGTGTCTTCTTTTCCACACAGTCAATATGTGATGTGTAAAACAGTTTAATGCAGCACATAGCATCTATTACATCACAGCAATACCCTGCCAGCACTTTAACAAGATTCCCTGTTCTGTATGCAGCTCCAGGACAGCACTTTCACTGAGTTGTGTTGCTTTAAGGTGTGGAACACTCGTTCAGACCTTCACAAGAAGGCGTCAGCAAAGTTAGCAAATTCCTCAAACCCTGGACTGGATATAGAATTTAGGATTGGCTCGGTATTATTTACAGTGTTTTGCTGTTTGTGATTAGGTTTACAGGAAGGCTGGCTGCAAATTTCTGATCTGGATTTCTCCAAAGTGTTTGGTTCAGTTCTGGGTTGGAGCACACTGTAGTCAGCAGTTGTTCCTATCAACATCTGTAAAACATTTGGCATTACTTGAAAATATTAGTCATGACTGTAAAACTAATAAAAGCCCTTCTTTCATATTTTAACTATAAGGTGGTCATGTATGCTGGGCACTCATAGTCGATTTAGATGTTATCTCTCTGCTAGTAACATTTTTGCTGTGCTTGCTCTAAAGCCTGGATTTTTGATCTGGGAGCAAGTCTCAGCTGAGAGAATTAGTCTAACTGAAGAGCTGTGCCAGAACTCAGAAGACTTGTAGCTGATTCACATCCAGCTGCTCTGTACTGATCTGTACCAATTCTCAAGCCTCTCAGATTATCTCTGTGGTGGATTTCCAGTGCGTCACAATTAGTAGAATTTTCATATGCAAACGGAAGCTCCTGGATTGATAGTTGATGCTGTAATAAGGATGAGGAATTCATATACATATTTTAAACAGTCTAACAGAAAAATATTAGCAAAGTGTCAGGAAATAAAGGCATCACAATATGAGTTAGTTGCCTATGAAAGATAGTCTTTTTTAAAGAAATGGACTAAACTGCCATGCTCTTTTCCCTGCATACATCAAAATGCTGTACTGGCTGAGACAACTCCTGACTGCCATGAGGTAAAATGTGCTTTTCACATGGTATGGGGACTCCAGCCCATCTACTTGGAATGAAGACCTATTTGAAAAGGTATTTTGATGGGCTCATAGAAGATGTTTGTCAAGTATATGCGAAATATACACTATTTAAGAGGATTTCTGGATCAGAAAAGCTTCAGTAATTGTCCCTGCATGTGCCATCTTTATGCACTAAATTAAGCCAAAGCACCCATTACTTGTTGCGGCTTGAAGTGGACACTCATCTATTTTGATTCAGTGAGTTGTTACTCTGAAACAACTCTGTGTCACAGCTTAAGCCCTGAGATTGAGTGTCTTCTGAGATGAGCTCTACATAAACTGTCTAGTTATGAAGACACCTCAGTTGCTTCAGGCTTAAAAATCCAACTCTTAATTTATATATGGCAGCCCACTCTTGCATGGAGTTGCCGTGCTTCCCAGAACTTCTCAGCTTCTATGTTGCAGGATTTGTCCTACTGGCCATTTTCACTGGGTAAAGCCAGAACAACTCTCTAAGTGCATGTGAAGTCATCCAAGAATTTATTGGCATTAGCCTATTTCTACTCCAGCAGAAGTCAGTCATCAGGAATTGCACCAAGGAACCAGAGCTAAGATAGCGTTGCATGTCCTTGGAAATTCACCCTCTCTGCCCATTAGCAATAGTGAGTGACTGTGCTGAGAGCTTCAGTGACAGACCTTTTTCCCATGTATGGGTATGATGTCTTAGCTTATAGGATACTTTTCTAAACCAGGTCGAACATCATGCCTACAAAATTAGCAATTGCATTTTTGGCAGGTATTAGGTCATACTATCTGCCGATTGCTCATGACTGGTTTAGGTATAAATGAAATTTGTTCTTTGTTCTGGAGATTAGTTTCCAATTCTGCTTGAGCAGAGCTTCGGCTTACACATTTGTCAGCCAAATGTCACTGCATTGAGTCTATCCTCCCACCTAAAAGAGGAAGCTCCTTCAAAGTTTCATTGGTTGGTCTTAGTAAAATAACATCTAAAGCTGCCTTAGATAATGAGTGTGAAGGATACTTCCGAGACAGCAGGCATATTATTAGCATCAAATTCAGCAATCTCTTTTGCTGTTGTTGTATCCGGAACAGCCATTGGTGTCTCAGGGAAGACTGTAGACACACCTTTTCTGCTGGTGTTTTTTGTGTCTGTTATGACATCGCTAGATGTTCTGTCTGGCTACATTGGGTTTACTGGGGACTCTTTATTCCATCTGACCTTTGCTGATTATTCCCATTCATCCATGGACATGCACAAGCAGAACCCCAGCCATTCATTCCTCTTCTGCATGCGAAGGAGAAAAGGCACAAGCAGGGGAAGCGCAATGAGGGAGTGACACTACCCTGCCTTCCTGCTCCTGGGGGTGGAAGAGTGAAGCAGGGACGGGGATCAGTTGGCACACATTAATTATGACAGTGGTTTGAACATCAAAGGATGGAGATACAAGAGGCAAAGATGTGAGCAGAGAGGAAAAGAAAAAGAGGAAAGAATAAGTGTGATGTTACAAGAGGAGGTGTTTGCTAGATCTAAGGGTTTATGCTCCATGAGGTAATTATAGAAGCATAAACAATAAATCAGTCTTTATCTGGCAAACCTTTGACCATAAGAAAAAGGAAGAGGCATCAATGGGATTATAGGATCTAGCTCTGTACGATATAGAGTATAGCTGTAACTGTTTTGGACCCTAAGTTTCTTTTTGAACAGCTTGATAGCAAGGCATGCATCAAAACTATTACTGAGAACGTGTTGTGGGTTTCTTGCATATTCCACTGAAGGAGAAAGCTGTTACTGATTACTGACTACGTTGGTTGTATTTCAAGGCTGGGCTCATGTGGCAGTTTTCTTTTTAGCTCTGAAGCCAACTAACTGTGTGATAACCTCATGCTTTCCCTCCAGGGAAGACCTCCAAGAGTCCACTCCTATGACTGGTTTGTGCAGAGAGAGTGCTGAAGTGGGGAGGAAAGCTCTTCTTCTGCCCTCTTCCTCATCCCAATCCTCTTTTTCTCCACTTCTGCAGGAGAAGAACAAAAGCCAGACTCCCTCTCCCCTTTATGCTTACAGTGATCTTTGTATCACCATTGTCTGATTAGCAAAATGATTTGTAAAGACTTTGTTTTACCTTTGATCTTGCAAAACAAGGGTAGCTTTAAACAAAGCCAGATACATTAAAGATCACCACATGGTTTTAATAGTATTTTCTACTTTGTGTCATAACTTGAATGAACAAGATATGAACAGTATTCCTATTGTCACCACATTTCACTGTGTTATCGCATTTGCTAATATTTCCTAGTTAAAAAAATATTGGCAACTATTATGAAGCTGATGTTGTAACCAAATATCTTCTGCTAGCTCCATCATTAGAGCCTGTTCCAAAGCCTACTGAAGCTGCTAGAAACGCTGACTTCAGTCATTGCTGGCTCTGAAGCACAAAAAGGGAAACGGTATGCTCAGGAGGTTTCCCACCTTTCTGATCCCATTCCTGTGCTCCCTCCAGCTATGCAAAAGCTCTCACCACGCTGCAGAGCACACTGCGGTTTGGATGCTGTACGCACATATGTGAACATGATGGGTTTATGGGTGTATTTTTGCTGACAAACTGAAATTACGGGAGGAAGAGAGGGGAAGCACTTTGTTTGAGATTCGAGGTTACACTTTTTAATTTATCTTGTAAATAGACTGCTTGAGAAATGAAACAAAAATAAAGATGTTTTCATTTCTTTGCAGCTGAAAAATATACAGAATGAAAACTGAGGGAAGAAGGGGGGAAAGGATGAAGTCACAGATACTTCAGCTTCCCTTTCTCCCTGTTAGTGCCACGCTCTTTCACTTACATAATGGAAGAGAGGCCAAGCTAGGGCAAGGATCACTCTTCCACTCCCTAGTCATGCGGCTGCATCCTGCCCTGAAAGCTAATCTATGTCCTTTCCAGAAGATGGCCTGTCCTGGGTGGCAATTACAATTACTTCATTTTGGCACAATGTGATTAAAAGCAGACTAATATAAATCACACAACAGTGTAGCTTATGAAAATGCAAGTTGAGGTAGCACCCCAACCACAGCACTATCATGAGAGAAGCTGAGAGCCAGATGTTGGTCTAATGATAGAAGTAATCTAATAATGAACTTGGTGTATCCTCTGGAGCTTCAAAGCCCTGCCTAATGTTTGTTGGTTTGTTGGGGGTTTTTTTGTCAGCCAGCTATATCCATGTTGCAATACATATTGAACATTTTAGAGGTTCACAAGTTGGTTTAATGGGTTGCCTTGGTTTATAGCTAGGGAAAGTTCGGCAGCAAGATCTTCTGGAGCCCTGTCAGGAAGATCCCTGATAGGAGATATCCTAGGAGGGATGTTCCGAGGACCTTGGGTATCCAGGTGTCTCAGGCACCCTGAATCTTACCTTATATTAAAGTCTGAAGTAGCCTGTGTGAGTCATATATGGACTTGAACAAGCGAGGAGTGTCTCTGAAATCAGGATGGATGAATGTATATGTGGAAACCTAGTATAAGGAAAACTGTAACCAAACTCTTCCTGCGTGTCCTTGCATTTGTCAGAGGAAAGAGACCATGTCCACCGAAAACAGAGACTGGAAAACAGTCTCTTATTTTTTCATCAGCTGAGAAGTGACAGGACAGATTCCCCTTAAGTTAAATGTGAGTGCTCTGATCACAAGCTCGCTTAAGACTCTATGAGCCTTAAGATGTGAGCCTGTCCTGGCTGGTGTGCACTGATAGTATGCACCTATACAGTCTCTGCTGGCAGAGGATGATCATGGTGGCTCCCAAGCCAGCCTCCTGCCTGCCACCTACACTCAGCACGCTGTCACCTCCTCTTCGATTTCCCACCTGATACAGGAGTGACATAAGGTGCAGTGAGGGAGGGATAAAGCTCTGGTTCACAACCGCAGGGTGCACAATAGCTGCTGCTCATATAGTACTGCTATAGATTTTTATAGCAGATTAGTCACTGGTCTTTGCAACAAGAAAATTACAGAAAAACCTTTTAATTACTTGGTGATTCATTGAATGAGAGAACCTTACAAAGAGAGTCATCTGCTTCTATTAAATGGACAGTACAAAAATGCAAAGCTTAAATAAAATTTATTCCCAGGAAGGATGTCTTTTTTCTTGGGACAAACTCTCCAGCTCTGTCAGAGTTACTTCACACCTTGTATATGCAGGCTAACTTTTGTGATTATTTTTTTACAAAAAATGAGCCTGAATTACTTCCATACTTCACTTGCGACCTGGGCCAGAATGGTCACCAAGAAACCGGCAGTGTCCTAATCAGAGAGATTATGTGAAACATTTTTATGTCCTTATGCATTAGTCTGCAAGCCACACGTTTGGAAGTGACAACCTGAATGTGAAGAAATCCATTAATGGGAAGAGAAAAAAGAAGGAGGGAAGTCAGAGAAAAAGAAGGGGAGCAGGAAGTGATGAGAACACAACTCTAGCTACTCACTCTCCAAAGGGCAAATAGAGATTGAAAGATCTCTGCCTGAAGATTCAGTCTTGCACTGTGTAGTAGAGTACTGCTTTGTCAGTAGAGTGAAATTTTCCTGAACCTCCTTTTCCTACAAAAAGTACGTTCTGGAGAATCTGGGCTGACTTCTTTACATCACTTTTACAGCAGAAAAGATGGCAGAGCTTGTGGGAAGGAGCAGGGTTGAGGAACAGTTAATTGAAAATAAAACAGCTTGGGGTTTGGCAGTTTTTTACCTTAAAATAAGTTTTCATTTTACAAAATACACTTTTTTCCAATTTTAAGAAAACTTTAAAAAAGGTTACAGGAACTTTTTTTTTCTTTCATGTCCAGCCAACCAAAAAACCCTACAACTTTTTTGCATAACTTTTCCTAATCAGATCATGATTTTCTTTAACCGTGGATTTGTATAAGAAATTATGCTAGGACCTGTTCCTGTTCAGTAGGTTACTCAAAGCAGAGCCTCACTCATTTCTCTGAGCAACCTTCACTTCTATTAGACTATACACCACATAACCATTTAAAGCCCAACTCACACACTCATTGAGTCAAGGCTTTACAAAGTCTAGACGATTTCTTTATTTGATGAATAGCATATAGTGCCAAGATTTGCCAGATTCTGTTTGTGGAAATAAATGTTTAGAAATTAACATTGTGCATGGTTAATGACAAAAGAAAACCTGATGTGATCTTCTGGTGGAAGAGAGTCTGATGCATTACAACATCTCTAGGTTACATTCATCCCCTTCACAGATGTAATGCATTTTCCATTTGCCTCCTGCTGCTAAAATTGCCATTAAAAGAACGAAATCAATGGTATCAAATTCTTGGAGTATTGTGACCACCTTGTTCAAGCAAAGCAAGAAATTCCATACTAATTCAGAAGCTGTATCCTAGACTGAGATGTGGAAAAACAAAGTGAAAAAGGCTAGGATTAGTTTATTAACTGTTCTCAAATATAGAATATTTACCCAGTGTTTTGATGTATAATGTTGTTGTGTTTGTCTTTCAAATATCAGCAGTCTTCAGTGAAAGGACTGCAAATTCCCTGAAATTCAACAACAACATGTCTTGCTGCTGGTATAACACCGTGGCTACAATGTGGGACATTTCCAACAGTGCCAACCATGTGCTGTGCGTCTGTTCAATACCAGCACTTGCAGGACAGTAAAATAGTTGCTAGATAATGACAGTTGGTTTTGCCCCTTAAGATCTTGCCAGTGCCATGGAAAAAGTAGCTCAAATTGCCTGAATGTTGTTGCTTCAGAGAAAGTATGCATCTGAAATCCCACATATGTGATAATGATTTTGAAAAAGCAGCAATCACTGCAACCAAAGCATTTGCATCTGTTAAAAGCACAGCTTGCTCTTTCACTTGTGTCAAAGCTGTTGGCACAGAATTCAAAGCACTGGATTGGCAAGTCTATCAGGAAGCAAGTGCAGCATAAAACTATAATAGCTGTCTTCGTTAGCTTTTGTTATCTAAAAAATTCCAAGTGCTTTGGATAACATAAGGTGCCACATAGCTATGGAAGCTGTTGGGCAGCAGCTTGACAGCCATATGCTTACATCTATAATGTATGCTTACCCTCATCTTTAACTAAATATTTTCCTTCATCAGCTGTGGCAACAGTAGTGAGCTCAAACAATTCCCACACAACTGAAATGCAGCTGAAGGCACTGGGTTCTCTGCTGAGGGGACTGAGACCATAAGTACTCTGATCACTCAAAGATTTTCAGAGCCCTCAAAGTGACTTAAACACCTACTGCTAGAGGTAGCCCTGTCTGTGTGCAAGGGCTGTGTTGCAAAGATTCCCTCCCAAACACTAGCCCAATGTGCAGTGGAATCATGCACAGTTGCTGGTGCAGATGGAGCGGGATATTGCCAAGTTGGCTCAGCATGGCACTGAAACAGCAATCCTGCTCCCAGTGCTGATGCTAACTCCTGTGGGTCACAAGGACTATCTCCACCCTGCTCTTGGGGCCGGGCTGTCTAGTGTTTCTCTGCACCTGTGGTGTGGATCTTCACTAAATTCTTCTGAAATCTCCCTTTTTGCCTCTTCAGACAGTGAATGTGGACAAACAGGGAAATTAATGGGAGCAGTTGGAAAAGGAATGCAGGCAGAGCCAGGAGGAGGCATGTATGGCTGGCTATGGGGATGCAGGGCATCCAGGACAATTTTTTGGAAGGACAAATGCAATCTCTCCATACCAAAATGTTTGAGGTTTGGTTTTTATACCACTTTGCTGTGCTCCATGCAAAAAAGAAAATCCATACCTCACACAGGGCCAAATCCTGTACTCATCACTTTCTCACAACTCCCATTTGAAGTCCGACCAACCATTAGATGCTCCCCTGACAAAGACAAAATCTTTGTGTTCCAGTCTTTCAGATTGGAAACACAAAGTCTTTCATTGAAACAAACGTCTCCTGTCCAGCAGCTGAGGCATGTTGAGCATTAAGAGTCAGCCCATCCTTTCAACCATGCTACAGCAGCAAGGATGGATGTGGTGGCTGTAAGGTTCCTGAGGATTTCCATTGTAAAACCATGACTGTTTCGTCCTTCCTGCTGATTTGGATTTGCTCATTCTTTCTAGGAAACAACTGACACTTCATTTTTCACTTTCTACAGTCAATCCTGGGATTATCTTGGAGTTGAGGGAAAGGTTGTTATACCAAACGGTGTCATCTTTCTGCTCTAACACTGGCTGCAGGCTGACTTGTGGCAGTGTAGAAGAGTGCTATACCAGCACACAGTAGATAGTTTTTTGCCATTTGTGTGATGCACACAAACTACTCAGCTGCGTGGGTCTGCAGCGTGCAAGGCTGCTGTGTTCTCCACTTCTCCCTCCCCACTTGAAACATTTTGTAGCCCATTTGGAATGCAACTTTGTGCTTTTAAAGTTTCACCTTTCACAAATGAAATAGATGAGTGGAATCTGTCCAGACAGTTTTTATTGCAGTGGCACTGGTACTGCTTTGCTATTAATCTCTCTCCAGATGCGGCAACTGTTGCTCCTTTTCCAGAGATAAGATGGTGGCCCTGCATGTGGTGTGATAAGGAAGAGAATGACACACAACTCCAGCTGCGTCTTGCGGATTTCCATAGTGCCAACAGCTGGAGTAACTATTCCTGGGAATGAGAAAAAGGCCTTTACTTCTCTTTCAGTATTACTGAGAAGGGCCTGGCTTGGCCACTGGGGTCCATTTTAGAGCAGTGAACTTTGAGGAGAGGAAGGCAGATCTCTTCAGTCTGGAATAAAGCATCTAAGTTTCTGGAAAAGTCTAATTTAGATATGCACCTCATTAAGAAGCAGCTACTTTAGACGCTGTGATCTTCCATAGCCAGTTTAGGGGATCCCATTCCATCCAGTGGTCTGGCTCATATGCATCTTTCCTTAGATGCCAGTTTTGCTTTGGGATTTCTATATGATTGCTACAGGAACTACATATAAACTGGATGATTGTTTCTAACAGAGTACACAAGAAGGGTTGTCACACAAAAATAGAAGGCTTGAAAAAAGTATTTCTTAATATACTGGGTTAGAAAAAAAATTCAAAAAAACAGCCACTGTAGATCTATCTAAAAGCAATTCACAGTAGTAATGCAATTTCATTGTTTTCCAACTATTTAGAGATTAAATTGGGCTTTTGGCAATCTGATAACTTGAGCAAACAACTCTAAACTGGTCTTAGCCTCCCCTCCCCCTTCTTTAAATAAAGCTCAACTTGTAATATGGAATGTGAATTGTTTTGACTGTTAAACCATTCCAAACTTAAAACCCACTCATCATAAATGTGTTGAAAGAAGAATATATTTCAATAGTGCGGCAGACTCTTTGAGTACAGTAAAGCAGCAGTCTTCAATCAACCAGACTTTCTTTCCAGAAACAGAAAACGAAAGCATAAGTGCCATGCAAACTTTTAAATGATTTATCTAAATTCAAAGAACCAACTTTTTTTTTTGTGACTGATTATAACTGCATATATGAGTGGCTATGGATAACAGGTTTCCTTCGCTTTTCAAAATGATATATAACAATGTTCCATGCAGAGACCTTCTATTTACACATCTGTTCAGCACCTGCCCATAATTACTTAGTTTTTATTATTGGGCTTGTCACCATATTAATGTAGCTGTACATTCAAATTGATTGTAATTGCAAATTTCCTGAAAAAGCTTGGTTTCTGCAAGTATTTAATTAAACTGATATCCTAAATTAAAAATAATTATGTAACTGTACTCCACTCCAATAACACATGCATGTCTCTCTCTACATACAAAATGGATATTTCACCTAATTCATACAATATGTGGATTAATATTGTACAATTAAAGGTCAGTCTCAGCTAGAAAAGGAGGGATAATTATCTTCAGTATTTAGAAACCTGACATATTTCAATTAAGCAAGCAATTTGTCACAAACTTCATAAATCAAGTTATCAAGGAACAAGTTAGCAATGGTTTTAATAAATAGAGATAGTGAAAAGTAAGACTATTTCTCCTTGTGGCATAATTTTGCTTGAGTAAATGCTTTATATAGAAAGCCTTCCATTTTGAGGTCATGAGATCGTATCTAGTATGTCTCAGTAACTATTGATGTTTATTTCCACCTAATGGCTGTTTGGAGTTCTGTGACACAGTCAGTAGCCTCTGCTGAGCAGTTCTCTCTGGTACACAATAAAACCCAATGACACTGCCCTTGAAAGTTCTTTGGTCTTAGGATAAATCAGGAGAGGATTTAGTCCCAGCCCAAGGACCTGAACGGGACCTTGCCCAGCAGCGTGTTGTGAGAAGCTGGAGCCAATGCTGACCTCATCTTCCTTGGTGAGTCTGATCCTGGTGGTACAGTCACAGGTATCAACGACCTGGAAACTGACCTTCTGCATCACTGAGTGGCCACTGAGGCAGAGCTGTGATGGATTGACACGGTGACTTGTCAAGAATTAATTTCCTCTCCTGAGAGAACAGAGACATTTTAAGAGGAAACTTTAAAGTTTGTTGTTGAAAATACATCCAAAAATTTTACAAGGCTTCACCTGAGGGACAGTCAAGTACTGTCAACGAGAAAATTTCTGGAACCATGGTGCAAAATCTGCTCCCTAGAAACAGAAAACTACCTTTGCTTTTTCCCAGTCCTTCTGTGGAGCCTTGTAAGTCGGCTGGTACAGCCTGGGAGGGAAAAGAAAGGTAGGTGAACTGAATGAAAAATAGTCAGGTTTTGGTCAGATGCCTGCTGGATTTCTTTCAATAGACTCATCAAATTCACAGTTTTTCTACAGAACACTTAGTTTCCATGAGTGAGCCTTTTCTCTTGGAAAATTTCCAAGATGTTTGGTCTGACACTGCTCATGCTTATCTTGAAGTAAACTGCAGGGTCTGTAGTCCACAATGGCTGAGTTAATCCATTTAGAAACACTAATGCCAATGAATATATTTCCACTGAACAACAAAGTTATGAGCTGGATTTTGAACTCTCATAATTCAAAGAGAATGTGAAACAGGCTTTTGATTTGATCCACTATGGCTATAAGAACTCAGTATGAAATACTGCTTCACGCTTTGGTCCAAACCATTCCAAGTCCAGTGGTTGCTCTTAAGATTTCATTTGAACTCTTACCTACGGTTTTCTCCATAATAACTGTGTTCATATTTTTTTTCATGTGTGAGGTTGGAATATAGCAAATAGGTAATTGTGTTCCCTATGCAGTGCACATCCTGGACCTCAGCTCTTACCTCAGGATGCTACTGATACTACAATCAGCAGAAAAACAGATTGAACTGTTATTTAAATGATCACTATTCAGTCTCAAAGGAAATGGCTGCATAAAATTCTGTTTTCTGTCATTGCTTGCCTCAACTCCTTGTGTGCATCTGTAGAAAAACTTCACTGAAATTGAAGGACATCCATCTATCATGAGGGGTTCATGGCCAAAGTTTCCAGGTGCATATCTAGAACATTGCTGATGGGTATGTAAAACTGCAGTGAGGGAAAGGAGACAGGAAAAAGTGAGAAGAGAGTTGGCTTTCTGGCATGGAAGATCACCTTCTTTCCCCTCCCTCACTGACATTCTTCAGCATTTCTCCCCATGCAACATCAAGCTGAAAAGAAGGCGTGGGGAGAAACATTTCTTTGCCTTGTCTTGCAGTTGCCTGTCTTCCCTAACACTGTTACGTTCCTCACACAAGTGTAATTGTGAGCTTTTGTTTGGGGATCCTGATCCTAAGACAAGATCCTAAGGTCCCAAAGTCTACGGTGTCTCCAACTTTCCTTACTTTCCTTTCTGAATATACACCTTCCCATTTCCCATCATGGTTCCTATTGGGCAAATCTGGCCATGCTGAGGGGAAAAAAAAAAAAGTGGAATTTACTTTTTAGGCAAAACTATTTTCTGATCTATACTTTTAATGTATTTTGTTACAAAATGGCCAGCTTGAATTAGAAAATGACATTTTCTTTGTTTTACTGGGAGGTGCATCTTAAACACTGGTGTCCTGTAATGAAATGGGAATTGTTACATGTTCGGAGATTATATTTGTTCTGGCATTCTTGGTTGTCCACATATTCACATTAGGGTAATTTTTCCTATTTCTGCATTACCATATACTTGGCAGGTACAGCAAAATAAACAGTAGCATAGTTAATCAATCCAATCTTGTTGGAAAGAGACTGAAGGGAGACCTTTGTTGTTGTGGAAACCTAGCAGTGACAGAAAACCCTGTGCCTCTCTTTGCCAATAATAATTGGTTGGAAATTGAGTGAATTGGGAAATAATAGCTATAAATTTGCTTGTGAATTACTGGTTTGATCCCACAAAGCATTTTTATTAACATCCAAAATTAAAAAGTGATAGAAGTTCAAGCATGAGCTTAAAGTGAAGCATATGTTTAAATGCATATTCTCTTTGGGAGCTGTTAATAAAAGTCTGCTTTTTCAGTATTATTCCTGTTATATGGCCAGGGGAGCTTATGCCTAGAACCAGGGTGACAGAGGACTTTCTGTAAGGCAAGAGGCTTACTTCACCTTTATCTTGAGTAAAGATCATAGAGATATAAAATGGCTGCCGTCTGCAGATGGAAATAATGGATCTGCTTCTTATCTGCCTTTCCAAGTTCATGCAATTGAGGACTATAGATCATTCCTCTTACAGCTTTTTCATTCCACTCAGTGCTGCCAGAAAAGTGTGATAACTCATTATAACCTATACTTCAGGCAGCTATCAGATCAACCAAACACTGATCAGGCGATTACGAATACTGGAAAGTAATGTGATGTCTTGCAGAATGTATATCTCTGTGTCTCTTGGAAGTAAATATTTGTGTGAGTAGAAGCGATCTTGGAGCACACCCTGACTGTAAACCATGGCTTGTTCTCTCTTTTTCATGATCCCACATCATCTGGATCCTGTTCAAGGACTTTTGAGTGGTGAGGAATTGTGTAAGTTGGCATTTCTATATGGTAAACTTCTTCCCTAAGGTCTACCTAAGAAGTAGGGGATGATCCTGAGAGAATTTGGAAAGTTCATAGTATCCAAGACAAAGGTATACAGTACTTCTACAGTATTAAAACCAAAACAACTTCACCCAAAGGATCCATGATCCTTTTATAGCAGCCTGAACAGCAAGAAGTTTTGTCCCACTGTCCAAGCCAGCTCTGCAGCCCCAGCCACATTCCTCCTTACTCTAAGTCTTTGCCCCAGGATGCTTCTGAGGAGGAGGGCTGTGACCTCTTCCCCTTCTCCCTCATCTGGGTGGTGGGAAAATAGGAAGGAGTGTACACTGCTTTGGGGCTTTTGACCTCCTCTCTCTCTGCCTTGGCCAGGAGTTACAGAAAGGGAGGTGAGGAGGGAAATGAATGCCTCTTTGCTCACATCTAGCCAGCAAAAAGGAGAGAAGCACTCTGAGTGGGATTTCCATTGCAGAGAGCATGTTGCTAGGTAGCTGAGGTGATGGGAAAGGGGTTGTCCCACAAGAGGTGGGTAACAGGTAGGTACATAGCTAGGAGGAGTCCCCTCCCTTTACCCCCTCTCACACATTATAACCTCAAGGTTATATTGTAAAGCAATTTCAAGTGCTACCTTGGAAAGCCCAGAGACTGCCCTGTACAGCCTTGTGAAAGTGGCATTGTGCCAGCTCCACATAGCTTCCGGCAGAAAGAGTGCATCTTGTCCCTTTAAAATGACAATCAAATGTGGCTTTGAACTGGGCTGCAGCAAAAAATACATCCCTCCAACACTTCATGCAGCAGCATGTACTGTTACTAATTGTAACAAATATGTAATTTTAAGGGTCCACTCATATTCCACATGTCTGACAGAAACGGTATCTCTCTTACAAACGTATCACACATTTTCCATTTGAAATGTCCAGTGGTTTGTCTATCTATGGTGAGAACACGAAATGTACAGAGGGCTCATTCATGCTGACCAGCATGACCCTGCTTAGTCCAAAGCTAGATCCATGGAGGACGTGGCCATTCCAAAAGGAAAATGCATCAACACCTTCACTCTTCCCAAACACTGTGACCAGTGGGAAGTCAATCTGACCACAAACCTAGAGAAGCCACCCCAGAGCTTTTTCAGCTTACCAGGATGCCCATGGCCCCAATAAGTTGCTTTGGCTTGCAAGGTTGTGTTCATCGTTTCAGAGGGTGCTGCTCTCTCCACCAACTGTTGCCAGGGGCCGATGGCACTGATTTGTGTTTGAGTTTCTGTGTGTGCGTGTGTGTGTTGCACTGAAAACATAAATGTTTAGACATAAAGAGTGGGAGGACGTGGGACTATGTATCTATGTGACATCTTGGTCAGACTTGGCAAGAAACCTTTTCCATTTCTGTACTTTAACTGTACTTGAAATCCTGTGAGAGCCTAATTAAAATTAATGGAGAAATAAAATGTCGGGGGAAAGCAGGGCAGCATAAAAATAGAAATGTGAACACTAGAAAATATTAGATCTCCATGAACTCTCTTACAATGCTTTTTTTTTTCAAATGAACAAACAAAAAAATTTTGCTCTGGGACTTGCAAAAGTCTTCAAACTGTAATATAGTAAAAAGACTGTGATACTGTAATAAAACAATGAGTTTTACTTGACTTTTACCTCTCTGCAGTGCTGGAATCGGTAGCAAATACGTAAACAGCCTTCCTCATTCATCTCTCACCCCAACAGTCTCTGAAACAGGAACCTCCTGGACAGCATTCAGCGGAAATGATGGTGGAGCAGAGGTCCTAAGCAATTTGGTACCCGCTGACATCCCTTCCCATGGCTGTCTCACTTTGTGCGTCCAGGCAGTTCAGTGCAGAGCAGGCAGGAGCTGGTCAGAGGTTTTTTTCCATGAGGTTGTAGGATGTACACGCTCTGTAAGAAATCTGCTTAAAACCTGGTTGTGCAATATGGCTCTATTCATATTTTAAGTCCACCTTGAGTCATGACACTGCGGGGGAAGGGACAGACACAAAAGCTAAGGAGTTTTAAAAAAATAAGACTTCAAACGCTGCTATACACTCATTGTAAATATATCATTATGCGATGGAGTCACTATTGAACCAAGTAAATTGAAGTTCCATAACTATGTTTTCCTATGGCTTAGCCTGTGTCTATTTTTTTCCTTTTTTTTTTTTTTTGTTTTGCAATGTTTGTTCTGAGGATAATTGCAACTCCTTGACACATTTGTACTCTTGAGTTATTGATACATATTCTTAAGCCATACCAACAGAGTTCAGATCAGGGAATGCTTAGTGAGATTGCCCGTCAGAAAGGATTTTAAGCAAAAAGCTCATAGCAACTTTGTTGCTCCATACAGTTCTATAATCCTTACAGAAATGAATGCTTAATTAATGAAATCTGCAAACGCCATGGCTAAGTGAGCAATGAACTGTCAGTAAATTATCCCTAGTAGACAGAAGGAAAATAAAAATCCCTCTGTGTTGTTGCAAGAGTACATTAAGGATGCCAAACAGAATGTAAGAAGCTAACATTTCCTATCCCGATATACCTCTTGAGTACAATTTAACACCTAGTGAATTTCCTCTTTATTGCACTCTTATCTGGGGTGCCTGGTGCCATCATGCACTCCTCTATACTATACCCAGGTAACCTGTGGGTGTGGAGGCACACCACTACCCTTGCTTGGGCTCTACTGCTCCCCAAATTCCACCACAGATAAAATTTTTCTCTTCGTGACAGGCTGAGAACACTGTTGTGACGAGTGCAGTAGAAGGCTAGTGCTTCCTGCCTGTAAACTTCAGCTATTGGTTGTAATAAAAAACATACAATTATCTTATTTTGCATGATTAAATGAAGATTGATACTAGATTAAATTATGTGCTGAAAGCATGTGATGTAACATAACTAACCATGGTTTTGAAGCTAACTGCAATGTACCTGTAAATTACTTGGAAACACTTCTGCATTTACATGGAGCAATGTCTGAAAAGCCACGAGCTGTTAGCTACATTCATGAACTTCCATTCCACCACATGCCAAATTATTTTAATCTTTTAAGTCACTGAGGCATAGGCAAATACTGGAATGGGTTACTTATTTATTTCTTAATCCTGAGAGATTTCCAAGGTCATTGGAGGCATTGGTTGAAATTTTCAGAGATGAATCATGTGCAAATCTAAAGACAGACAGACAGCTATCCCATGCATGTTGCCAGCAAAAGTTCCCTCTTGTGTCACAACCGCCATGGGCCGGACCTTTAGTGGTGAGAAAGGTCCGTGGTCACTTTGGGCCAGACTGCACACCTCTGACAGCCCAGGAGTCTGGGACATGCTCTTCACAAGGTGGACCCGTAGGCCTGCTGCCAACAAATCTGGACTCTATTTTAACAGATATCAGATGCCTCTTGGCTGAAGATAAAATTTACCTAGAAGACAAGGTTATTTACCACTCCAAGTATGTGTGTGGAGATCTGAGTGAGAAAGACTTGTAACCTAAAAACTGCCTTAAAGCAGCTAGGCAGTTGAAAAGACATTTTGGTAGTACCAAGTATCTGTTATCATATTTTAATTATTGTTAGCCTGGTGCATTGCAAGTTTGCAAAGCTGATACAAGATAAAAGGGTCTTCCAGTGCTAACTATTTCCAGAACCCCAGCAAAAAGAGCTTCGCTACTGTTGTATTCCTGTAAAAGCAGTATTCCTAACATGGCATGCACTGCAGCCCACAAGCCTTGCTAGCACTTCGAAACATTATTTGTATGAGAAATGCCAGACCTGGCAATGTGGTGATATAATACACTAATAAAGCGAATTCTGTGCAATGTTCAATAGGAAAGATTTTTTTTATTATTGTTTTGTGAAGAATTTTTATTTAATGTATTTTTTTCTTAAAAGCATGTACACTGTATCACCCATAATAAATCATTCTCAGTGCTCGTTAATGACTTTGTTATCCATTTCCACCCTCTCTGTTTCTAAATTATGGAAACAAGTTTTGGAGTGCAGTGGGAGGCAGCTGAACGCTCCAGCATTGTGCTGTGAATCCAGACCATTTTGTTAAACCACTTGCACTCTTTCCAAAAAAGCCAGAAATACTTTCATGGCAACGGACTACAAGGGGCTGTCTTTTTCTATAAAATTCTAAACACACACATTTTCCTTCCTGATTTTCTCTGCATGTGTCAAAGTTAGGCAGGAATTCTATAGCACTTAGTACTCGCTGATGTAGAAATGACTGCCAAATGAATGGTTTATACTGGAATATCTCATTATTTATATAAGTATGCTACAGTATGGACATTTAATTTAGTTCTCATTCCAAACCCATGACAAGTCACTTTGACACCTTTAAGAAACATTTCACATATGGTAAGATGCAGCATTCAAAACTGTAAAAGGAAAAAAATAGATGACTCAAATGAAAACAGAGATTGTTAAACAATCAAAGGAAATCCTTCAAGTTTGTAATAATACCTCTCAACCATTTACTGTTTGATAATTTTAATGATGAATTAACATTTCTGGGGATTATGGACGCTGCAGTACATTTGGAGGGAGGGGGGGCTCTTTTCATTCTCAAAAGACCTAGGGCGATATTTTGCATGCATTAATGGAAATGTCTTTTCGATTATGAGGAACAAAAGCTTTCATGGGAGATTCTGATATATTGTGGTGCTGCTGCAGATCTGAACGTGAGGGAATCCAGGCACCAAGACCAGGTGCTGAGACAGCCAGGTAGAGATTTGGTACTGTACCTGTACTCCCACTGCCTCTCTCTTACCATCTCATAGTCTTTCACTTCATTAACAAAATAATGTTGTTTATCCCCCACTCCACGTAAAAACACTCTTTTAGCCAAAAAAAAATCTTTCCCATAAAACTAAATCAGACTACTTGTGCAATGGGGCTGACGGGAAAGTAGCACCAAAGCTTGATTTACGGTGTAGACTAGGTGTGGAAGTTTTTGGTTTCAAAGCTGACAATTTATACAGAGCACCTGCTCTATGAAGTGTGAGTTTGAGCCATGAAGTCTGGCTTCAAAACTACAACTGTCTGGGTACTACCAAGCTTTGGGGTGCTCCTGCTCAGCACACTGGGTGGCCCATTTGCCAGGCTTCCTCACAGCAAGAAGCATACACTGGTGCTCCAACACGCAAATGATGATAAAGGCTAATAAGGTTAAGCGTAAGACTAGTAACACTGGGTTTCTGCTAGGTGAAAACCTGCCATGAACCATTTCCTCCTTGCTTAGCTACAAGAGACCTAACGTGTGGGGCTTGAAAGTAAGCATGACCTCAACATGCAACTGAGGTACTTTGTGGTCTTTGACCATGATCTGCACCAAAGACATTATGTCTTGCTACTTAGAGGGCAGCAAGCAGGCAAACACATGTGGGGAAAGACTGCACTTATAGTCAGATGGTTCTCTCAAGGCACCCCACCTTGGAGCTTTCTCACAACACTAGGCAAGTGCCTTTTCAGCATTTGCCACTGAAATGAAAATTCACAGAGGGCCCTCGGTTGTGTAGCTCTTTCCTGGGCCTGCAGTGACCTGCTCTCATTGTTCAGGATATGCACAAAAATACACACATAGAGGAAAATAGCTGGATATCACATAGGTATCAAGTAGACAGCAGGTTTTCTGTCTAGAAACACCTAGCGTATAATAAGTAAGACAGCAGGAAATTGCCACTAAGACAAAGACTTAAAAGACACAAAACACAACGCGTTCAAAGTGCATTTTGTTCACTCTTTTTTATAAAATTAAGCTTTGACAAACTCTTTTGAAGACCAAAGGCTTTTAGCCAACCTGAATAATATTACCCAATGTTACCAAAACAAAGATGAAATACTGTCAGCTGTAACTTCCGAAGCTTTTTCTAATACCTGTTCCTTTTTCTTTTCCTACTCATCTGGATCTCCCTTAACTCCCATGTGCTCACATACCTTCATTCTCCACCCTGATCCTCAAAGCCCTCCATCACCACCATGAGTTGCTTCTTTGACTTTACGCGCAGCAATCAAGATTATCTTCTAAGAACTTCTAAGACAAAGGAGGGGAGAGACAACACATGAGTAGTTTTCCTAGGGCTTTTTATGTTTTCCCCATCAGAATATGTTCTGTGTCCTTTCAAGGGGCACATGCACCTCCTCCCCATTACAAGCCCTCCCATTTAGAAAAGCAATCACCTACCAGACCACCTGGGAAGGCTCCTCCAGCACATCCAGCAACTTTGCAGCCGTGAGACCTACTGATGTATACGGGAGTCTCTCCATGAAGGCCAGTGTGGTTGCCTAGTCCAGGCCTCACATTTTAAGGTAATCTAGAATCTGTAAGAAGGGGACCTGTACTTTTTCCAAGGACTCTCGTGTGTATCCCAAGCCAGCTAGTTTGTTATAAGGAGTTGTAATGGAGTCCATGAATGTTCTTGCTAAATGGAAAATGAAAAGGGGCTACCCTACATTTAATGAAACAAAACACAAGTGAGTCAGTCTTTAAATCTTTCACCAGATAATTTCTCTCTCATAATGTGCTCTTTCTATCCACTAATTTGACAGTGTGTTCTTTTAAATGTAGGTATCTGATCGATGTCCCTGGGTAAGTTCATCTGGCTGATGAAACAAAACAGCAATATCTAATGACAACGTCTGGCACAGGTACAAACACAATCAGTCTCTCCCATTTATCTTGAGATTGCATGTAAAGCACTCTGAAATAAAAACACACTACATCTCTTCTATTTTTTGATGTTGAAAGATTTAAAAAGTGTAATCCACATTAAGCTTCTACATTTCACCAGCCAAGACTGACTGAAAAGTGTGTACTTTTAGACGGTAACTACTTGTTGCTACTAACTGTGCAACTGTTTGGGGTTTGTTGTTGGGGTTTTTTTTAACTCTTCCTTATGGAATTCCTGAAAGTGCTTTGCCAAATCATATGTAATGCTTAATTCATATAACTTTCCTTTTCTCCTGTTTCTTAAGTGAAACCATTAAGTTAAAACTTGAAATGGAATCTTCTACATCAACCTTGAATGCTGAAGAATAAACCACAAAACAGAGATGTGAAAAAGTTAAAAATGTGCATTTGAGAAATGTTTGGGTTATTCTTCATGTTTCTAAATCAGGCACAGTGTTTCTATTATTTACAACTGTATCTATGTGCTGGTTTTGGAGAGAACTTAACAGATAATGATGCATGTTTTAGGTATTTAGTAAATCACAAACAATTATATATTTGTATTTTTGAACTTTGTTCCCATTGGTTCCACTAAAATCATTAAGTCCAGCAATGCCTGGAAAAGTCCTACTGGACAAGGTTTTGAACTGCCTTCTTGCATAAAGCACCTTCAGAATACAAAATATGAGTCAGTATTTTTATCTAGTTACTCTGTTTTCAACACAAAGACTACTAGAGGTTACTAAAACAAATTATTTAATCCCTTCTTCCCAACAAGTCACAGCATCTACCTCTATCTGCTATGGCTCCTTTTACTATTGCCCAGCTAACAGGAAAAAGAATCTGGTAAACTTCTTCATATACCTTCAGAATCATTTGAGAGTCAAAGAGAAGTAAACACGTCCATATGTTTGCTTCTAGGTTTGCATCAGCAGAGGCTCTGGTGGTATTAAGGAATATCTAACTTACACTGAATGGAGGGTTTTTTCCTCGATCTGGCATATCAGAGAGAACAACATTGCAGTCCAGTGTAAATGTACTAGGGAATGTAGAAACACTGAATTAGACACATGTTCTGCTTTCTTCGTATGCTGAATCACCCTTGTCAGGAGCTTCTTTGGAGCCCTACTACAGCGGCAATCTGTCATTCACAGGAAGGAGCACATGGAGTGTAAAATGCCATTACTGGAATTTATCAAGAGCAGCTTCTATAACCTGTTACACTGTAAAAATGTTCACATTTTAGCATGCCAACAGAGCTTCAGCATTGATACCCTCAACAAATAGGAAGCACATGGCATATTAAGCTTGTTTCCCCTCAAGTCCATGGTTCAGTTTTAGAGGAATACATATGAAGAGAAAATCCAGGCACTAACTGCCCAGGTTAAAGAGGCAAGGCCCTTTCATGTGTGACTGAAGTGGGGAGTCACATGAAGCAAATGGGATTGGCAGCTCTCCCTTGCTCCTTTTTGTTTCCGAGGTTGAACAGCCGTCAGGAGATACCCAGAAAGTAATGTGATCTGCCAGTGACCATCTGTCCATGAACATACACAGTGTTGGAGTGAGGGAAGGAAAGGAAGGTTTCACAGGCAAGGTTGTTCAGCCTTACACAAATAAGACACCGGTTCAGGTAATCATGTTGTGTCTCTGAATTGGAGACAGATAAGGAGAATGCCAGAATTAAATTAATCTGCCCTTCAACTCCAGAGTTCAGAACTCGATTTGATCTCCTGAAGCTTTGCTTGGTTTTAATTCAATGCTAGTGTCTCAGTTTAGACTAATCTGTACTTTGACATGTCCAATAAGGTGAATCTTCTTTGTATGAAGTTAATATCTAGGTTGGACTCCTTTCTCCAAAGAACTCACACACAAAGGGATGGAGAAAACCAATTTCCACTGTCTCTCATGGGGTTTGGTGGAGGTTCTCTTTTATTTGTTAGGGCATATTCTTTCTACAAGAAAAAAGGGGCTCACATTTCTGTTATAGGTGAATACGAATACTTAGTACTTTGCATTTGGGAAGAGATCGCCCCTTCTCCCTTTATATGCTGCCGTAGATTTTAACTAATGAGAAGATACTCACTTATTATCTCTATTAAGCAATTATCTCTATTAACGGAATGCAAGGCAGTGGGGAATATTAAGTCAAAAAAGCTTCTATGCTATATATCCACTTCTGTGAAAATGGATACAGCAACGTGTATTATTTTCTACTTACTCACTGGCCTTCTTCACTCAAGTTGATTTTACACCAGTTATGTAAAATCTTGGGTCATCAATGAAGGTATTACAGAAAATCTAAATAGTATTTACTTACCTTACTACCAAAGTTTTCAACAAATCAGGTGGCAGTGAAAGAATTTAACTTGCACAGCAATAAAGAGTATATTCTGCTAGTTTGTTCCAGATGTTCAGTAGCTCCACCACAACAAGTTGTGCTTGTCAACTCTATTTCACAGTTCAGCATTTGTCAAAGAAATAAATCTGATGCAGCAATATTCAGAATTCTTTGCTTCAGCAAAATTCTATTAATTTAATCAGAAGAAGCAAAGAACATTCAGGACATATTTATAAAAAGATTAAGTGTGTGTATGTATGTGTATGTGTGTATGCGTACATATATATGTATGTCCATGTACAACACACCCAGGCACACAAAGAGAAATCTTTCCTTTATTTTTCACTGGCTGATAAACTATTGACTTACATGGAAGTTTTGTAAGGACTGAAGGCTTGAACTCCTGCAAGTGTTTACCCTGAGTTTAAGCTCTGAGTTTTAATCTGATTTTGACCTTCTGTGGCTCTGTGGTTTTAAAATAGCCCCTCCTAATTTACTAAGGATATAAGGTGTATCAAGCCAAAAAAAAAGTAAGTCCCTTCAAATATAGGTACTTTCTTGTTTTAAAAATGAAAGATTTACCTGCATTTGCCATTTTCACTCTCTCCCATCTCTGTTATGAATCTAGAGTTGTCAATCTAAGTGGTCAAATCCAGTACTGCTGGATTTTTAGCTTAGCAAATATTGGACAGTCTTACTCAAAAAGTTCCACCCAACACACAAACCTACTATTCATTACTATTGCTAAATTGCATGGGTTCTTTGTAGAGTTTATCATTAAAAGATAGGATTACTCAAGTGCTAACTTTTAATGGGAATTTGGATGACGAGAGCTGGCCCTTGGAAGTATGGTCATGTGGTTCATTTGGTTTGTTCTACATAAAATGGGAAGGTTCTGCTGATTATTACAGAAATCTACATTCTCCCTTTTGTATATTAATGGGAAGGGTTTAGAAGGAAATATCGAGAGTTCTGTACCTAACAGATTTCATAAAACTATAAATCCTTGGCATGCTAGTGAGACACATTTAACTTATGTATGCCTAATCTGTTTTTTTACAGGATTTCTCTATCCAAGAGTTCTGCTAGCTATAGATTACTTCCACACAGAAACATACACATCTGGGTGTTAGTATCTGTGCAAGATTTGATTGGTTGCATACTTGCCTGGGAGTTTTCAGATGTGGGGCAAAAAAAATCCTATTTCTTGAGGACTATATAAGGAAATTGTTCAAGTCTTGACATGACATCATATTATTCAGCAGCAGATTACCATCCTGCATCACCGCGTAGTGCACAGTAACTAGTTGTTTATTTAACGTATGGCAGGAAAAGTGCCTGCTTCATCAAATTCTACATACAATGATCATTTAAACTGTGCTGCTTCTATAATGCCTTGGAAAAGTTCCCTTTATGCTCAAAATGATTGAGAGAGGATCACATTATGGGTCTCCAGAGATCAAATGAGACTTCTCGAAAAAAGAAGGATGATGTACATCTGCTTTAGTGTTGAAGGTTACATAATATCAACCATATCTCAACACCTTTGGAGTCTTGAAAGACTAGCCCAAAGGAAATATACACCAGGAACAAGATCTTACACCTCTTTGGTGCTTTTAGAAAATTCTAAAGGACATAACCATAGAGATAAATGTTCATCTTCTTGTCCCCAAGGAATAGAATCAATTTAAGAGTCACAATTAATAATAATGTGACTTGTCTTCCTAAAAGCCTGCCTGAGATTGAAGACAAAAGGGTTTTGTATTGTTCAGGTTCAGTTCCTCCTTGTGAAAATATTGGTCCTACAATACTGACAAGATCTGTGCCATTCCTGATGGTCTGCCACTCTCCGTGCCAGAGGCCTAATTGGAAGATGCCTAGAGGACGTTCATCAACACGATTGAAAGATTTCAAAATTTTAATTCCATAAGCCTCCTTCTACTCCTTATTTTATGCCAAATCCTCTTTTCCTCTACTCTTGCAACTTCTTAAGAACACCAATCCAGAGCTCACAGACCTGTTGGGATGGTCTCCATTAACGTCTGCATGCTCAGGGCACTTCCTCTACTACATTGCTAGGGTAGGAGTCTAGCAAAAATCTTTCCTGTTTTCTGGACACATGCTACAAGGCTAAATAGACTGCATAGTTAATGATGGTAAATACAAAGCATCTTTGACAGGATGTGAACAAGGTCCATAGGTGTTATCAAAATTCTGTCAATGGTGCGTCGCTCATTTACATAAAAGGTTTCGTCATGTGGTGTTGAATCACTCAGCCAAATTACTCACTAATATGAAACAAACAACTAAAAGCCCTCTAATTACCTGAATGTAGCCAATGTAGTTTAGATTTATATTGCACAGTTCTGCCTTGGAGTTGACCATGGCTTATTCATCCAATAGGTATTTTCTGATCCTTCCTCAGCTGGAGGGAAAAAATACAGCTATTACCTTTGCAAATGAGTTGGTGAAAATAAAAATAGCTCCTGGCTTCTTACTCCCTGTCTGTAGCCTCAGGACACAGAGCATTTTGAGGTAAGCACAGGCACACTCTGTCTCCTTGAACTCTCCCCAGATGAAACCGTCCCACATGACATAGTGTCCTCATACATTCTGCAGCTGTGGAGAAAAGAGACATCTTATCAATGAAATTCATACTCTCCCTTCCCTCCACGAGTCTCTCACCTAGCTGAAGACTTTGTCTTATTTAAGAACAGAGATCACTGCAGTTATCCTGGGCTAGCCTCCAGCAATCCCAGGATCATCTGTAATATCTACAACCTTCTCTAAGACATTGCTGGGACAAAGTTTGGTTCTTTTCTTTTGCAGTCTCTGTTTATTCTTTCTGCCCTGATCCCTTAAACTGATGGCCCCATCTCTGTACTCTCTATTCAAATGTCTCAAAGAACAGTTTGATGGATTAAGGGAACCATTTTCAGGCACAGCCCTCTCCTCGCTGAATTCATACCACTCACTTAGCTCTGCCAGCCACAGGTCTGGCATTCAATTTGGCACTGAGCACTTTTCCTTCCCTTATGTGCATTAAACATGCTCATTACACTACAGCTTCCACATCATAACTCATGTAACTCACTCAATTATACCTCTTTACTTTCTTCTCTTCTTGGAAGCTGAAGCTCACTTCTTTACAATGACTGTAAGGCCCAGTTCCCAGACTTCTTCAATGCATGCCAAATTCTGCTGCCAACCTCCTTCCACTAGAAAAGAAACAGGAACACATCACCCTCACCCACAACTGTATGTGTTTCAGAATGTTGATCAGAAAAAAAATTCTTTTGTTCTGTAAAATTCTTCCTGGGTTTTGTCCAGTTTATCTCACGCTCTATTCCCTTCTCCCACCACCTGTCTTATGTGACTGAAGAAGACCTCACAATTAAGGAAATGTTTATCAGGTAACATTACTCTGATGCGATTATCCTACCATTTAAGAAAGGGTTTAAATGTAAAGAAATGATAATCTGTTTTTTCATCAAGTAAAATTAAACAAATGTTGATTAAACAGCTATACATATATAAATACACATCAGAATAATTTTCTGATTGCTTTCCGTGGCAGGTAACAGATACAGAAAATTGAGAGGTAGTTACACAAGAATCCTGTGCTTTGCAGCTCACTGTCACTCAGTGACAGTCTTCAGTCCTCTGCCTAATATCTGGGCTTCTTCTGCAACTTACGGGAATAACAAAACAGCTAAAAATTACTTAAGCAGCAATTAAACTCTGTTAGAAGAAGCAGTGACTCTCAAGAAGGTGGGAAGTTAAGTCCCATCTTGCAAAGATGTTTGAACTATGTCCCTGCTGCTAAGTAAAACAGGGCTGGGAGCCCTCCTCTGGCCCTAAGGCTAAGTGACATTTGTTACGAGGTGCTTGCATCCCGAGTGGTGCCTCTGTGGTTCAAAACAAGAATTATTTCCTGTAGGGTTGCAGAGTATGGGAGGCAATGCAAGGGATGCACTGTAAATTATTCAAGTGGTATTTTCATAGCACGAGGCCAAAGGACAGTGTGGACTGAGAGCATGGGAGGGTTTCCTGGGACTGCAAAAACTGCTGGGAGAGTGTTGGAGAACTGCAGTAGTGCAGGATGGAAGGAGTCAAACTAAGTGTGTTTTAGTGGGAGTGATCCTTGGTGTGCATAGCACCCCCAAACACCATCTTAGATAGATGAAGGCCAAAGCTGCGCCTGGGAGCCTGCTAAGGGACCAACTGGTGCTTGACCTCATGCCCTCTCCTTGCACTATGCAATGGCAGTGTTTGCTGCCATTGGCATCTACTTCTAGTGGAGATGAAGTGCCTTTACACACCTTACCTTGCACTCAACTAGGCTGTTGGAGGAAATAGGATCTGGGTGTGGTACCACAGTAGCTGATTGTTTCTTAACCAGTAAGGTATAGAGCCTTAGTCCTCCCTGCTGAAGCTGCTTAACTGAAACCAATTCCATGTTCACTGGATGCTAAATATAAGTAAGCAGCAAAGTCAATCTTAGACTGCTCATAACCACCTGGTGACAAAATTTTTTGAAAAAAAAAAAATTAAAACAAAAAGAACAGATAGCAAGTCTGTTTAATTTGCATGTTGGTGAGCAGAGGGTTGTTTTTGTTTTCCTGGGAATTAAAGGGTCCATGGTGTATTTGAGCTGACTCAAAAACCTATGAAATAAAGGAGAGAAGACCTCAAAAGGACAGAGACAGAATTAAAAAGAGAAAAAGGAAACAGAAATAATCCACAGAGGAAAATACAGAATGTTGTCACAAGTTCAGGAGTAACAAATTTTCCACTGGAAAGTCGATCACCTTTAAACTAATGTTAAATTATCTAAACTATCCAGCTTTCCATAAAGCTTTTCCTCTAGTTTTGCTCTGTATGCAGAGCTTCTGAGAGAACTGCAAAACAGATAAGCAAATTAAATTCCACTTCCAAATTCCTATACGTAAGGTAACTTATTTATTACAAAAATTGTTGGGAGTTAAACTGCATGAGTTCTGAAATCTTATGAAGGTTGCTTTACAAATAATAATTGGTTTGGGTTTAATTGATATTGTGTTGTTTGTTTTTAATTATTCCCAAAAGCAAATTACAGCAACTATTTAAAAGGAGGAAAAAAAAAACCAAAACCCAAACAGAGTGGATTTCAGTTAAATCAGTCAGTGCTGTGTGACACGAGTAACTGTGTGTATTACTTGTTAACACCACATTACATTTCAGCTTGCCTCAGTCCTGCAGAATTTAAACGATGGATGTGTTTATGAGCATACTGCACTCCATAGACCCTGGAAGAACTTACACAACCTCTTTCTATAGTGAAGGGGGGAAAAAATATGCATATCCATAAATAGTGCATGCTCCCTGTGTCTGGGGCCTACCGTAAAATGAGAGTTTTGGTTGTTTGAGGGATTGTTCTTCCTTCTCTTGCCATGGGATGGGTACAGAAGAGAGTGGGACCTCCCCCAAAACCCTCTCGTACCATTATGCACCAGCTCTGCTCACTGACAGGCAGGGCAACGTAGGAGGTGCCTATCATTAAGAGGACAAACGATTTCTTGCTGCGGTGATGACGTACCTCAGCCACCTTTGACAATACCCAGGCAGACTTTACCAGGCTGAATCTATCTGGAAGACTCGAGGATATTAAGGACGAAGCCTTGTTTTCTCTCAGCAGCGACGGGAGCTGAGTATTAGAGCCCTCTAGTGAAATCTCTAGGAGTGGATCTCCCCCTCCGGCACCGTGGGGCCGACCTCAGCCCAACTGGCGGCCGGGGGAGCCGCTTTCATTCCTGAAGGGGAGCCGAAATTCCTGCGGGGGCTGCAGGAGTCGGAAGGAAGTTTGCCCCCCTCTCTCCCACCCCACTCCTTGCCCCTTCAGGCATCGCGCCCCACCGCCCCGAGGGAGCGTGGGGTCTCAGCGCCATGGGGCGTGCCGGGCTCACCTGCGCCGCTGCCACCTGAGCGGCCGCCGAAATGCCGGCGGTGCCCCCGCCCTCAGAAGCCCCGGGCCTGTGCTTGCCCCTCCGCACCCCCGAAGAAGGGGGAGTCGTACCCACGGAGCGGCAAGACTATGGCCGAGACCCCGAAGTTGTCAGCTGCCTGGAGAGGGAGGGCAGCCTGTTCCTAAAAATAGTCCCCAGTCAAATCCCCATGAGCCAGGGATGGAGATGGCAACAAAAATGCCTTGAATCGGTAGGAACAGTGAACAATCTTCGTGCTTTCCTCATCATCTTGGAATAATCAGCGGAATTAACTGAGGTCGAGGAAACAGGCTCTTGGGTTAGTTGTGGGAGGCTGTGAGAATAGGGGGCAGCCATTAAAAGAAACCTGATCGCTATTCATCAACTCGGAAGAGGAGAAGGGGGGGGGGCGGAGGAAAAAGAACTTCGTGGCTCGAGCTCATACCAACCTGGTCTATCTCTGATCAAGAAGATCCCTGGAAACAAGAAGTTTACAAATATTGTCAAATTGATGCTTGTAGTGTGATTTAAGTTGTCAATCCTGCAGAAGCCCACCAGAAGTTTAAATTCAATGCCCTGCATTTCTAGCTCGTTACTGCCAATCCCCCAAGGCAGAAAGCGCGCTCTCTCTCCTTATTTTAACCATATGTGCCTTTTGTTGTTGTTGTTGTCTTGTCTGTAGGCTGTACGCTGTCTGCTAAGAGAGTCCCCTTGTGCCGCGAAGCATCTGTAAGGCGGTCCCCGCAGCCGGCAGCGGCGGGGGGGGGGGGGGGGGGGCCGCC
>VZTU01010634.1:0-11628 GCA_013400835.1 Zapornia atra | reverse complement strand
ACCCCAGACCTTTAGAGGTATAAATTATATATACCTGGCCAATTAGAACCATAATTTACTTTCCTCTGAGACCCCAGCTCTGCTCAAGCAGAAAAAGGAAAGGGAGCTTAATAACACTTTATGCTCTGTACAAAAACAAAGTTATCAACCACTACCAGAACTGTAACACCCCAGTTACAACCTTACATACAAGTCACATGAACATTATGGCTTGGCATTCATCAGCATAGGGTAGTGTGTCACAGCTAGAAAGTGTAAAGTTGTGTGCAAAATACTTAGTTTTTAAAACACAGCTGAATAAATAATTGAGCAAAATCTGCATTTTTATGATCAAGAAGTATTTGGCCTTGTTAACAAGGGACAGACCTAGAATGAATTCAAAGACAACACTGAGTCTGCTTGAAGTTTTGCACCATATGGTACAGCCAAAAAACTTAAAAAGCCACATAGTCTTCAAAATACAACTTCTGATCACACAGGAACAGAAATTATTATTATACTCTAATATTCAAGTTTAAAAGTTATGCTTAATGAATAAAGCCCAAACTACACTGATAAGCTGAAAACATTTGAGCACATTAAATAGCATGAAAACATAGACCTGAAGGCACAGCTTCTTTGAATCTTTTCTGTACAATCTTTATCTGAAGTATAGCACAGTGTTTCAGCTACAGGAACTAGTAAGACCAATTAGTCAGTCCCTATCAAACTCGAATTTAGCAAGTATTTCTTTTAAAATACTGTTTTGGCCAATATTATTTTAGAAGTCTCTGAGACAAGAGCTGTATTGTCCTGTCCTCAACAACGAACATATGTATTCCTCTGCACAACACATGTGGCTTAAGAAAAATAGCCTAAGACAGACTGAGGGATCTGTAACTGTACGGTCACATGTGCTTAATACCTTGCAAGGCTAAAAAGAAACCTCAATTATGTAAATAGTGAGCCTAAATACAACCTAAATGTACGTCCACAAGTTTTAACCAGAGGAACTTCACCAGTAGGTTTTTCAACTGCACTCCACAGGCAAGTTTGATACCACTTCCTCTTTAATCCATAAAGATGAAGAGGAAGACAGTATTAGAGAAAGTTGGAAGACACTTTTGTAAAATAGGGATTGGGAGAGCAAACAAACCTACCGACCTGCACAATTTTTATTTTTCTGCTTGCCCAGTGACAGCATTTATGGGACTAAGGGTGAACAAAGAATAGGAGAGTCAACAGATTATCAAGATCACGAATGTAAAAATCTTTCCACTACTGGTATAGCTGATACCATCCCAGGTTTTACAGGTCACAGACCATCCCAAAGGAGCCACATATGAATTCAGCTGAGTATTTTGAATTAATGTGCTCTGAGGGAAGAATGTACATAAAGGAATTATTTTCCTTGTTTAACCTTGAAATTAGAATACCACTAAAAACCAAAAAGGTATATACAAGATTTTGGACTATTTGGAGAATAGCTTGCCACTAACTTCCACTGATGCCACTAACTTTGCCTAAGATAATACTGAAAACAATAGTTTGTAAAGAAGTAAACAGCATCTTTGAACACTCGTGTATATTGGTCGAGAGAATTTTTTAAAAGAAAACATTAAACTTGAGGAAGAGAGACAAATTAAGTCTCATAACTTCAATTACCACTTTTAAATTTCACTTTAAAACACAAACTGTGTATTAGATGTTAATACTCACCTTTTTTTTTCCCCCTCAATCAGTAACACCCTATTTGTAAAGGGTTTTGCTAACAGGGGTTGGGGAGGTGTCTTCAACAGGGATTTAATAGCGAATAGTTTCGACACACTGCTGTACATTAGGTGGTTTAAAAATACTCATGAAATAATGGTGAGTCATGATAAGCCACAGAAACTTAAGCCATATTCTCATAAAACCATTTGGGAAGAATTACAAATAAAATAATTATGTGGCAATCTGCAATTGCATTAAGCTTTACAGAGGGGACAGTAAATTACAGTGTGTGCTTTCTAAAAGAAATCTCCTGAAATGTAACAAGTAGCTGAATTTTTTGTACCTTCCTCTGCTCTTGCACCTTCATGATCAGTCATTCTAGAAGAGGGTGACCTAGATTGATTAATGATTCCTGAAGGGATGTGGGGTATCTCATCATCGCCCAGATCAGCTATCATGTCGTGAAGTTTTGTCCTGTTGACTCCTGCAAATTAATGTCAGCAGCAAAAATTCATTTGATTGCTACCGCTTGATTTGTCTGAAGTCTAAAAATCCATTAAACTAATGAAACAAGAATAATTACTGATGGGACCTCAATAAAACAAAAACAATGTTTTGCTTTTGTCTTGTGTATTAATTAAATTGATCTTTTGGAAATCAAAGGAGTTAATACATCAAGTCTGAAAACTACATGCAAAGAGCTTTAATTCACTAAATCAAAGAGTAACTTCGTGTTGTGCAGATCTATTCTACAATTTCCTGTAGGAGAGAAAAAAATAATCTTATAGCCCTACTGAGAAGTCAAGCCAAATATTAAAAGAACATTAACTATTAAACAAAATACAAGTGAATTAAACATTTGCTCATACTATTACACAGCTTTAGCTATACTAAACAATGTAACACTGCAAAACAGAGCGCAAATAAAAAATAAGCTTAAAAATGAGGGGAAAAGTACAAACAACTCAAAATGGGGGTGCAACAAACAATTAACTTTCCCTGCTGTTGTATCATATTTTAATTGTACAAAGTGTTTAATAAACACAATAGCAAGAATACTTCCATGGATGCAAGTAGACCCCTGTTATCTTAAACCAGCCAGTCATTTAGTATATTAGAGAATAGTTTGGGTTGGAAGGGACCTTTAAAGGTCATCTAATCCACCCCCCCCGAAATGAACAGGGACATCCCCCAGGGATGGGGCATCTGCCACCTATCTGGGCAACCTGTCCCAGTGCCTTATCACCCTCATCAGAAAATATGTCTTCCTTATTTAGTCTGAATGTACCCTCTTATAACTTAAAACCATTACTCTTTGTCCTGTCACAACAGGTCCCACCTCCCTCAACCTGCTGGTTCATGCCACTGATTAAAAGGCAAAGCTGACAGTCCCCTAATGTCTTTCAGTATTTTTAGTCACTTCTTGTTCTTCAGACATAAGCTAACAACAGCCCTCAACCCATCACACAACACAGAAAGAAACTTCCTTCTGAAGTTTACAAGAGCAGCTGCTATTCCAAAAAACTTCTTTGTATTTCATGCTGAAAAATGTCAATATTCAAGACTGTCACTGTCACAGAAAACTCTGCAGATTCTTACTATCAAAGAAGTGCAAGTATAATAAGAAGTATTTTAAATGTTACAAAGACATTTTTAGGGATGTGATGTGCCTGCATACAATGCTATGTTCAGGGCACAAACTGGATGGCTATGGTTTGTCCTTAAGCCTAGAACAAAAAAACCCAACAAACAAACAATGGAGATGCAAAACACCCATATGCCCCATCTCAGTGTATCTTCCTGTAGAGATTAAAAGTAAAAAAGGTAATTGAATGTTCCATGCTGAAAACTGGCAGCCTGAGAAGCCATAAGTAGATTTCTATTAGCCCCAAGATGTAATAGCCCAAGTCTGAATATAACACAGGGATCCTTTTATATCAACAGGTGAGTCTAATGAAGACAGAGTAATCCAAATTTCTTTTCATGCCTATCAACTGTTACAATGTATTCCCAGAAATCATGGTTAGCAGAGTGATTGGTATGTATTTTTTCATAAATACAGAACAATTAAACTGATGGAAAAGAGCAAGACACGTAAAAATCAGAAACGTTTCAAGGAAAGTGAGGAAGATTAGTAAAATTATCCTAATTTCAATGATGATATACATCTACAGTTTAACATGTCAGAACTATGTTTCAAATTGCTGAGAACACATTACTCTGATCTGATGGTATAAAATGAGATATGCATCATCTCCACTATTATTTTCTGAAAATGTGACAGACTAGATCTGAGTCATCCCCGGATTTACCTGCCAAAACTGACTTTATCAAACTTGCACAAGAAACTGATCTTAAACTCAGCATATTGCTGTAGAAGGTAAGCCTGGTTTTGTAGAAATCACACTAACTCCTTATTTATCACAATGAAATCCAGAGTAGGTTGTAGTTGACTTGTGGTTTTGTTTTTTTTTTTAACCATGAACACTCTTCAATAAATAGGCTTTGGATTATTTTAGAGCTATTATCTAGGCAATTAAAGTGTCACGTGGCTTCTGGTTTGGCAGGGGGTTTTGTTTGCTTTTGTTTTTAAAATCCCTTCAGAAGGAAGTAATATTTCCAGGTAGCATAGTGGCAACAATGACAAGGAAAAAAATCACACCCAAAAAGAAAGAAAAAAGAGACTACTCTATCATGAAAACGTATGCTCTGACAGAAGATGACCTAAATTAAGGTGTTACACCCAAAAGAAAATTTATGAATGCAACATACAGAAAATATGAAAATAGAATCAAATCTACTTCTGTTTACTTATTTTTGTCTACATTTGGAATGAAAGTTCCTGTTCCTGGGCCACTGCTACAAATATCTGGTTACAAAGACAACAGTCTACACGCAGACTATGGTAGTTGCCAGATGTGTATCCAACAAAAGAACCTGTTAGAATGTCTATCCTATTATGTTGTCCTCAACGTATTGCAAGAGGTGATAGTCAATGCATATTTATTTGATCTTTATGATATATATATACTGCCATTCATATAAATTCTAATTGTGCTTGAAATATATTCTGATAAAAGTCTGAAATGCACTGAAGAGCAAAGTAAAAGATGAACATTCAGAATGAAGTTCACGCATGACCAGACATGAGAGCAGAGGAATAAAGGCAGCCTTTGATGTAATTTTTCAGTCTTGGAACATTAAAAAAGGCTGAGAAAGTCATCTATGAATCAAATAAACAATCTAAGCACACCTGTCCAACCTCAAATGCATGTTTTTACCATGTGGAGTTACCTCACTCAATTAACAGCGATTTAGAGATCAATTTTTAACAGGGACAATCATGAATGTCATGCAAATGAAGAATCCCACAAACCATCCTTTGAGTCTGACTGTATGAGTTCAGAGTTTCCCAAAAGAGAACTTAAGTTTAATACCTAAAACATTAAACAGGGACTTACAAGACCTCACAGAATTGTGACACAAGATTGTCTCCCTAATATTCTCTCTTGTGAACATAACCTGCTTTCAAAATTACTTTAGATGATGAAAATATTCCTGCAAGTGTATATTGTCTTTTGACAGTGTCAACATCAAATAGTAACTGATGGCCAACATGTTACATCATTCATGGTACAAAACGTATTCTTAGACCGTCTGCAGCAACTGCAGGCAAACAGACAGGAAGGGAAGTTTTGATAATGCTGCTGCAAGATTGTATTTTGCTACTGGATATTTCAGACTGAATAAGTATTGTTACACAATGGTCATAACCAATCTAATCAGTGATGTAGAACATGAAAATGCTAGGTTTTGAGAAAGTAGTTATTTTTGATGTGTGAGAATTATGTTCCTTTTCTGGAGATTTTAAGATTTACAGATGGAAACCAAAAAGATGGTAAAAATTCTTGACTGCACAGCAGCCAAGGAAGCAACAAGTTCAGGAAAGAGAAATTCTTTCTAGAAAAGCCACTAAAACAAACTTGGCAGGCCTGAGTTTTTCACAGAATTAACAATCTTAGAACAACGCTACTTGTCCCTGCTTACCTTGCACAAGCCAGAAAGTAGAAACTAACTAGCATGGTATGCAAAAGATCAGAAGTGACAGAGAACTAGAGTTTCTAATTTATCACATACAGATAGTTCTTAAGGCACAATCTTTGAGAAAGAAATAGAAAAATTCCAAAAAAAAATTTACTTTTCCCCCCAGAACTCAAAACATTTGCTGTTATTTTGCAGCAACTTTCTTCCAGAAGTCTAGAATGTGAAGTTTAGTAAGGAAGCATCAAATGAAAGAAGTTCATTTGAGTAATAAAAGGAAAATTCTAACCCTACAGAATACTTCATGTGAATTTGGTGTCAACTGACGATTTACATGTTGAATGAGGATACCCATTAGCACCTGTAAGTTCTAAGTAAACCAAGGACTAGGCAAAAATCTTTTACTTCAAAGATTTGTATTTGTGTGTGTGTGCATGTACAAGTCATGCAAAATTGCTAGGAAAAATCAACACGCACCAACTGGATTTTAATTTGTTAGATGCTAAAAAGCAAATTCAAATCTCAATAACTACAGAACTCTTAATGAAATTTTATATTTTAATATAGCTTAATTTAGTAAGTATTCCCACAATTTTTCAGTTACTAAATATTGCCAGAAAGGGTTGTATTTTAAAAATAAAATCCCTTTAATCAAGGGAGTTTCTCTAGAATGACATTGATCTAGTAAGACATCATCCACAAAGTGCTGTGTATAGCTGATAATGTAAGTCAGAAAAGCATTCTTCCCCAGGTTCTTCAATATTGAAGTTTGGTTTAAATAGGTTAACTGGTCTGAAAACTCTTTTAAGAGTAAAGAGGTATAAACCAAAATGTGGTAACTGCACAGAAAAGTAAAGGGCATCATAAAATAAAGATTATGTCCGAAACAGTCACTCAAACAAGTCTGTATTTACATCACAGGCATTTTTTTCATTCTCATTGCCCTATATTCTAAAAATAATTACAAGCCCATAAATAGCAATGATAGCTTGATTCAAGCTCATGTTCAAAACCAACAAAACTCTCACCTAGAACAGTACCACATATTGAACTTAAATTAGCAGATACTTTTTCATCTTTAAAGGTAAATTCTCAGAGTAGGAATATCCTCAAAATGCAACTTGTTAATTATTTCTAAGCTCACATTTCAAAGCATTTAGCGCTCTCTACTTAATCTTAAATTTTCATCCATTTTCAACATTTCTCATCTATGAAACCGCTGTCAACAGTTTTGACATATTCCCACTCAGCAGGTAGAAAGTTAAAGTTGGTTGCCCCCGTTACAGAAAACAATGTTTAATGAAAAAGAAACAACCAAAAAAACAGAACTTGTGAGAAAAAGTGTCTTCTATATAGATAGGCAAAAAAGCATCGCATTACAAAATTCAGAAGCTGCACTTACTCTTTACCCCTTTCTTCCCCTTTCGTTCCTTCTTGTACTGTTCCTTCAGTTTACTTATTAGTCCCTGGTCTACATCCCAAACCTCAGCAGTTGGGGACAGGTCATCTTTGTCTACATGCAGCATATTATTAAAAGAAAAAAAATCAGCAATTGGCAATGCAAGCTGTTGGCAATTTACTAACATAGCTGTATAAGAGCATTAATAAAAGTTCTCATTAATCTTTACTTTAAAGGTGCAGTCTCAGTTTTAAAGTTTACAAAATATTGTCTCATTTCAGAGAGTTTTCCAAGGCACTGTATATCATCAGTTACATATTTGAAAATTGTATGTTAATTTGTTACTAAGGAGCAAACAAATTAAGCTTCATAAGTAACTGTTTGTTAGATACTTCAAAACACACAAAATTCATTGTTGGTGTTCAGAAACAATTACTGCATCTTTAGAAAGACAGTGTTAAGAAATTATTCAGCCAGTGTTGAATAAGCAAATAAAAGTATTCATGCTATATCACTCATGAAAATGCAAGCTGAGTAAGTCAGTGCCAGTTTATTCATGAAGACCACCATGCATCCTCCACACTCATTCGACATGCATAAGAAAGAAACTGTTGGTCCTTTGTATAACCAGAGAAACAAGTCTGTGTGTACAGCTTTTTACATAAAGATGAAAAAAAAGTAATTTGCATAGGTGAATAAATTTGACATCCCACCGCATTCCAGCAATTAAATTATAATTAGCAGAAATACAACATTCTACAGTAGTTTCAGAATACATCCTTTTCTGTCTGACAAATATTGTAGTTATTCTCCAAGAAAAAAGTAATCTCCACTTTTTTTAAACTATCCATTCACAAATATTTCTGCAAACATAAAATTAGAATAAACTTGTTTCTAAGACAAAGTAAATGTAACATTTGCAGAAACAGTTTTGCTAAAAAACAAGTAGGCAGCAACCAAACTTGGTTTGTGTGCCAGTTAACCTTATTCTTTTACATATCAAGAATTTGTGAGAATAAAACTAAGTTCCTCAGTTCCCAACTTCCAATCATACCTACAATATCAGTGTTTTAATGAAAAATGTCATTTTTGAAGTTATAACCATTGCAGTCATTAAAGTGCATTAGAGGAGCCATACACAGCAAAGAAACATGCATTTAGGATGCAAACCAGTAGGAGCTATTCCAAGTACATGTTTCATGACGAAACATGACAACAAATGAAAAAATATTATGTCGATACATCCACCAAAAGACCATCATTCAAAAAGGGCTGATCAAAGACAAAGAGAAACAATCTTCATCAAAGAGGGGGAATACAGAAACGGCAAGGGTGGCGAAGGCATGAAACGGGCAACCTAACGGTAAAGTTCCTTGAGCTGTTCAATGACTGTGGAGAGGGAAGCAGGACAGTGACATACTACACCTAACTGCAGCTCCAGCTACCATGATCACAGGGCCAAAACATGGTCAAGAACAGTGATTAATCAGGAAATACAAGAGGCACAGAATGATAAGTCAGAGTATGTGCCCAAAAGTGGAAGGAAGCGGGGGGAGGGAGAGGAAGAGTAAAAATTCCTAACATTCCTAACTTCTAAAGCCTAATGAAAGGAAAGTAAGTTAAGAATGAATTTACATTAAAAAAACCAAACCCAAAGCACCATTAACAAAAAGAAAATTATCAGCCAGTTTAGGGTTGCAGAGAAGAACGTGGGAATTAAACTGAACCATAAGTAGAAAACACATAATACCAATGAATGTTGTTTAAAAAAAGAAAGCCAGAACAAAACTGTGTTTCTGGTATGTTTTAAAAGATGGCCTATAATTCAGTGATGGTGTTGACAAAATTGAAGTAATATGTCCAGTCTGTGTTCTACACGAGAACCTTAGAAAATGTCTGTAAGTTTACAAAAGATACAGGGCTTTTAGATATCAAGACAAAGAATTTGAAGGAAATGGGCTCATTCAGTCAACAGAAGGCAAGAAAAACATGTCTACAAACATGAATACTCAAAACCAATGCTTATAAGCTGCTGAGATGTAGGTTGTAAACAGAAAACTAGATAAAACACTAACTCTGATTAACCAGAGATGCTGGTTGAATTTCAATGAAGATTTCTTTTCAAAACCCAACAGTGTTTCTCTCAGGTATGCCTAGATGTATGGAACTATTTCATAACGGAGCCATGTAACTAGGACTCCATAATCTCCCCTAGTAATGAACTTCCTCGAATTGCCTGAAGTGTTTATAACCCAGTAAACTGTCATCTGACAGTGCAGAGAACCCAGAATACTCACTAGCCAACAACATTTAGTGGACAAAGAAATTTTTTTTTAAAATTTAAAAGATGACCTAAAAGACAGTGAATTCCTGTTACACTCTGCTACACAGAATTCTGGGCAGAGTCATTAATTCTCTGACTCATATCAAACTGTAAACAGAACGTGTATTTTTCATGGAGAGAAGTTCAATAATGAGCACATAATTAGTCATTAAAAGCACAATAGAAAGACTACATAATATGTAATATCCAATACAATAGAATGCATTAATTCCTGTTGCTTAATCAAACAGAAGTTTCATATGGAACTTTTTCTTGATGATACTTTACTACTAAAATGCATTTATAAACTTTTAATAAAAAAAAGTACATTAATTTTTGAGTGTGCTGTGTATTTTAACTCTTTATTTAACAATGTGTGAATTTGCTTATCTTTATTTTGAAGATAAGCTGCTCCTAAGTAAAACATGTCACATGACAGGGCACTAAATCACAACATCAGAAAACAATTTAAGACTCAAAGTATATTAAATGAGGCACTTCCAACAAAAAAAACCACCCCAAACCAAACCAAACAAATATGTAATCACAAAAAAGCCATATTATAGGGAAGAAAAAAGCAATGCAAACGTCCATACTTGGTGGCTAGTTTGCCTAAGTCTCCAATAGCAAAAATGTAACTGTCAAATCTGGCAATACTCCTACAGATAATACTTGTACAGTTAAGCATTGAAAGTAATAATAAAGCAAAACTAGGCAATAGGTTTGAAGTCTAAACATCAAAAGTTTGGTTTCCAGATACTAAGTGAAAGTGCTATAAAGAAATATGCATGTAAACATTTACATTTTTTCAGAGAGCCTAAATCTTCACAAGAAGAGAAGCACTAGAAGGATGCCAGTGCCAGGAAAGAAAACCAGGACGAAAAAAGGTGAGAAGAAAACAGAACAGAGTTAACTATCTACATTACGAAGATATAATTCATACTTCTAACTGAAATAATTCAGTTGAGGGTTGATAACAATTGTAGAGAGTAATGGCAAGTATTCATTTAAATGAAATTAGCCCTCAAAACCAAATCAATGGATGGAGATTTCAAGTAACACCTTCACAGAACTCAAAATAATGTGACCTGTTAAAATAAATTTGGTTTTATTTCAGAAGGCATTAGTGGGATAATATTTGAAATGTGATTTTTTGATAGGTAATAAAGAATCATTGACTTTACACCTAAAAAGTTTACATAATGATCTTTAAAAAAGTAGCACTAAACCTCGAGACCTGACAAAATGCATCCTTAAACATCCATTTAAGGAAAGATCAGTTGTACTAATATCACTGATATAGTATGAAAAAAAACATTGCTACTACAGCTGGAAGTCAGTCTTCTGACTCACTGAAATGGTAGATTAGTACAAGACATAATACAAACGCAGGGTTATTGTCTTCATATGGCAAA
Organism: Zapornia atra; assembly: GCA_013400835.1. Classification (NCBI taxonomy): domain Eukaryota; kingdom Metazoa; phylum Chordata; class Aves; order Gruiformes; family Rallidae; genus Zapornia; species Zapornia atra. Next base: position 758 of record VZTU01010634.1, on the reverse strand, counting down.
ACGCAGAATGCATACTATGATGAAAGTAGGTTTATGTTTCTTCTCTGCTCCCTGCCTCCTTGCCTTAGACACAAACATTTTTGGTAACGATGTAATTACTGCAGCTAAACCAGCTGTCACAAGTTGGTACAAACTCCCAAAACACTGCTTGATTTTTGCTATGGATTCACTTAAACTTTCAAAAAAGACTTCAAACCGCTCTCTGAAAAAGTTCAGTGGGTCAATTCGATTTCTAAAAAGGATTTTAAGATTCTATTGTATTTGATTTTAAAGTTTGGGACAACTACTGAACTGCTTGAAAACAAGTTGGAAAAAAAATTAACTTGCAAAGTCAGCATTGCAATAAATCTGAATTCCCCCTATTCTGGGTAACTACCTGAGGAGATGACAGAGATGTAACACACTGGAAAGTAATCTTGGAAAGCAATGACTTGGAATTTCAAGAGAAAAGCTAGTCAAGTTTCAGCAGTCTGGTGGGGGAAAAAGGGGATAAATCTTTGCATGAATTATAGAATCAATCTGTCTTTTGTTCTGTATACAACAGGAGTAAGATTGATGCTAGAATCAGAACTTTCCACATCACTACAGACTTGAAGGGATGTTGTAGAAAAAGTCAAAACCTTGGCTTCAGTGCCCATGAGATGTCTTATACAGAGAGACTTGCCTGTTTGGCCAAATAAAAAGATGACCAAGAAAGTAATCAAATAACTATGCCTTCAAAGGGCAACACCAAGCATCTAAAATGCTTCTAAAAGTAG
>VZTU01010633.1:47462-61358 GCA_013400835.1 Zapornia atra | reverse complement strand
CAAGGGCATGTAGCAGTAGGGAGGGGGTGGTGGTTTTAAACCAGAAAAGGGGAGATTTAGGTTGGATATTAGAAAAAAGTTCTTCAATATGAGGGTGGTAGATCACTGACACGTTGCCCAGGGAGGTAGTGGAGGCCCCATCCCTGGAGATACTCAAGGTCAGGCTTGATGGGGCTCTGAGCGACCTGATCTACTGCAGATGTCCCTGCTCACTGCAGGGCAGTGTGACTACATGACCTTTAAAGGTCTCTTCCAACCTTACACATTCTATGATTCTATGACATACCTTTAAGGCTCCATTACATTTTATTTAGACTCTAAAACAAAGCCAGCACAAACCATCAGGGTCAAAGAGGCTGTACAAACTCACTGACAGACTCTAGGGGAAGGACTGATCTCTAGTAGAAAGGGAACCATCAGACAGTCCTGTCAGTCAAGCAGACCTGCTGTGTGCAGGACTGCCATGAGCTACAGGAGGGTGACTGTGTGTGCAAGAGCACACTAGGACACACAGCAGCCATTAAAAGCACATTTTACCCAGGTCTGTCCCAGTGCTTTGGACATCTGTAGCTCCCACTGCAGCTCTGAGCAGGCCCATCCAGAAATCCAACCCCATTTTAAGAGAGAGAAGTGAATCCTACCATTTCCAAAGTAAAACAAGAGGAGCACCCAACTCACACTTCACACAAAGCTCACCTTGGTTAGGGCAACATCTGTTTTAAGTGACAACACCTTCTGGATGTCCCTTATCAAACACACGTGGGATTCAGCGGTGTTCAAAGACTGGAAGGACAGGAACAAAACCAGTTAGTGTGTTTGAGGTTCACCCTTGGGATTTGTTGCACCCCTGAAAGATGAGAACAAATTCCAGGGCTACTTTGGACATTTGACTCTTGACAAAACCAGTTAGTGTGTTTGAGGTTCACCCTTGGGATTTGTTGCACCCCTGAAAGATGAGAACAAATTCCAGGGCTGCTTTGGACATTTGACTCTTGTTACCAGATCTCTGTGCTCTCTGAAAGGAGCTCAGAGAGGTAAACCAAGAGAGTATTAAAACCAGTTTCAGTGACTTAGGTCAGTAACAGCTGGAATGGTGAGAAACAGCCAGCAACAATGCCAAGCTGTGTTTTAACTGCACAAAATTGGAAGGACACACATTGCCTTTCAAAACAGCCCAGGGGCAACAGACAGAGCTCCCAGAAAAGGAGGAAGAAATAAGCTTTACCTTTTTAATTGTATAACAACTAATAAAAAGCAATCCCTCCAGCTGAGAGCAGTATGCAGTCCATATCACAAAAATGCAGAGCCTCTGCAGGCAGTTTTACATACCACTTTCTCTATGATGGGCTGTAAGGTGTTTCCATACACGAGCAGCAGAGACTGTTTGTCTGGGCAGAAGCCAGCTGCTAGAATGGGGACTGGCTTTGGTGTGGAGTCCCCATCGTCCCCAGGTGTTGCTATCTGGATAGTACAGTTTGATGTTAAGGGTTTTTTGCAATAACTAAGAGGGGAAAAAAACAAACAAACAAAGGAATGAAAAAATTTCAAGATGTTTAGTTTAAACACTTCACTGTTTAATGCATCTTGCACATCTAAGCTCCTGTCATTAGCAGGTCTACAGCAAACTGAGCCAGTTGTTACACCTTTTACAGACAACTCAAGATGACTACAGGCACACAGAGTCTTGGCTAAAGCAAGCACAGCCCCAGCAAGTAAGTTCTCCAAAAATGTGCCCAGTAACCCAAGACAGAGAACTCCCTGGAATCTGGTTTGTGAACAGGTACAAGAGCTCAAAGGCTGCAGCAAAAGACTGAACTTTTCCTTGCAGCAATCCCAGAGCTTTCCCAAAGAGGCTCTCAAGACAGTATTAACTTACCCATTTAAGATATGTTCAAATAAATGCAACTGCCCATCTCTGCATACAACTGCTAACTTCACAGGCTGAAAGAAGGCACAGAAAAAGATCTTGGTTAGATCAAAGGACAAACCTCCTCTAAGTACAGGACACCAAGAAACAGCTGTATGGCTATGATCTGACTTTTTTCAGTAACTAGACACATTAAAAGATATGCCTAAATCCTTAAAGATGACAGAAGATACTGACATTTCAAGAACACTTGGAATAACTATTAGGATAGCAAAAGGTAAGTCACAACTTTACTGTATCACTACTGACATATCCCAATTTTAAGAGTTTGGCCAGTAGCAGACATATGTTACCATAAATATGTGAAATACCATACTTTTGGGACCATGTCTAGAGGCACAGGTCTACAAAGGTGCTGACATCATAAACATGCTTTGAGGAAAGAAACTAACATAAGTACTCTGAGCAATTAAATGGCAGATGTACATTACAGACTACTCTTCTCTCATGTGAAGAGTCTGAGAGAGTTGGGCCTCTTCAGCTTAGAGAAGGCTCTGGGGAGACCTTACTGCAGCCTTCCAGTACCTAAAGGGGCCCTGTGAGAAAGCTGGAGAGGGACTCTATCAGGGAGAGTAGTGATAGAACAAGGGGTTTAAACTGAAAGACAGTAAGTTCAGATTAGACACTGAGAAGAAACTCTTTACTGTGAAGGGGGTGAGGCCCTGGCACAGGCTGCCCAGAGAAGCTGTGGCTGCCCCTTCCCTGGCAGGGTTCAAGGCTAGGTTGGATGGGGCTTTGGTCAGCCTGATTTAGTGGAAGTTGTCCCTGCCCATAGCAGGGGTGCAGTGGAACTACATGATCTTTGAAGTCCCTGCCAACCCCTACCAGTCTGTGAGTCTGTAACTGGGTTCTCTTTCCCAGAGCAGAACTGTTCAACATTTTAATAAGACAGCTGCTTTGAGAGACTTGTACTTGCTGAAACTGAGCAACCTGGGGAATGCACACTGCTGCTTTATCCCTCTAAAGGCTAGTTAATTCAAAATACAGTTACACTGCCAAAGAAGTGGTTCTTTTTCTTGACATTTTTGCCTCCAAGTTTTAGCAACCATCTTGGTTACTGACTTGTGCTAAATAGGAAACAACTGACACTTCCATCATCAGGAGCAAAATTTCTGAAAACAGTGTTTGCAGTTAGTAGCTCTGAAAAGGAGTATTCTAAACTATCAGCTTCAGGAATACACCTGTAATAAATATCCTTATCCCCCATAACTGGTATTCAGATCTCATCTCTGTGAAACAGGGCACAAATACAAACCAAGCAACTTTCTTTACACCCTTGAAAGGAAACTTAGGTGGCAACTGGAAGTTGTTGAACATATGTGGTTAACAAACTATTGCTCCTACCTCTTCTTTGACTTCTGATACAGTCAGGTCAACAAAAGTTGGTTCATCTGTTACTGTGAAAGACATCACTGCACTCTTTTCTTTCCTATCTGATCTTATCTGCCTGGAAGACACAAAGAGCACACGTTATTCACCACAGCACAGACCACATCCCCTGCGCCTGCAGAGCGCTGTACAGCCTATACATCTGACTGAGGCAGCATCTACCTTACCCAAAAATACTCATGGCTCTTCATTTCAGCTTAGAAAGTGTCCTAAATTCCAAGTGCAAAGTAACTCCCAAATGACATTTAGCAAGGGAACTTAGCATACACCTTACAGGAAGTACAAAGAACAAGGAGGCCTATTACACAGAAGGTCCCTGGCACACACTAGTGATTCAGATGGCAACTGGAAGCATGCTCAGACACAGCCAAGGAAATTCACATCTTCATTCAACCATCAGTGAGTTGAAACCACCATTTAAGAGATCATCACTGCATCTCCAGAGTGCCCCTTCTGCTTAACCTTCTGTTTAACCACACACTTCAGAAGACCCTCAGCACCAATGATAAAAGTTATAAATCATGAAAGGCTTACATACCATACACTCAGTAATCGGTCATGTATAGCTCCAGACAAGAAATAAAGCCCTGTAATTCCATCAAAGGGCTTATTGTCATTCATAGGTTTCACTGTGGTAAACATTAATGATGACACTGATGTGGCATGGCCTGTGAAATGCTAAGAGGGGGGAAAAAAAAATATCAAGACCAACACTCTTACCATGATTGCTATAGGCAATCTCAGGGCAGAAATTAAGACAGTAGTTAAAGAATGTTAAGAAAGATTCAAGTGTTACTAAGTCAACAAGGACATTTCAGGGTGTGTTTTTTTTTTACTAGCAATCAGCTTCCTTGCACTGCTGTATTTCAAGGAAACTTTTTCCAGATATATATCAGGATTTTAAAAATTAAATGGGGAATCAAAGCCAAATTCCTCAGGACTAAGCCCATGCAAAAGAAACCACATCCACCTGTACTGCTGTTACTGTCAGAAAGCACTTCCTCCCCACCCACCCCCCATCCAATTTTACACTTCATCTTTTACAACGAAACTAGATTCACAGCTTCGTTCTCAACTGTAAGATAAATGTACAGGTGTGCTGACACAATAAGACTGTTCAACACCCCTACTCCCCTTCCCCCCCAAAAAAGCACCCCACTCAGTTCTTTAATCTACTTTCATAAATAGTGGTTTTGGTCACAGAGGATGCAGACATACATGCCAGCAAGTCCAGAGTAACAGCACATGAGTACACACTTACTTGACAGCAAGTACCAGGGAGATTCAGAGATTAGCTCTATCCTATCTGCTATCAGGCAAGAGAAGGAGGCTGCATTCATGGACAGCTAAAGCAGCGTAATTTGCTGATGCCTGAGCCCTGCTCAGGGAACAATGAGGGTTCTGCTCCTATGCTTTCCAACTGTGTCAGCAGCAAAACTGATAATGCCACCAGTCACAGGAAGTTTCCCAAAGAAACCTGGAAGCTTCAAGGAAGGACTCACGTCAAAGGTCAGGGAGCTCATGCACAAACCCATGCCAGCAGAAACTAAAACTGTGGTGAACTGAGTCTGCCTGCTAGAAGGGCACCAAGAAGGGATGCAGTGACAAACAACAGCACCCATCTGTCTGCCACAGGCTTGAGGAAAGGTGCTGGTAGCATGCTCAGACACAGCCAAGGAATTTTATGTCCTCATTCAACTCTCAGCAAGTTGAAACGACAGTTGAGGGTATCATCACAGCAAGAGCTTCCAGCAGGCCCCAGACTGCCAATGATCTCCTCACACCCAGTGACATTTCCAGATGCCCTATCAAGAAACACTAATTATGTAATGACACTAATCAAGACCAGGCTTTGTTTGGGGGTTTTTTTTGCATCTAGTTTAAGGAAGTTACTTACTCTGTAGACTTCTTTGGTCTCCAGGTCCCACAGTTTTATAGTCCTACCAGCTGAGAGCAGCATCTTCCCATCTGGGCTGATGCATAAGGACGTGACGCTGTTATTGTCGCCTTTCCACTTGCTGGGATTTGGATGGAGAGGTTTTTTTTGTCCAGAAAGAAAGAAGGTGGAGAAAGAGAGAAAACAGTTATTTGTCACCTCAAAAAGCACATCAACCACGCTGCATAATTCAAGCAAGAACTATTTTTTAGAAAAAAACATTTTAAAGAGGTCAAAGGTTAGATTAAAACTAGCTTGTTTCTGCTCCTCTCCTTCAGAAAGATTCCAGAGGGATCTTGCCAGGCTGGGAAGGTGGGACTGGGGGAACCTAATGAGGTTCAACACTGCCAAGTGTCAGGGGTTGCACTGGGGCAGGAGGAATCCCAGACATAGATACAGACTGGGAGAAGAGCTTCTGGAGAGCAGCCCTGCTGAGAAGGACTTGGGGATTGTGGTGGATGAGAGACTTAACATGAGCCAGCAGTGGCTCTGGCAGCTCGCAAGGCCAATGGGATCCTGGGCTCCATCAGCAGAGGGGTGGCAGCAGGGACAGGGAGGGGATTGTCCCTCTCTGCTCTGCCCTCGTGAGGCCCCATCTGGAGTCCTGTGTCCAGAGCTGGGGCCCCCAATACAAGAGAGATGTGGAACTGTTNGGCAGACAATGGCAGGACAAGAGGGAATGGATTGAAGCTGAAGGAGGGAAGGTTTAGATTAGATACCAGGGGGAAGTTCTTTACAGAGAGAGTGATGAGGTGCTGGACCAGGCTGCCCAGAGAGGTGGTGGATGCCCCGTCCCTGGAGGTGTTCAAGGCCAGGTTGGATGGACCCTGGGCAACCTTGTGTAGCTCCAGGCCTGGAGGTTGGTGTCCCTGCCTGTGGCAGGGGGGTTGGAGCTCTATGATCCTTGTGGTCCCTTCCAACCCAGACCATTCTGTGATTCTATGAAATTGGTTTACACAAAACCAGAGGAACTCAAAAACATAAAGGTAATTAATACTGAAGAACTGTTGACTTTTTAAAAATATTTGCTTATTCTGTTCTGAATTTCTCTCAAGAGTTCCCTGCTACTCAAAATAGGGTAAAAGGAGCCACAACATTTCAAGACCTCTCATTACACTGTAATCCAAAAAGCTTACACCAACCTGTTCAGAAAGGCCTTCTCAACACTAAAATTCAAGAGTTTCAAGGCCCAGTCACTTCCTGACCTTCCTCCCAAAGTCTGTCAATATTGACAATAAACTTTGCCTTAAAGGTCTGTGGTTCAAAGCATTATTTAAAATAAATACAAAAAACCTGCACCTGCTTCAAAGAAGTACTACACAATTCTCCTAAGACAAAACATGGCAAGGAAAACATCAGCACAAGCCTTTTACAGTTAGGATGTACCCTGCAACCCATCACATTCTGATTTTGAACTGGTGCTCTGGAAATACTTCCAAATCATTTTCCCATTCTGAAGCAGCACCTCTCCTGTCTTCCAAAACAGAGCTCACTTGCTGTACCACTTCTGATTCCATTTCACAGGAGCTGAAAGCTTTACTGCCTACAAACCTGACAAACAACATTTACACCTTACAGAGAGTGTAACAAGATTTTGCATTCTCTTCCAAAGAGAAGTTCAGGACTAAGAATTTGAAACCACTTAATAACGTGAACCCAAGAAGGTAATTTCAAATGTCCTAAAAAGATTAGCCTAGCAGAATGTAAAACACAGCAAAAATCAGTTTTGTACTTTTAAAACTCCTGTAAAATCCTATAAAGAGTATCCAGTGGGGTATCAAGCTGTGCAAGATGATGCACAGAATGCCTCTGAGCATTCAGGTAACTTAAGACATGAAAAAGCTACAAGCAGAGAAACAAGTAGTCATCCCAGGCACTTTAGTCTACCTCTCTCCACCACCTTTGTCTTGCCTCTTCAGAAGCTCCCCTGCCCAACAGCTTGTTCCTCTGCCAGTGGTTTCACTGTGTGCTGCACAAACCTCCTGAAGTGATTCTATGAGCTGCTTCCAGAGTGATTAAGAAAATCAGGCCTAAAGCCACACGGCTTCCATTGCCTATCTAGCAGCCCACATTCTATAGTTACCTAGAAGCCTGGGAATCAAAAGATGTTGAACAATTTTTGACCCAGAAGCAGACATCCTGAATTCTCTGTGGTGTAAGTAAGGGTTCATTTCCAAGGCCTGACAAGTGCTAAAGAATGCAGGCAATCTCATAGATTAATTGCTCATGCCCAATGTTTTTGGATAATTTGTTCCTTCTAATTTCATCAATTTAAGTAACATTTTAGAGAATGGTTTTCTTTTACTCTTTTTTTTTAAATTTAGTTCTAACTCATATCACCAAGTAAAAAGCAGGATATTATATTGCTGGTGTACTTTTAATGTATGCAGAAAAGATTATTTGAATTAAAGAATACAATGCCTCTAATTACCTTTTGTAAGCACAGCCCCCCCAAAAGCAGCAGTATGGAACAGTAGCAGAGGGAAACACCAAAGATGAAGCATAAAAGGAAAATGTTTCCACATTTGAATCAGACTGGTTTGGGTTGGAAAGGACCTCAAATATCACCTAGTATCAACCCCCTGCCATGGGCAGGGACACCCCCCACTACCTAGGTTGCCCAAAGCCCTGTTCAACCCAGCCTTGAACACTGCCAGGGAGGGGGCAGCCACAGCTTCTCTGGGCAACCTCTGCCACAGCCTTACCACCCTCAGAGTGAACAATTCTTCCCTTCTATCTAACCTAAATCTATTGTCTTTCAGTTTAAACCCCATACCCTTTGTTCTATCACTATAGGCCCTTGCGAATGGTCCCTCCCCAGCTTTCCCATAGCCCCTTCTTTAGGTACTCAAAAGGCTGCAATGAGGTCTCCCCTGAATCTTCTCTTCTCCAGGCTGAGAACAAGCCCACCTCTCTCAGCCTGTCTTCACAGGAGAGGTGCTCCAGCCCCCTGATCATCTTTATGGCCCTCCTCTGGATTCACTCCAATAGATCTATGTCTTTCTTGTAATGGGGACCCCAGAGCTGGACGCAGTGCTACAGGTGGGGTCTCACAAGAGGAGAAATCACTTCCCTCAACCTGCTGGTCACACTGCTTTTGATGCAGCTTGGGACAGCTGTAAGACATACAGCTTTCTAGGCTGCACATGGGTGCTTTGTGTCATCATGTAGAGCTTTACATCAATCACTGCCCCCAAGTCCTCCTCCTTAGGGCTGCTCTCAACCCATTCTCCTCCCAGCCTGTAGCTGAGCTTGGGATTGCACTGACCCACATGCAGGACCTTGCACCTGGCCTTGCTCAACTTCCTATGTTTTGCACAGGCCCACCTCTGAAGCCTGTTAAGGTCCATCTGAATGGCATCCCTTCCCTCTGGTGTGCCTACCACACCACACAGCTCGGGGCTGTTGGCAAACTTGCTGAATGCCACCATTCATATCTCTGACAAAGATGTTAAACAGTGCCAGTCCCAGTACTGACCCCTGCAGAACACCAGTCATCACTGGTCCTGACTTACTCACTGAGCCATTGCCCACAGCTCTCAGCCTGACAGGGACTCATCTCAGGTGCCTGTATATGGAAACGCACTGTGGGATACAAACAGGGTGAAACAGATACAGGCAGCTTCAGAGTCAAAATTCTCACTGGGATCACAGAGAAACAGTGGTATAGCTTGCTGGGCAGGACTGCTGTGATACATGGACCTTTAGGAAGGACGTGTCAGGAAGGCAAAGGGAGAGGTTTCTCCACAGAATAGCGCAGCATGAGCGCATGGAGCATCCTCGAAGACTGGCACAGGAGCAGTACAGCACTGACAGGTGAGTATGAGAAGAGACCAGTGAGGGTGATATGGTGGGTATCTGCTACAGACTGTCCAATTTAAAGAGACATAGGTAGATCTTCATAATGCCATGCCCTGGATCTCCTAAGGGGCTTTACCCACCCCAACAACTGTGGAAGGGCAGCATCGTTAAGGCAGAACTAGACCCAGAGATTGCTGGCAAGTGCTGAGGACCTTTTCTTGAGGCAAGTGATTTGCAACCAACCTACAAAAGGTGCTTGTACTGGATCAGCTTCTCAAAAAAACAAACCAAAAAACAAAAAAAAAAAAGGGCAAGAACTGGTAAGGGATGTGATCATCAGTTAAAATGTCCAGCTATATTTAATCACAAAACAGGGTTCCACAAGACAGTTGATTTAAAGACCCTGGGGAAAACCAAGCAAGGTAAAACATCAGGATGACAACCCTGGACTCCAGAAGGACTTATTCAGAGAACTAATTGACAGGATCCCACTGGAGGCTGCCCCAAGGGGCAAAAGGGCCCAGTAAGGCTAGTTGCTCTTCCAGAATAACCTCCTCAAAGCAAAAGCACAGTCCACTCCAGTGAGCAGGAAATCCCCAGGCACTGCAGAAGGCTGACCTCACCAAGGGGGTAACTCCTGACTCAACCACAAAGAAGCAGTATAGAGGACTTGAAAGTGGGAACAGGTTACACATAGGAACATAAAAATATTGTCCAGGAGCGTAGGGACAGAATTAGCCAAAGCTCAGATGGTGTTCAAACCAGCAGGGAATATGACACAGCAAAAGGACATCTACAGGCAGCAGATCAGCAACAGTAAGATGATGACTGAAGAATCACAGAATCGTAGGGGTTGGAAGGGGCCTCCAGAGATCATGGGGTCCAACCCCCCTGCCAAAGCAGCTCCCTAGGACAGGTCGCACAGGGAGGCGTCCAGACGGGTCTTGAATCTCTCCAGAGAAGGAGACTCCACACCCCCTGGGCAGCCTGTCCCAGGGTTCCCTCACCCTCACTGGGAAAAAGTTCTTCCACATATTGGTGTGGAACTTCCTGTGCTCCAACTTGAGGCCATTGCCCCTTGTCCTGTCCCCACAGACCACTGAGAAGGGGCTGGCCAATTCCCCCTGCATCCCATGCCTAATATAAACACTAATTAGGTCCCCCCTTAGTCTTCTTTTCTCCAGACTGAACAGCCCCAGCTCACTCAGCCTGTCCTCATACGGGAGATGTTCCAGGCCCCTTAATCATCTCCATAGCCTCCTCTGGACTCTCTCCAGGAGATCCCTGTCTTTTTTATCCCAGGGAGCCCAGCACTGGACACAACACTCCAGGTGGGGCCTGACCAAGGCAGAGTAGAGGGGGAGGATCACCTCCTGTGACCTGCTGGACACACTCTTCCTGATGCACCCCAGGATCCCATCGGCTCTCTTAGCCACCAGTGCACAGAATAGCATGGGCACAAGAAAGCATGGCCCTGCTGCTGAGTGGTGCAGGGACCCACTCAGTACACAGAACAGCACTGCAGAGCAAAGTTCCTCAGGCCTCCCACGTTCCCAAACCTAAGTGCCACAGTCAGAGAGGGCAAAGCACTCCCTATAGTAAAGGGAGATCAAGTTAGGGACCCCAACAGCAAATCCAACTCATGTAACTCCTGAGGACTGAATGGGATGCATCCAGAAGTCCTGAGGCCAATGCCATGACAAGACAACACTATCATTTGAAATGGCCACACAGCTCCAGAGAAATTTCTGATGACTTGAAAAGAATAGAGACAAAATATATCTAACAAGAAGGAGAATCCAGGAAACACTAGGGAAAGTTATACAACAAATGCACCTGGAAGCCATTCCAGGCTTACAAAGGTCACAAAGTGACTTGGGAACAGGCAGTGTAGATTTACAAATGGCAAGTCCCACCTAACCAACCTGATTGCCTTCTTAATGAGACAACTGTCTTGGTGGTTGAGAGGTTCTAATATGCTATTCAACATGACTTTAGCAATGCTTTTGACAATGTCTCACACAGTATCATTGCAGACAAATTGGAGACATGTAGACTGAATGGATGGGCTCTAAGGAGGTGTAAGACCTGGCTTGGATCACTGAGCTCAAACAGCTGTCATGTATGAAGTCTAGCTTGTGGCCAGATATTGGTGTCACTCCCCCAGGATGTCTCAATGCTGTAATTGGCCAGGTCTTCAGTAATGATCCCAAAACAGGACAGAATGCACACAGAAGTTCCCATTCAATACCAAGCAGTTGATATGCTGGAGGGCAGAGCCTTTACTCAGGGGCATCTCAGCAGGCATGAGAAACAGCGTGTCAGAATCTCAAAGGAAAATGTGAAGTCCTGAACACAGGATGAGAAAGTCCCAGTAAGAGCCTGGGGACAAATGGCTAGAGAGCAGAAGAGGAGCCTGCAGTCCTCATAGTCAAGCTGAGGCAACAAGGTAAACTTCACACTGACTGGCATCAGCTAGCATGTGGCCAGCAGGTCAAGTGGAGGGATTCCTCCCCTCTGCCCAAGTTTTGAAACTGCATCAGAGCATCACGCCCAGTTTGGGACAAAATGCAGCTTAGGGACTAGAGCATGGAAGAGGAAAAGGTGAGGGAACCAGATGTGTTCAATGCTAAGAAGAGATGGCTAGAGGGAGATTTTGCAACCATCTTCTACAACTTTATGCAAGATCTCAACTGAATACAACCTGAGGATGCATCTGCTTTGCCAGGGAATTTGGTTTCTGTGCAGCACCCACACCATCCTTAACAAAACCAGTAGAGCTGCAGGAAGAATAATCAAACAGTGGGAAATGTTAAGAGAAGAGTGCAGGTGCTTTTACTAGGATTTACTGAAGAAAGGTAACTAGGATCATTACTAGAAATCTTGGTTTCTTCATTGAAGTTCAAAAAAAGTTTGACTCTATTGTAACAGAAAGCAAACACCTACACCAGGCATCTTGTTACTCTGCACTGAGCTCTACTTTGCTGAGGGAGCTGGGCTTGTTCAGCCTGGGGAAGAGAAGGGTGTGGGGGGACCTCATTGCAGCCTGCCAGTCCCTGAAGGGAGCAGAGAAACAGGAGGGGAATCAACTTTTTAAAAGAGCAGCCAATGGCAGGACAAGGGGGAATGGACTAAAGCTAAAGGAAGGAAGGTTTAGATTAGATATTAGGGGGAAGTTCTTTACAGAGAGAGTGGTGAGGGGCTGGAACAGGCTGCCCAGAGAGGTGGTGGATGCCCCATCCCTGGAGGTGTTCAAGGCCAGGCTGGATGGGGCCCTGGGCAACCTTGTGTAGCTCCAGGCCTGGAGGTTGGTGGCCCTGCCTGTGGCAGGGGGGTTGGAACTCTCCTGATCCTTGAGGTCCCTTCCAACCCATGCCATTCTATGATTCAGTGATTGCTCATCAGTATTTTAAACCAGCAGAGCTCTATGATTGCTCATCAGTACTTTAAACCAGCACAGCCTGCTCAGACAGCCAAGTGGAACTGTCCCCACTGCACATCAGTAGTGAGCGAAACCAAGTGGGTATCATCACAGCAAGGCCTTTGAGGAAAGCTGGGTGCTTGCAGCCAGTCTGACTGAGGTGAGGTGTTCCAGTGATCTGCTTCCCCATACATCCAAAGATGTTTCCTAGAATTTAGATATTTCACCATCCTGTAAGTGACTGAAAGCCCATGTTCCCCTGAAAGTTAGGATGGAGGGACTCAAATCCCTCTCAGCAGAGTTTTTTCCATCCAGACTTTTCAATACACAGAGTAAAAAAGCCAAATATAAGAAATACTCTTCTATCCCTCAACAAAACCACCCCCAAACACAGAAAAGACTGCTGGCTGTATTTTTTTTTATTGCAGCATTTCCCAACAGGGCCTCAATTAGAATCTGCAAAGGAAGGAATACACAGAGCAAATGCCAACAAATTTGATGAAAAAACAGCATCACTTACCACTTTACTTTGCAGGTCTGTGTGTTCCATTCCACGATGTGTCTATCATCTGAACAGCTATACAAGCAGCCGTTGTCCTGATGCCATCTCACACAGTTTACTCTACTGTCATGACCACCATCCTGTGAAAGGTAAGAGGGTCAAGCTCATTAATAAATGATTAAGTCTTGACTGTGTCTTCCCCACACCAACAGTGTGAATAAGCTGCTCCTTTGGGGGCTAAATTGAAATCATGGACAACTTGGAGAGGGTGTGGTTTTAAATACCAGTATACATACAATTATCTAAGTCGGATAATTCCTATTTTGCTATGTAGACGTTAAGTATTTGGATTAATTCTTGTTCTAACATTTCATAACAAAAAAATGATCCTGCCCACTATTTTTATATATGCTCAAAGGAAAGGCTAGCACAGGTGTCTTGCTGATAGTCATGCAAGTGCTTGCTTAAGTACATTCAGAGATGGGTATCCTTCCCTTTGTACTCAGCATTCAAGAATGATAGAATCATAGAATGGTCTGGGTTGGAAGGGACCCCAAGGATCAGAGCGCTCCAACCCCCCTGCCACAGGCAGGGACACCAACCTCAGGCCTGGATCTACACAAGGTTGCCCAGGGCCCCATCCAACCTGCCCTTGAATACTTCCAGGGATGGGGCATCCAATACTTCTCTGGGCAGCCTGTTCCAGCCCCTCACCACTCTCTCTGTAAAAAACTTCCCCCTAATATTTAATCTAAACCTTCCTTCCCTTAGCTTTAGTCCATTCCCCCTTGTCTGCTCCTTAATCCATTCCCCCTTATCTGCTCTTTTAAAAAGTTGAATCCCCTCCTGCTTATAAGCTCCCTTCATGGACTGGCAGGCTGCAATGAGGTCCCCCCACAGCCTTCTCTTCTCCAGGCTGA
>VZTU01010633.1:2208-40717 GCA_013400835.1 Zapornia atra | reverse complement strand
ATTGCCCCGGAGGGGGGGAAGGAGGAGGAAGAGGAGGCGGAGGCGGAGACGGCTCCTCAGGCGCCTGTTGAGGCGGTGGGAGCGCGTCCCGCCCCGTTCCGCGCCGGGGAGCTGGCGCTGGCGGAGATGCGGAGGAAGTACAACACGACGCTGAAGCTGCTGTGCCGGCTGGAGGCGGGATCGGTGTTGACCAGCCCCAACGGCCGCCTGCCCCACCGGGACATCATCGGGCAGCTGCCCGGGCAGGTGCTGCGCACGTCGGGCAGGGCGCGGCTGCTGCTGAGGCGGCCCTCGCTAGAGGAGTACGTGCTGCTGATGCCGCGGGGGCCCACCATCGCCTACCCAAAGGTACCGACCGCTCAGCGGGAGGTCGCTGCCCCGAATCTCCTGCTTAGTCGGTAAAAGTAGTGACCTGCCGTGTTTCTCTCACCCGCAGGATATAAACGCTATTTTAATGATGATGGATGTCCACTCGGGAGACACTGTTTTAGAGAGCGGTAGCGGGACTGGCGCTATGAGCTTGTTTCTGTCCAGAGCAGGTGAGAACCTGGGTTGAGAAGGTACAGAACCAGCCCGATTCCCTCGGGCTGGTACATGTTGCCTTTCACGTGACCAGATGCTTATGGTTAGTTCTTAAAAACTTTGCTGCCATTTATGCATTTGCATATAGTTTGTTGACGTAGAGGAAGATCACTGTGCTAGAGCCAGTGCAGGGACCACAAACAGGTTTGTCTGTATTTCAAGGACCGTAGTACAGAGGGTTACTGAAGGCCCTGCAGAAAGCTGAGTTTCAGCCATTGTTATGGTTTGCTTTGGTTTAACCATACTAGACGGTTTATCCAATCTCCTGCTCTTCTGTTTCCTTTTCCTCACCTTGATGGGCCACCCAGACTGCTGGGTACCAGCGACAGTGGTACACACACACTTATTTTGCCATGTTGTAGCCCACCTGGTTTGATGTTAGGTCTCAGTGCTCTAAAAGGTAGAGAGCCTTTGCACTCAGCAGTGTGAGCAAGGGTGAAGCCTCACCCTTCAGCTTCATCTCGTACCTCGTTAGCGCATCACATTCCAGAGTAATTTGGTTTACGGGCTCCTGATAGAACAACTTCCTTAAGGAGGGAAAAAAAACCCAAACCAAATGAAGAAATAATTCCTTTTGCACACACCTGATAAATTAAGCACCGTTTGAATTTGGATTTCAAATTTTAATTTCTTTAGTGTGTTTCTGCAGTTGCAGAATACTGCCCCTCTCTGCAGCATCAAAGGACTTTTAAGGGTAGAGGTGGGAACTTCATCGTGGGTGATCTTGAACTGATACATCAGAACAGCACAAGCTGCATTACCTTGAAGGCTTGTGTTCAGAGTCGGCGCTTGTGGGCAACCCGCCATCAGAGTAACTGATACCTGAGGGTGGCAGCAGCGGTCACTGAAGCTGAGAAGCAGCCTGTATCCTGATGTGCTGTGAAACCTCCACACGAACATTGCTTGTTTTACAGTTAACTCCAGCATATGTTGTAAAGCATCGTTATAGACTGGGCTGTCTCTGTAAAACATTGACAGTTCGGGCTGTCTTTGTGGTTGTACTCTGTCACTCAAGAGTTTGAGACAGAAAACGTTTCAGTACTCCCACTTCCAGCCAGCCAGGTAGCTGTGGGAGGTGGTATCCCCTCTTATGCTCTTGTGAGGGAGACAGCTGATCAGATCAGCTGCTCCTTTTGTTCAAGTCCATTAAGTCACCTTAGAATTCAAGGGCAGTGAATTAGTTTACTCTTCCTCTCCCTGTAGTGGTGCTTTATAGCTGCTGTCCCTGGGCACGTGCTTCAGGATAACCACACAAGGCCTTTCAGAAGCATGAGGGGTTTTTTCTGATGGAGTTTAGTATTCAGCAAGTATGTTACCAGTGCCATCAATCCACCCTCACTTAGGGATGCCACAATGTAATGCTGAGGGTAATGTGAGGAGCTGGGAATGGTTACGCTCAGTGAACAGTACAAACTAGAGTACTGAGCTTAAAGTCAGTGAGGGCATGTAAGCAGCAGCAAAGGGAATCTGGAGGATCCCCTACAGAGGTGAACAGAGGAGGTTGTTCTCCTTACTCCTTTGGTTTAGCTGCAGTAATCTCTACCTGGCACGCTAATTCAGTTGAAAATGCTTATTTTGGTGAACAGTCATTAAATGCTGCCCTGAGCTCACTCAGCTGCAGGTGCTCATGATACCCATTGGACCCAGGTTTTGAGGTCAGCAGTTGCACCTCTGCTCCTCCTACTTTTATTCCTTAGTTCCTTGCAATCATCCTTCTGCAACAAACCAGGTTTCCTGGTACTTCCATGATGGGGGTTTTAAGATAGTATGGAATTATGCTCAAAGCAGGCACTGCTGCTGTGGGAACTAGAAGCAGACAAAACTGAAGACCCACGTCAGCACTTCTGTTTCCAGAGATGCGTTTGGAGGGAGGGAGAGTCATCAGCTTTTCCCATCTTCCCCTGCATGCAGACCCTAAATCCAAAGAAAGAGATTCAATACCTGGTGTTGGCTAAGGCAAAAGTTAGCTTTTGCTAAATACAGCAAATTATTTGCTGCCTTGGGTATTCAGTCCACTGTGGTCATTTCAAATGGACCCAGACTTACTGATTATTCCTCTCCTTTTTCCATTTTATCCAGCGGGTTCCTCAGTTTAATCTAGCTGTACCTATATCAAGTCAGCAAAATCCTTGGCATCACCAAATGGTTAACCCTACCCCTTGTAAGAAAGCAGTCCTAGAGTGCTTCTTGAGTTCTATCTTGAGGAGAGATTGCATTGCTGTTTTCAAATTGATTTAACTGAAATCAGCAGCAAATACAGACGGTGTTAGTCACAGCTCAACACAATCTGGCACTGACTCAGAGAGGCAGGTTGCTCTTTCCTAATGGTGGCTGATTTTGCCACCATTCAATACAGTGATACCCAACAAGATAAATATGTGCTTCACAGGTAAATGCTGGAATTAAATCTAGTGGACGCGTTACCAAGGTCCATGGAAGTATTTAATTTCCTAAATTCTCATCGACTGAACATATTTCATTAGTCTCCTCTCTTTGTGCTACTCTCACCTATGTTTTCTGTTCCTCCTTCAGTCTTTCCCAGAAACTACTGATGTGCAGAAAGACAAAGTTAAGACTCTGTTAAGAATGTGGCATTTGCCATGACTTTAAGGCTGCTGAGAACTGGAAAAGACCATGTGCACCAACTTGACATACTGCAACTTCACAATAATGAAGAGTTTTGCCCAGCTGTTTTAACTAGTTGTCCTTATTTTTTACAGAAGTCAGTTTCATAATGTAGGGATCTTTGGAATGAGCAGAGAAGGAATAATCAGTGTGAACAATTTTATTCTTCCAGTAGTTCCAAACTGATAATCTTGAATAATAAGGAGAGTTGGTGCTACAATTCTGCAGCTGTTTAAATGAGTGATAAAAGGTGATGTTGCCAAACCCCTCCTTCCTTACGTGCTGGCTCTGGCCAGGGGTCTGATCCAGGGTGAGCCAGATCAGGGAGAGGCTGCAGGAAAACCCATCCCTCCTTTTGTTCCATTCTCTGCATAGGTTCACAGTGGGATCACATCAGTGAGGGAAGGAGCCTGGAGACTCCAACCTAAAATGGGCTTTGAAAGTAACAGAACCTCACTTGCTGAGCTGCTGATGGCTGAAAACTGTCTTTCCCATTAAAAAGTATCAAGGAGAAAGAGAAGCTAATGGTGTGATAGGTTTGAGAAATTAGGTTGCTACAAGGATAGAATAACTGAGCAATGCACACCCCTCTGTCTATGCCTGGATTTCCTTCTAACAGTTCCTTCGTTGAAGAACGTTACACACAGGACTCATATGGTAGGCTTCAGGATATTAGCAGTAAGTTTTAGTAATAGAATGATTTATTACAATTAACAGTAACAGGAAGGTAACACAAGCCCGTGTAAATCCAGGAG
This sequence comes from Zapornia atra, assembly GCA_013400835.1. Classification (NCBI taxonomy): domain Eukaryota; kingdom Metazoa; phylum Chordata; class Aves; order Gruiformes; family Rallidae; genus Zapornia; species Zapornia atra. The sequence continues at coordinate 36,755 of VZTU01010633.1, read as the reverse complement.
TATATTTGAAAACTTGTCTGTGGGGCTGAGATCAGTGAGTGAACAGATGTGGGCATTTTCTTAACATGTCCCTAACCCTATAGAGTGACAGGGGGAGAAAGAGCCATGCAAGCCTTCCTAAAAATGAGGACTGTCAAAAAATATTTAAAACTATCATTTTCAAATCTTATTAACAGCAGAAGCAGCCACTGTCAAATTTGTAGCACGTGAGGAGTGACCCATGTTGGGGCTTTCTCAGCTGGTACCTCTAGTAGCTGTAGCAGAAGGATTGTAGACTGATGGGCCAAAGACACTCAAGTTGTCTTTTGCTGCAGGAGTTACTTTGGGAGGACATCTTGGGAACAGTTTGTACTACTGTAACTATGCTTTACTTCATCAGGGGATTGACAGATTTCAGTCTGTGAAAGAACTGAGCATTTAATGTATTTGTTGTAAACCTAAAGAAAAAATAAAATGCAGTTGTTCCATATGTGATTACTTCCTAGAGTGAAGTCAGGATTTAAAGGTGCAGTTCTGCTATTTACTATGTTACTTTTTCTAAATTCTTTATTACAGGCAGGAAAAAATATGAAGTCCTGTGTCTTTTGTTTTCAGTTGGGCCCAAAGGACGTGTTCTAAGTTATGAAATCAGAAATGATCATCATAACTTGGCTAAGAAGAACTACAGGCAGTGGCGTACTGCCTGGGAAATAGGCCATACGGAAGAGTGGCCCAATAATGTGGATTTCATTCTTAAGGACATTTCAACAGCTGCTGAGGATATGAAATCTGTAACACTTGATGCAGTAAGTCCAAGAAGAATCCCCCCATTTGACAGTTATCTTTTTCTGCATAAATTAAAACTTTAAGTCCTCACACTCACAGTGGGATTCACATATCTGTTTTAACATGAGAGAAAACACTTGGAACTTCATCAGTGAAAGATTGTGATTTTTTTGTCTGATGACAAGTATTTTCAAGGTTTCAAAGCTACAGTTTCCCAAATGAAAGAGCAATATGGCTGTAGTACAAATGCTACAATGAATCACTGCTGTCTTCTAAGCAAAGGCAAACTCAAGTTCTTGTATTTTGGAGAACTGGACATTTGTGTATCTAAAGCATGTTTTTCAAACATTCACTTTGAAGAAAAATACACAAGGTTATTGAAAATACAAATATGTGAACATTGTCATCAGCTGTATAGAACTCACAGTATAACTAAGGTCTAAGTTTGAGTAAGGAACGCTCTTGCTTGCTCTCCTGTCATGCTTTTCATTCCCAGACTTTGTAAAAGGAGCTGTGCTGGGGTAAACAGCTAGATGTTAATCGCTCTTCCATGTAACACAAACTACTTACATTTAAACAAACCACAATTGCTTTAAACAGTTTGAGCAAAGAAATAAAATATATAGCATAAAAATGCTACTTTTTAATACTTTTTAAGTAACACTATACAGGAAGGATCAGGCATTGCATATACCGCTGTTTTACAGTGTGAATAATTTTCATGGGGGAGATGGGTAAAGTGCCAAAGATGGGAGTTTTCTAAATCTTGAAGCAAACAGGAAGTTAGATGTTGAGACTGTAGTTTGATCTTTTAACGATAAAGATTCACTTCAAATGGTTTTAGTTTTATTACATTTGAAAACTACATATCCAGAGGTGCTAGTAAATGTCTCCCAAAAGCTTTTATTAAAGTCAGCATTACAGAATTTAATTAGTAGGAGGTTTAACATTAACCTCTGCCTACTGTGCTGGTGAAACACTACTTGCTGGTTTAATAGAAATTCATTTAGAAGTAGCAAGGACTTTGTGTTGTCAGTGTGTGGGTCTCAGGTTTCTCTAAGGTTTTGAGATGCAGTAATTAAACTGGCTTGTGATTACATGCTGCTGTTGTATGCATTCATTTTCCAAAGAGAACTCTTTTTTTTTTTCCCCTCCAAGCATTGTTGTTATGTAAAAACATTACATGTTTTCTCAGTAAGTATTAATATATCTGTAACTGTCTTTTGCAGATAGTTCTGGATATGCTCAACCCTCAGTCTGCTCTGCCTGTTGTATACCCAAGTCTGAAACAGGGTGGTGTGTGCGCTGTGTATTTAGCAAAGTAAGTACTTCCAGCACCTACACATTTATTCAGACATGGCCTAACCTTGTAACAAACATAAGCATCTTTTAAAATATATATCCAGCATGAATGAAATGTTTAACAAATTATTTCTTCCCTGTGTAATTTCTTTTCAGCAAGTTGCACTCAGTACAAATTATACCTGGCCAAATCACTTGGCTGTTACTTTGGGAGTACTCTCATTATGGTCAGTGAAAGTTTTCACTTAACTTCCAGTTCAGTAGGTGGGTTGCTAGCTCCTTCACCCACAAATTGAAGGACTCGTGTAACCTCAAAGGTAAACAACATGACACAAGCAGTAGAAATGAAACTTAAGAGAATACAATTGTGAGTTTTCCAAATACTACTTTATCCTTTGCATCTCTTCAAAAGCATCACACAGGTTATTGACCTTTTAGACAGAATACGGACCCTCAGACTCCCTTTTGTGTGTGAAAAGATCATTGAAGTGACTTACAGAAATTGGTTGGTACTCCCTGCTAAAATGAAGAATTGCAAGTCAAACCTAATGGTGGAAACTGAAGAAAATAATGAAGAACCACCTCAAAAGGAATATGGGGAAATCCACATTCAGGATCAAGTAGTTCTTCAAGAAAGCGAATATGATGGTAAGAACGTTACTGCTGGTGAGAGATCCTGTTACTGCAGTTTGATAATCTAAGGATGTAATGAAGGCAAAGTCTCTAGGAAGAGGCAGTGTTTTTTTCCTTAGGTCAGCTGAGATGTGAAGACTAGATCAGCTTCCAGCCCTTGTCAGGTTTGAAAGAGGATGTATTAATGGCTATTTAAATGTTTTACTAAAAGCCTAGACTAAGTAGAAATCTGCAAATAAAGAGTGACTGCCCTTCTAGTACTGTATTCAAACTTTTTTTTTAAAAAACAAAATTCAGTCCTCCGTACTTGGTCCTCTAAAGCAGCAACAGGACCTGAAGGACTTAAGGATCCCACAGAAGAAACTTTGGCAGTGGGCTCTGTTTTGTAATCCTGCTGTTCTAGCAAATACAAAAAAAGAAGCCTCATGACGGTGCAGATTGAATGTACTGATAGGTGACAACAAAGCACTTCAACAGAAGCAAAAAGAATTTAAAATATGTCAAGGAAAAGTAATCCATGTGTGTTGGCAACTCTATCTGTGTGTGTGTGAAATTGTTTTGAAAGAATTACATTTACTTTTCACAGAAGCACATTCTGATGATGAAAAACCAAACTGCTCGGTGCCTTACGTTGCTAGACCATCTTATTGGCAGGAAGGTCATTCAGGTGAGACACTTGGAAAATGGGGGTTTTTTTAATCTTAAGTGTTTAGTGTTATTTTCAAAAATAGGGGGGATTTTTTGTACTTGCACGTGGCATGTATTAGATCATGAAATCATACAAGTTATAATAATAAACTAATCACTGTATATTGAAATTCTGACGTAGTAACTTGTTTTGGTTTTTCAATTAGCATTCCTTACCAAGCTGAGAAAGTTTCGACCGCTCGTTTCGTGATGCTGCTGGGCTGGTACCTGCTAATTTCAGCATTGTGTCAGAATAAAACAAAACGTTACACAACAGCTGCTGCTTTCTGCAAGTCGTGTGACTTCTCAGTAATGACTGCTTTGATTTCTACTGCATATAAAGTTTGAAACTCCACCTACAATTTAGAGGGAAAAGTTTTAACAGAATCTTCAGAGATGGTGGTGTGATGCAACTCAAATAGTTCTGCAAGGCACCGAATCTGTTTCTGTCTCACTGGCTGTATTTCATTCTTCATTGCTTGTGAACCAATCCATGGATTTGTCTTGGTTCAGGGTGCTCCCATGTCTCCTTTTGCTGGACAGGCTCTGACAGTCTACCAGAAATAAGGAGAAAGAAAAAAAAAAAAAGAAAGAAAATAATGGATCCAAGTCTGCCCTTTGAAATGCAAGTGAAGCAGTGGGCTGGTTATGTGTGAACTTTACTATATCTCTAGTGTTCTTAGACAGTCACTCGTTCCTAACCTCTGTCAGATCTGAAAAGCAAGATTCTCAAGTAAAAACAGATTTAAAATTAAGTGTCTTAGGCTCTCCCATAAGTCTCCACATAAGCACGTGGTGATGTTTAACACATTAAATCTACTAAGGGATGCATTGTATCCACACCTGACTTTTCTGTTATCTCAAGGAAGATTCTAATGGCATTTTTTTCAAAGTTGAGGGATCCCTTCACAGTTGTACTGAAGCTGTCAAAAGCACAGTCCTACCATACTAGTGAAAACACAGATATTGGTGAGAATATACTTAAAATATAGAGCTATATCAAATTGTGGCCCTCTATTAAAAGACTATACTGAGCTCTCTGCAGTGGCTAAGTACGTGAAAGTATCTTTGCAGAAGTGAAGCCTTGTATGGTTACCCCAGGAGCTCCAGTCTGTTCCGCCCTTAATAAATTAAAGAATGACTGCCCCATAACTGCTGTGTGTAATGGAGGCTTCTCATATATGTGCAAAGATTCAATTACATAAAACAATTTTCACAATAACCTCTTGTGGTGTTTTCTACTCCTACAGCGATCTTAAAAGCAAACCTTGTATAAACTCTGTCAACAGCTGAGGTACACTTTAAGGACAATGTGAATTGTGATTCTGCTTATGTCCAAACTGATGACAGCGATTGAGCACCCTGCCCTCTCCAAAAACATTGCTCTAAACAAGAGCACTTTATGTCACATAACACACACTCTTTGAACTTACATGGTACTCACTGGTGTTTTTACTGTTTCTTCTAGCCAATCCTAAGCGTTAAAATTCTCAATATATAATGCAAGAGTGGTAATAATAGTCTAAATAGACCAGAATGCAACCCAAAATTTACCATAGTAGGTGAAGGTAATTTGAAGATCCTTAGACTGTAAAACAGTGGGTACTTCCAGGAAGTCAAAAGGCAAGATGTGAAACTATGGTGGAGAAAACACAGTTCTGCTAAGAGAGCTGAATGTGTAATAGGGATCTCTGCACTCACTGAGAGATGGTGTCTTGTCATACCAAGGAGGACACAGTTCCTACAGTAGTCTGTAGAGTAAACACAGCCTCAGTTGCCTAAACTAATTGAAAATCATTTGCAATGTTAAGCCGTACCTTGGGCATAATAAGGAGAATCAATGAGCATTTCCTCAGTTGGAAAAGTGTCCTTCAAATTCTGGGATGAATGTGATTCCATCATCTCCGAAATGCCTGATGATGATGAGGAGGAGGAGGATGATAATCCTAGTCGTACAAATCTTCCTTTCTTGCCACAAAGCAAGCAGTCTGTAGGAGTAGCACTCGGTCCTCGGGGTGCCTGTACATCGTTGTAGTTTCTCACAGCTCCACTGTGGTACATAGAACGCTCTCGCTGCCAAACATAATGTGTTGGAGCAATAGCCATCACCTGCCGGAACAGCCATCACATCAGAAACCGTAACAGTAATGGGGAAACAAACAGCTGAGAACAAGGGATCCAACTCACATACAGCAGAGAATTAGTACTACTCAGCTGAAACGGCATCATCTATTATCTACCTGCTTCTGCCTCACCAGAAAGTTTGCTACCCTAGGCAAAAGAAAGTGACTTGGTTATGAATAAGGTGTGGAAACACAAGAGTTACAGCCTTGTATATTCATGTGCACCACCACAAATAACAGTTTGTGCTCTGGCAGTGTCTTTTACGAACTACTAAACATTAGATGGGTATTCTGGTTCACGTCATCACTGAACTGATGGCTGCTGGAAGCTGAGAGGGTACGTGGGGAAAAGCATTCTACACTTCCCTTGTTCCTTATGCTTTTCCTGTCAGCATCCAATCCCATTGTCAGAGATGGCATTCTAGAGTCAGTGAGATTTCCTTTTCCAGCAGCTGTAATAAACATTATGTTCCAGTAAACATTACCTGACAGGACTTTTCCAGACAGACACATTCCACCTGAGAAGTGAGGAATGGCTTTTTCCCCTCCTAATACATTTGAAAAGTGGAGGTTGCAACACTGCATTAATAGCAATGTTACAAGTATGCCCTTCTGAGGCTTGAGGGTTTTTTTTTAATGAAGTGAAAACCCCCTACCTTAAAAGGTCCGTTGAAGTTCTATTACTAATTTTTAAGGGATTGATATTTCACCTGAGGTGCTGGAATTTTTATTTGAAGGTTTTACTTGTATACAAACTTAACACTTCATAAAGTAAACACACACAAAATTATTTCTGAAGTGAAGGAACTGAAACAACCTATGGTAGCTTTTAAATAAAGATTTTTGGATAGAGCAAGAAGCTTCTTGCAATAAAAACTTTGCTTTTAACAGCAGTACAATCCAAAATATTCTAGTTTACCTTAAAAGCACAGTTTCAAACAATGTATTTTAAATGCAGAAGAAAAATAAATAATGGTGGATAAATTGACCATTACATTTTAGCTGCATCTTTGGTTTCCCATGGCTTGCCTATGCACTCTAGGGAAGAATTATTTTGTGCAGAGCTACATTTTTAGCTGGTATTAATTGTAGTCCCATCATCTACAATATGAAACCTTTCCCTACCTCTTCACAGCAGCGTCTGCTCACAATAGCCCTGTAGTCAATTCTACTCCATAGCTGATCTCTTAACTTTAAGAAATCAGGAAAGAGCTTTCTCCAGGCTTTTCCCAAAGCCCATGGGAAAATACCATACTTGGACTCTTCGTCGTCTTCTTCAACTGTATTTGCCAGATACCTTCAAACATATATATGCTTGTGTTTGTAAATGTTACTCAATCATAAGTCACAGTATTAATATGATTTCTAAAGTTAAAAGACATAGTTATTTTTCATAGAATCATAGAATGGTTTGGGTTGGAAAGCACCTCAAAGATCACCTAGTACCAACCTCCTGCCATGGGCAGGGACACCCCCACTATCCAGGTTGCTCAATTCAACATGGTCTTAACCCCTGCCAGGGAGGGGGCAGCCACAGCTTCTATGGGCAACCTGTTCCAGTGCCTCACAACCCTCACAGTAAGGAATTTCTTCCTAACGTCTAATCTAAACCCACTCTCTTCCAGCCTGAAGCCATTACCCCTTGTCCTCCCTGGTAAACAGTCCCTCTCCCACTTTCCCATAGGACCACTTTAAGTACTGGTAGGCTGTAATTAGGTCGCCCTGGAGCCCTCTCCAGGCTGAACAAGCCCACCTCTCTCAGCCTGTCTTCATAGGAGAGGGGCTCCAGCCCCTTGGTCATCTTTGTGGCCCTGCTCTGGATTTGTTGCAACAGCTCCATGTCTTTCCTGTACTGGGAACTCCCGAGCTGGACACAGTACTCCAGGTGGGGTCCCATGAGAGCAGAGTAGAGGGGCAAAACTAACCCACTCGATCTGCTGGCCACACTGTTCTTGATGCAGCCCAGGACATAGCTGGCCACCTGAGCTGCTAGCACATGCTGGCTGCCAGCTCATCTTGAGCTTGTGAGAAAACCTGGTAACAAAATACAGCCTTCTCCCAGGAATACGTTGATTAATCAGAAGGTTCCATGTGTCTCCTTTGGGTAAATAAAAACTTAAACTATTATAAAAATTGCTTTACCCCACCCTCTCCTAAATTAGCAGATACACAGGAACTAACCTATCCCAACAGCTTTCTCCAAACTGGCAAAATAACCTGGCACTAAAACAAAATGTTTCTGACTGAACCATTTTAAGGAAAGCTTAGAACTCTCTTACAAAGTGTTAAATGTTACACTTTCTACTTTATGGATTTTAGCAATTCTTAGGAAATTACATTGCTCACATTAAATTAGCAGCAAAAAAAAAACCTTAATACAGGTCTATCTTCATGTATATATGAAAACTTAACATTACTTTTTAAAAATATCTCTATTTCTCCATTCACTATGTGCTACTTCTGTTTCTGGGTCATCTTAGACAACAGGAAAAATACTTACTTCCTCTGAATCCACCTGATACTTAACTCCAGTAAATCATACCTGAGAAAATGATGACTTTTATTCTTTTCTCCAATTTTCTGACTTGCTTCTAACCCAATTTTTCCTTCCAAGTCCCAGTTTCACCAGACCCTTTGTCCCTTTCTAATCTGCTTTTCTGTCCTGGCTTGTGTCTCTTCAGACTAGAGTCAGACAGCTCCTTCCTCCATACTGGGTGGACGCTACCCAGAATACCATTTACAGGAGAGGAAATGGCCGTCTTTCTCCCCAGACTAGTGTGAAAACCAGAGCAGCTGAGAAGCACTATTAGAGAAAGAGGACCTGTGCACCATAACATGATGAAAAAAAGGCTGATTATATAGGCTTGGTAAAGAGATTCCTGGCTGCACCTCTGTTTCAAAGTATAGAAATTACAGAAATCCTCTAGCAACATTTTTATAGTTGACTTAAATCATGTTGAAACTAATAAACTCCTGAGGTGCATATCATGATGGAACATTTTGGTATGAATGCCTTAAAGGCTGGCAGAGATATAAAATAGGGTCTTATAACACTTACAGGAAGTGTGAGCCACGTGTACCTTGCCATGTACTGTCCTGCATGTCTTTCTCCCAATGCTTAACATAAGTTTACAGATTTACAGTTTGATAGGAAGAATGCCATGCTACATAGCCCCACACCAACGCAGAAGTCCTCTCAGTGCTGCTCAAGCTTGTTCCACACAGGTGGCCATCAGAGGAAGAATGTTAATTTGCACTATTTATATACAGCATGGAGATTGTGTTTCTGCAGTTCACACAGAACCCAAACAACTACACGTTTCTTAAAGAAGTATCATATATCACAGTGATCCGTAGCATCAACAAAGGAATAAAGTAATGCAAAGTTTATGCTAATAACACCAGGTAGTTTAGGAGTACTTACAGAGCAACAAAGAAATTGATTCTGGTATACTCGTTTATTGTGAAGTTAGCCCTCTTGAAATAAACGAAAGTCATTGCCAAGAGATACTGTTTCAAAATGCAAAAGGAATTATCAATAGATTATTTCAGTACATAATTTCCTAAAATGTTTCACACATTTATCTTGCACCAAGATATTTTGATCAATTTTTATCAAAGAGGAAAGCATAAATTGAGTTTCTTGAAGCTTCCATACGTACACATTTGGAAAAAAACCCTGTGGCCTGTATTTGCACCAGTGCTGCAAGAAAGGATACCTGCTTAATCATAGAATCATAGAATGGCATGGGTTGGAAGGGACCCCAAGGATCAGAGAGCTACAACCCCCCTGCCACAGGCAGGGACACCAACCTCCAGGCCTGGATCTTCACAAGGTTGCCCAGGGCCCCATCCAACCCGGCCTTGAACACTTCTAGGGACGGGGCATCCTGTCTCTGGGCAGCCTGTTCCAGCCCCTCACCACTCTCTCTGTAAAGAACTTCCCCCTAATATCTAATCTAAACCTTCCTTCCTTTAGTTTTAATCCATTCCCCCTTGTCCTGCCATTATCTGCCCTTTTAAAAAGTTGAATCCCCTCCTGCTTATAAGCTCCCTTCAGGTACTGGAAGGCTGCTATGAGGTCCCCCTGCAGCCTTCTGTTCTCTAGGCTGAACAAGACCAGCTCCCTCAGCCTCTCTTTGTAGGGCAGGTGCTCCAGCCCTCTCATCATCCTTGTGGCTCCTCTGAACCCTCTCCAACAGTTCCACATCTTTCTTGTATTGGGGGCCCCAGCTCTGGACACAGGACTCCAGCTGGGGCCTCACAAGGGCAGAGCAGAGAGGGAGTTCCTACTCTACTCCCCTAGAGTAGAGTCCCTCAGAGGAACAATCACCCCCATGTCCCTGCTGCCACCCCTCTTCTAATGGAGCCCAGGATCCCATTGGCCTTGCGAGCTGCAAGAGCCACTGCTGGCTCATGTTAAGTCTCTCATCCATCACAATCCCCAAGTCCTTCTCAGCAGGGCTTAAAAGTCACCAAGGCTAGGGAGTTTTGATTGTGGCTTTTCATGGCATCAGTTTGAACTGATAAAGGGCAGACATTTCACTCACTACGCATTCTCTTAGCCAAGAAGGAAACACACTTACCTTGTCTGCAATTTTACAGCAACAGTCCATCCATAGGAAGTCCTGGATTAGGTCATCATCTGCAACAAAAGAAAGTTGTGGCATTTCAAACACTCAAATTGTTTCTGTTATAAAGTATTTGTAAATAAATAATGGATGGTCCTTTTTAAGCCAAATAAAAGGAAAGAAGCTAGGTCCACCAGTGGAGAACAGATAGACCGAGGGGAGAAGGGTATGAAAAAAACTCAAGTGAGGAAGGAAGACAAACTACCAGAAAAGCATGCTGGAAAATCTAGTGACTGCATTTAATTCATCCTCAGTAATAGCAAGTGAAGGTGAAAAATCACCAGCATTTTTTATTTATTTATGTAAATTCTTCCTGGGCTAAGTGGTTCCATCTAAGAGAATACTATTACCTCTAACAAACTACAGACTCTTGAGATGTCTGCACCTTGACTACCTGACAACCTCTACAAGGCAATACTTGCTTGATTATTTGTGGTCAGTGCCTCACTATGAACAGGTGCTGTAATAGGGTCACCGTAAACTCTCCATTCAAGGTTCAGATAAAAACCATGTGTAGTTTTCCACCATTACTTAATCTCTTCACTAAATTAAATACCAAACTTAATATGAAAGAGACACAAATACAAAAGAAATGCTATAACTCCTCAAATTTTCTTCCCATTCCACTTCTCCCCCTAAATATTTCTTTACACAAGAAGTAACATCTTTTTAAGACTGGGGGTCGGGCCTTTCTTAAGCCTTGTCTAAAACATTATGTACATTGTTTTACATGTATCTGATGAAAGAGAAAACAGAAAGGATTGTAAAAGGAATTATCGTACCACCTTTGTTTGATTTGTAATTTTAAAAAGATACTTTTCATCAGTTTTTGGCCTTGCTTGTACTTTTAACTTAACTCAGGCATTAAATATTTATACACTAAAATATAACAACAAAGTATGTTTAGACAAAGACGTGGCCACTAGTTATCTATATATAAAGAACTCCCAAAATTACAGTTTAATAGTTTTCTCCTGTTCAGTCAATACATTGAAATCTGTCATTATTAACCTACCAAATAATTTAAAGAAAGCTGTCATTTCCTGACGCTGAATAACTAGACACGGCCCCTTTGGACATTGGTGTTTGTGACTAGGAACCTTTTTTTCATCATTTTCTTCATGGTCTCCAAAAGTAGGCTGCTTTAGTCTAATCTTTTTTTGCTGATGTGATCTGGATGCACTCGATTTTACATGAACAGAGACTGTGGGAGGTGTCTGATACACCAGATTGTGTTTCATTTTGGTAAGGGTTCCTGTTGGTAAGTAAGGGTTCCTGTTAAAAAAAGAAGAAAATTAACTAGAAAAATAATTAGTTTGAGCAGTAGATCTCTATTATTTCTTCTGTTCAGACAAAGAATTTCATCAGACCTGGTATGTCAGGTGTATGGTAATTAAGACAACTATATAGATCAATCCAGTTCTAACTTGATAAACCGCTTTTTCAGTGGAAGGACCCTTCAATCTTCCTTTTTCCATTCAATATTTGGAAAAAAGAGAAGAAAACCTTTGCTGAAAAAGTTGGCCTTTGTCAGATATAACCTAGCACTTTAGAGCTGCCAAAAAATTCCCTATTCTTCCCCTCCAATCTGCAATTGTGTCTTTTTAAAGGAATATTAATGGAAATAATGCAGAAGAGCCATAATCAAGCCATGCAACATTAAAATGAAGTCTTGAGCTCTTAATTTTTATAATATTTGGTTACAGCCACCAGGGATAAAATTTATTCCTCGAGTAGGAGATACCCTGAAGGCATAATCAAGGCAAGAAACCTGAGCTGCTTATAACTGCGAAAATCTAAAAGATACCAAACGGAACGCGAGGAAAGGTATTTTTAAAGGAGAGCAAATACATTTACTTCTTCAGCTGGCCCCTCTGCTCTGCGGAGGGCTGTCCGAGGCTGGCTCACAGCAGCCCTCCTGCCTCTCCAACTCTCAGCCGCCACATGAACAACGAAGCCCCTCACGCCACCGCTTCCCAGCGCGTAAGGACGGAGTCTACAGCCCCCCACCACAAGCCCCGCGCCCACACCACACCCCCCAGCAGCCTTCCCCTCACGCCGCGACACCCGCCCTCAGCCCCGCGGCTCGAGACGGCGCCTCTCGCGGCCAATCGGAGCGCGCGAAGCAGTCGTCTCGTCCAATCGGACGGCGGGGCACAATTACCTCCCCTGCCCTCCCCCTGCCGCCTGGAGGCGCTATGCCGCGCGGCTCCCGCCGAGCCCGCCCAGGGCCCGTCAGCCAATCAGAGAAGAGCGCAGCAGTCACTAAGCGGGCGGAAAGCCGAGTGTGGGTCTAGCTCTGCTGTCTCGTAGAGTCACCGAGGCAGGCGGGAAAGCCGCTAACGCTGACTTCGTGGCTTTGGAAAGCTTTTAAGCCACTGTCACAGCTCCTCGCAGTGACATGAACCTCAACAGCTGCCCGGCTGGTGCCTGCAGAGTGCCAGGCTGCCCCGCACCCTTGCTTTCCTCCCTGCAAGATGAGGCGAGCCCTGAAACCAGTGCAGTGAGTCGCTTGGTGTGTCAGCACCAGGCTGTGTCTCTTCACCCTGGGCCCGCTTCACCCTCGCGTCCCGAGGGAGCCTTTGGTGCTAATGGCCTTGGTGGAGAATGGTGCTGGGCAAGGCGGCTGCCCGCAGCAAGGCCTCTCACCTGCAGTGCTGCATTTGTGGCCTCACTGTCTCCTGTGGCATGAGGTGTTCTCAAGTGTGATTTTAATTTAGAAGCTTCCTTAAAGCGTCTCCCCCGGGTGGTAAACATCTGCCTAGAAGCCACAGGGCATGAGGGAGGTGTATGTAGCTTTAGGGATCATTACAAATGCAGGTGTGATGTACCTTGCTGTTACTTCTCCACAGAAGCAGTTACTGCCTGTAGTATTAAGCAGTTAGGCAGTCTATTGAAATGTAATAGTAAGAATTAAAAACTCCTTTTGCTAGTTGAGACTCAGGGTGAAACCTTGAATGTCTTCTAAGAGTTTGTAAGAGTTAAAGATTTATTCTAGGAAGATGACAGAAACAGATCCAATTTCACTGTTTCCCCCTGTACAGGCCAATTAACGTGTCTCATTTGTTATGGCAATGAGAAGAGAGATCTTTTTACAACATCCTCATCTTTGATTAATAATTTGCTAGATATCTTTATTTAGGTGCTCTGAGTTAGTGAGCGTATTCAGGGAAAGGCTGTATCAAGTTTCTGTTCATGTACTCAAGAGAGAAAACTTATCAAGGAGGAAATGTATGAACTAACATCTCTCTATGGAATAGACTGAAATCAGGAAACTTGGCAGCAGAGCAGACATAAATCTGTTAGGCAAAAGTCTATTTGAGGTTCTTTCTTCTTACACCCATGTGTTGACGTTGAGTTACGCTGCTTTATTTTTACATGATCCTTTTCATCTGAGGAACTCAAAGAACTCCAATTAATTACCACTCATTTGATAACTCTGGAAAACAAGAAAGGATAAGTTACAAAAGCTTCTGTACAACCATCTAAACCATTCAGATTAGGAAACAAGCATCTATCATTTTTCCCCTACTGCATAACATAAAATTTCAATAATTTTGAAGTGCATGCATTCTTAATTTCTTCACATCTGTATTCCTTGGTTTATCAGTAAAAAGCAGCTTACAATAGATCTTTATCCACACAGAGCCTCCCAGAGTTAGTATGTTTGTTTTTCTGTAGCTCTCCCCTTTCTAAAATGTTTTGGGGTTTTTCTGCTGGTGGTTCTGCAATGGAATTTCTGTTTTCTTTTTACTCTCCAAGATCTGTGGCAATTTTTTCCACAGATATCGAGACTCTGACCCATACTGTATGATCCCCTACCTCCCAGGGCTCTGCTGTGATAGAGACCAGTTGTGTTACCTCGGCGCAGACTCTGAGGAAACCAAAGTTGTGAGAAAGGCTGTAGCCTTGCCTTTCTTTCCTTGCAGGATTCTGCGGCCTGAGGTAGGATTGCTGAGATGGGGATGAGTCAAGGATTTTAACTTGGCAACATCAACACAGGAAGGTTGATGCCTGAACACAGTGATGATAAAATATAATTTTACCTAACTCTGAATGCCGTGCATGATACTGAGGGCTTAACTGTTTCTCAACTTTGCATATTATTAGCTGTAATTTTAAGAAGGTTGAACAATTCATTCAAGAGTATCTGGAAGAACGTGGGTTTGTGATTTCCAGGTAGCTCGTGGGACATCAGGGGGCACTGTTTCACCACAAGGAATTTAAACTGAGTCGAAGTGGTGTTTATCTAGTTCAGGACACTGGATTTCCCGTTGCGCTGAATTTAAATCGATTTAACTACTCTTCATCTTTATATAGGTAGAACTGTTTGAACTGCTGTTATGTATATGTAAATAAAATGAGTGCTTTGGCAAGGGGGTTGGACCCGATGATCTCTTAAGGTCCCTTCCAACCCCTATGATTCTGTGATTCTGCAAGAACTGGGTTTGAAGACCTGGGATACTTACAAAATCTTTTTTTTTTTTTTTGAGGAAAACGAAATTCCATAAACGCACTGGAACTCAAATATATGAGATGTATAGTTACCGAGGTAGCCAGAAGCTGGTCCAAAATGGCAACTGCAGAGCAGTTTGCTTCCTTAAAAACCCAAACCCTAAAATTTTTCAGTAATTGAGTTGTTCACAGATATACTAATATCTGGTCTTTCTGAAAATTGTATTTAGGATGTACATAGGGGTTTTTTTAATCTTTTGTTTGTGAGGTAGGAAAACAGGCCCTTGACCTCTAATACAATTTTCAGGGCACTACTTTTTTGTTAGGAGAGATAAAGTACCATGGTATTTCTTTTCAATCACAGTCATGAAGAACCACTGGTTCTTTTAAACACAGATCACTGTTCTTAACAGAATACCTATTTTTCAATTAGAGACTTTTCCTACTCATTGCAGAGTCTGAAACAGAAAAAACAAAGTCTCTTTTCCCTGCAGAGACAACTCCTGACCTTGCTGGGGGGAACGCAGCCTCTCAATCAAATATGTTCTAGGTGAAACCCAGGCAGGCTGAGAGCTCAGTTCCTAAAGACCATAGCAAAACCGAAGCATTCACCTGAAAAGCAAGCTCTGGATATGCAGTTAACTCTTTCAGAATAAAGGGTGTAACAAGTCACACAAGTTTCTGCAAATTAAAAAGTTAACAGATAAACCACCTGAAACCACATCTATCACCAGAAACCTGGGGTTTTTTTACGTGGGAAGAGAGAGGAAGGGTTTAGAGGAGTCGTGCAAAGCACATCATTACAGCATCACGGTGCCTGGGCTAGGGCTGAATATGGCTTTCCTGTTTACTACTTGAGATAGCAAGTAAGGGTACTGCAAAGGCACCTTACAGCTAAACCCTTGATTTTGACAAATGTCACAGTATGAGTAGAGCTATGGATGGCCCAGTGGCACTGAAGTGCATGTCACTGATGGATGAAGGAACAGGAAAATTGTTTTCAGCTTGGTTTGCTTGAAAAGAACTTCCAGGCATACAGCAGGGGTTTTTCTAATACTTAAATCCAAGAATAGCTGTGGTTATTCTCAGGTACTGAGAAGTTCAGGAACTAGAAGAAAAGAATAATCATTTGGAAATTATGTAGTGAACAAGAACTGTACTGACGAGACTAATAACAGCAAATGGTGAAAGAATGTGAAGGCTGCCAGGAAACACTGTGCATGTTTAAACACGCTGCTTCTGCATACTTCAAAACAGCCAAGTACTCTCTAGCAGCACTACTACATAAAGGACTGGGGACATAAGTTTCAACTTGCTTTTAATTTCTACTGTAAATAGACTGATCTATCCTGTAGAAGCTTAACTAATTCACAGCTGACAAGTGGAAGCCTTTTAAGATTAATTTTTAAGGACTGGCACTTCTGTGCTGGTTGTAAATGAAATGAAGTAGTCTTATCTGAAGAGTTCCAGTTATTTTGTCAAAATAAACAGGAGAGATAGACTACATTAGGTCTTCACCATCACGTCACAAGATGTCGTGTGATCAATGATGTCTCTCTCAACATGAGTAACCCAAAACTCTTGAAAGCCTATTTTACACTAAAGGAGATGAACTGTACAGTACCCCTTTAAATGTTCTCTTTAAACTTCTGTTTACCCAAATATTCCAACTTTTTAGAGCCACTGAGGATTGCATTTTGCGTTGGTATTTTAATAACCATGGTGATTGTGTTACCCACTCTGTTTCTCCATCCTGCATTGTGCAAAGCAGACTCATAAACCAGACTCCTCTCCACCACCATGACCCTGGAGCCATTCGATTCAGGCTTCCCCAGACACAGGTGCAGGAGCAAGGAGCAGGTGTGTGTTGGCTGTGCCCCGGGCACTGCCAGGGCGCTGCGCCTGTGCAGAGGGACTGGACTGCCTACAGCTGCACTGCAAGCTCTTCAGCTTCTATTTTTTCTCCTCTTTCAGAAACAGCTAGCAAATTGTAGGCTTCAAAAACCTTCATGATGACAACACATCTGAAGCAATAAAACCTCACGAGTTTTCCTTAAAAAGACATTATTACAAAAAATCACATTAGCTGAAAATACTCCATTCTCCTCTAGTGAATAACACAACCACATCTTCTCACTGATGTGATATATATGCACACAGAAGTATAAACCCCACAAAAGGGGCGACTTACTGTGCAGGAAACACATCTATCCTTTTATCTAGGGAGATCAAAAGTTAAAAAAAAACTTTTCTGCTTTCAAAATAACATCCTCTCAGCATGTTTCAAACCTACAGCTGAGAGGATGAAGAATAGGCAAGGGCCTTCAAACCCTTTGCTAGCTGGCTTATGATTCTGTAACTGGGCAAAATGTGTAAATTGCAACAAGTATTTCCCATCTAAACATTCCAAAGTTTTGCTTTACCTCTCAGTTTACAGATTAAATTCAGATTAAAAACTATTTCAAACACAGGGTATCTATTTATTCCCTGTTTTTATACTGTTGAACACAATTAAACCTTTGTCTGTGACCACAGCCCCTATAATATGAAACAATAGTAGTAATTAAGACAGGACAATTTCTCTATTGTCAAGAGCCTTATTTTCATGGCATGGCATTAAGAAACTCACCCCATGAAAGGATTAATTAAGAATAATGTAGCTATAATTTCTGAAATAAGGGGAAAATATTTTCATATGCAAATAGTTTGGCTCCAATCCCCTCATACTGTTAAGGAAGGAATTAGCATCGAGTTCAGTAGTGGGAAGGCAGGATTTCGGGGATGACCCTTGGAGATTGAAACAGGACAAGTTAAAATGTGAGCTGCAAAGAGTCTGATTTTTTTTTTTTTTAAATCCAGTCCAACTGTCCAGGCTCCACACGGTTAAATTAGAGTTGCTGTGGTTTATTAAACACTGAATGCCCCTCCCAAGAAGGACTGGGCTCTCTAACTGCTCCACAGAGGGTCAAAAAGCTTTCTTCGTTCTCTGAGTTCAGTAATCACAAGTTGTAAAAGTTCTCTCACTCAGAGGTTGAAGCAATAAAATGACTAGTACAAGGGCTGTAAATTAAAGTGCAAAGAGAAACAGATGAACTTTGGTCCTAGCTACTGCTAACTGGTGGGTGGGGGGGAAAAGGGAAACTCCAGAGCTAGGAAAGTAGTTACAACACAAAAGCAATTTATTTCAGCAAGGAAAAAAAGAACACCCCAGCATTCTGTGAGCTAAGGAACATCTAGGTCTCTTA
Source organism: Zapornia atra (assembly GCA_013400835.1). NCBI lineage: Eukaryota > Metazoa > Chordata > Aves > Gruiformes > Rallidae > Zapornia > Zapornia atra. The sequence continues at coordinate 18,914 of VZTU01010633.1, read as the reverse complement.
AGCCCGACTCTGCTGTCCCTTGTGTTACTCCAAATGGTGTTTGTGGGGTGAGATTTTTTTCTGCTCAGCTCATGGATGTATTTATTCACCTTTGCTTGGAGTATGACTACACACACACACACACACACACACACACACACACACACACGTTAGTGTGAGGCAAGAGTGGGTGGGGATTTTATAGCACGTTAGCTGCTCCATGGAAACTGCCCATGTGCATGATGTGACCCTGTTCTCATTGAGGAATAAACGTCTTTGGGTTACTGCTGGTACAACTGTGTCCATAGGTTGTTACTGTGGGTTACCTGACATACTGTAAATCCACACCCTAGCTAGCCTTGTAGGGAACTGAACATGTAGCCAAGCCTGACACAAGCACATGTGATGGCAGACCCCCTCTCAAGTTGTGAGAAAAGGGTTTACTGTCCCACCTGGTTAACACCACACTGAGACAGGACACCTATCAGTCTGTACAACCATCAGCTTTGGCTCTGCCTACGGTGCAGAGACGTTGTCAGGTGACAAAAGATATTAAAAACTATTCAGGACTCTCAATCAGTTTTTTTTTTAAATGTTTTGACAAAGTTCCATCTCTATCTTTTTTTCACAGAGAATAGCTAAAAGGAAAAAAAAAACAAACCCACCAACATCTTAGATGCCAGAATTGAAACAATTTTAGTGTAAATAGAGCTTCTCTTACTATGACTTGCAATCTCATGCTTCTCCCCAAAGCCCTTTCCAACCCATATTAAACCAGTGAGTGTTCTGAGGGATGGGGCACAGCATGAAATTAATAGGCTTGTCTGTCTGCTACAAAGTCGCCTGGATGAAGAGTTATTAAGTATTTACATCTAATGCTGCACATTTGAAGCAGCTTTGCTGACAACAGACGTTTTTTAAAAATGCTGTCAGTGTCCAAGAGCCAGAGAGGTGTATTTTCAGGTAAGGAAAGACAAGGACGACAAGCCTGTTATTGACCCCACCCACAGGAGTTAAGATTAAGCCCTGGCAGAGAGGTGAGGATGCCACAACATATCAGACAGGTTCGTTTCTATAATCCTCAAAGACGCAAATAGACCACACATTAATTGCATGAGCGTTTCTCTCTGGCAGCTACACCCTATCTGGTTTTATGAACCCCCTGAATCAACAGCCCTTCACCTCTTAGGAGGTACTTTTACTTTCGGTGGAAAGTATCTGGCCTGATAGAGAACCAGGCTGTGGTCTTCTGAGGCTGAGGAGAGCTTTAGGAGCCTTGCCACTGCCTCTGACCTGATTTCCAACTCCAGCATGCATGACAATTCTGGCAAAATACACAAACATACTTAAATTTATAAAGTGTGTTTTTATTCAAAGAAAAATAACTATAATAATGAGCTAGAAACAGGCCTGTCCTGGTTTCAGCTGGGTTAGAGCTGATTTTCTTCCCAGCAGCTGGCGTAGGGCTGTGTTTGGGATTTAGGATGAGAATCATGTTGGTAACACGCTGATGTTTTAGTTGTTGCCAGGCAGTCAAGGACTTTTCACCTTACACTGCCCGGCTAACAAGAAGGGGGAGGAGGCACAGGGGTGTCCACCCAAGAAGCTGTGAGGGGACACAAACCAGCACAGCTGACCCAAACTGCCAAAGGGATTTTCCCTACCATATGACGTCACATTCCATACAGAACTGGGGGGTTGGCTGGGAGGGGTGTGACTCAGAAACTAGATGAGCATTGACTTCTGGTGGTCAGAAATTGTGTTGTTCATCACTTGTTTTGTGTATTATTATTTCATTTTCTGACTAAACTGTCATCTCAACCCCCAAGTTTTACTTTTTTTCTTCTTCTTTTTTGATTCTCTCCCCCATCCCACTGAGAGGGGTGTGGGCAAACAGCTTTGTAGTTGTTTTAGCTGCCAGACAGGTTAAACCATGATGGACAAAAATAAACAAAATGTGTAAACTAGCTTCTATGGTATTCAGAAGTAGTTAGACAGCCACTCTAGCAGAAAAACATGACTGCTCATTTCATTTTCTTATTGGTTCTATATCTGATGAAACAAATTTAAGTTCTCCATGACTCCAGATGTTCTCATTAAAATCAATGTAATGATACTTACTTGTTACATGGTGGTTTTCAAACCTGCAGGAAAATCAAAACATGCAGAAGCACCACTTTTATTACACTTCTTTGAGCAGCAGCAATACGTTGATTTTTAAAAGCACTGAATCCTCAAACACATCACAGACAAGATACTGTATGTAATGTCTCAACGTTGTCCTCTTCCTGCTCCCCTTTCAAAACTTCATTCTGTGCAGATGGTAAATGCCAAAAAATGTTAACCCAAGCATTCTAAAACTGTCCTTACACAAAGTTCCTGAGCAAATGTATAAGATAGATAACATATATAGCAATGTCTACCATCCCAAAACCCTGTTTTGAACATAAAATACTGTTTCTGTTTGTTTCTTTGTCAGCTGTAACCAGTCAAAAGTTAACAGTTAAATCATGAATTTTCAAAAGTCATTGATTTTTGGGGGGAAAACACTAGTAAGACTGTTCTTCAATTTTGTATGATACAGAGCCCGTCTTCCAGAGACAAGACTTTGGTTATCTTCAGAAGAGTACATCAAAAACCTGTCAGGTTTGCAGCCTCCAAAGAATCTCAGTGAGAGCTCAACTGCCAAATAGCCAATGGCACTGATCACGCTCTCTCTGCTCATCTTTCTGATATGCTGACCACAGTGCATGTCACAGCCCCACCTTGCCTCGTTTCCTGATACTTCAGGAGTGAGTCACCCATCCTTGCAACTTTCCCTGAAAGCAGATTTTGTCCCTCTTCTATCACAAAGCCACTTACCTGATTTCTAGGCCAGACCTGGAAAGGACTTGGTAAAGGCCTAGGCCAGATCCCAGTATCACACTAATTGTTACTGACTTCAGAATGAGCTGGATTTATCTCCTCAAATCTGATCCACAGGTCACTGAAGTCAACAGAAAATATCCCACTGGCGTCAGCGGCTCCTGAATACTTCAGTGAGCTGAACTTTATTCTCCAAACAGATCTGGAGCTGATGGAAATTACAGAGCAAGAGTTGAAAAATAAAGACCATCTGAGTTTTCCAAACATAAGTTTACGTATTCTTTAGGGTTTGCTGATCAAAACTCTTTTATTTTTTCCCCTTTGCTACATGATAGAGCCAGTAATAGACCAGTAGAATTTAAATTATAATTTGCCTGAGCTGTAATTATGCTTTAGTAAGTATAAACCACAACTAGCCTCTGCTGCACTGCCTAATCAGCATTTGGCTATTTGATAAGAAGAGGTATCTCCAACAGCTGATAAAATTATCCTGTTTATAACCAATAAGGAAGGTCTTAGCTTTAGGGCTGTACACTTGGGAGAGTTAATATAGAATAGCCATTGAATAAGGTCATGTATTCCAAGACAGCTACCTATTGCCACAAAAGGTACAAAAAAAGACACTACCTTCCAACCTGCTGGACACCAAGGTACCTGTGTGACCACTTCAATACTTGGGCCCTTTTACCTTTTTAGCCACATGCCTGCTCCATTTGCTTTGATTTCATACAGAAGCTTCCCTCCAAATAACCTGGAAACAGGGTAGGATTAATGCTGCTGTGAATGGTCTCTCATTGCCATTGCTCTACTGGGGAATGACATCATGTAGCGCAACTCTCTGCCTCTAAAATACTGAGCAATGTTTGAACAACAATTTATTTACATTTGAAAATCTGGGGAAATTATAGGTAAGATTAGGTCCTACAAATTGAAGCCAAATGCTATACTATAAAAAGCAGCATCATGCACCCACCTTTGCCCAACAGTTACGGTATGGCTTCTAGAGGTGGTAACTAATAGTTCAGGAAAAACATAGTGTGTCATAGTAAAAACCCAAACCACACTGGAACAGGCCCCTTTAGTCCACACAATTTTCTTAAGCTCATTCAACCCTTAGACACTAAAGGCTATGGCAGTTTTATTGTGTACTAGCAACAAAGACGCACCTTGTGTTCAGAGGTGGCTGAAGAAGAACTGCTACTTTCAGTTGCAGCCACCGTGAGGTTTCAGGTCTGCAGACAGAGGCTGAGGTTTTTAAAACCACAGATGTTAACCTACACAGAACAAGGGGTCAGGAGGAAAAGGAAGATTAGCATGTGTCCAGCCTGTTCTGTTCTTCTACATTTACATAGTAAAAAAAAAAAAAAATCTAAAAAAGGAAAAAGTTCTGTTCCTTAATCCCAAGATTTATGTAGTTCAGCTTGGCAATTTGGTAGTGACAAGGTAACTCTTTCCATCTTGAACAAACCAGTGTATTTGCACAGAAAATGAGCTTTACAATAAAGCCAGCATTTCTGAGCCCATTGATCCTGCTCACCTTTGAAGAATGCCATCACTTTACAACAGCCAGGGAAAGTCTTCCCAAGTTTTCACATTGCTGAGATCATGCTCTTGAGTCTTTGAGAAGCATTATCAGAAAAGTATTAAGGAGCCACACAAAACTGCAAGAATAATCAAGATAAATCCTACAATACTCTTAGTTTGGGCTGTACCAGGCACAGACAAGCGTTAACAAAGCGTTAACACAAGTTAACTTGTACCCATCTGAAGCAACACCCATTTGATTTCAGCAGGGCACCGCAGACAACAGTAAATGCAAATCTAAATATACCATGCAAACTAGGCTGCAGAGACAAAACCACAAAGGAAAATAACCTGCACTTAGATTTCATAACATGCAATGGTTTCAAAGAGTTTTTCATTAACTGAGATCTGCATATACAAAAGCAGCAACAAGTTTTTATTGTACGGTGAACGTGAACACCGGTAAGAGGAAGTTTCAAGTCTCTGGAAAGGCTGTTGGTTTCTCATGAGCGCAGCAACACTTAGGAGGGTATGAGTCTAGTTTTCTCCTCTATTAAAATAACTTTTTTTGTAGGATACTAGTGTATCTTTTTAAAATTAATGAATACATTCAGACACAGCTTCAGAAAACATTTTCAGTGTCCCATACCTACCTTTTCTCTTTTTTTTTTTTTGCATTGCTTTTACACTTCAGAAAGCCATTGTAAAACCTGTAAGCTGGCCTTCCTCTGTTACCTCCTCAGCAGCCTGCCAGGGCTCTGGCACTACCCGCCATTTTGTTGGGTTCCCACAAAGCTCTGCCACTCAGAGACAAAGCACCGCTGTCTTTTCCTGAATGAGGAAGCGTGGATCCTGCAGCACCAGAAGGGCCTCTCTTTGGAGCAGCCCTAAGGTAGAGGGACCTAGTGCATGCTTCAGAAAAGAAAACAAACAAAGACCCAGCAGAAATAAATAGTATATGCTATACACATAGGTGTTCTGTTTTAAGGGAGGTATTATATGCTAAGTCCTTGTAGTGTAGCTCAAGGGGCACCACTGGATGTGAGGAAAGTGCGTATATTTATTACTGGCTCTCAGTTTGCTGAGGGACTGCAGGACAAATCCGCGGCCACTACCCCGCAGAGGGGAGAAGGCATCCCCTCCTCTCTCCTGAGGGAGACGCATGGCCCGGCAGCCACAAGGCCCGGGGCAAAGAACTCCGGGCTGCCCACCTCCAGGGCTGCCCACCTCCAGGGCTGCCCACCCCCAGGGCTGCCAGCTGGGGCGGCCTTCCCGCGGCCCCGGTTCTCTGAAGGTCACCGCCAGGCGTGTGAAGCCCTGAGCCGGCGTTGCTCCCCCTGCCCATGCCATCGTGCGGGGTGGCCTCCCCACCCCACAAAACAAACACGCCCGGGAGCTTCCCCCATGACTAACAGTTTCTCCTCGACGGCGGGGGCGGACATCTGTCGGCTCCCCGACGACACCCGCCGTCCCGCCGCCCCTCCAGGGAGGGCGGGGGTGGTTTCACAGCCCCTTTAACACAACCGACTGCACCTCATGGGAACCCTACGCCTCCCACACCTCCCCAACCTCACCCCGGGCCACTACCCCCTTTCCCAGCCCGGCGGAAGAGACTCTATCTGAGCCAGGCTGGGAGCGGGGATCGGACCTGCCCCGCCCTTCTCCATCCAGTTTCGCCCAGGTGTGGGGGGAGGGGGTGGCGGTTTAACAGCGCGCCCGGCTTAACCGGAGGAGGAGTCGGCGCTGCCGCCACCACCCTCTGCGTGTCCCAGGTGTAACCAGAGCCGGGAGGGCGCGGCACAGTACAGCCACCACCTGCGGAACCTGTCGGGCGGCTCACATCGGTTCGCCGCCGCGCACGCATCGCTCCTGCTCCTCTCCCCGCACCTCGGAGGACCCTTCTTCGTCCTCTCCGCGCTCCGCTACCGGCCCGACCATGAAGCCGCTCTGTGGAGCTGCGCTTCTGCTGCTGTTGTGCGCTGCTGTCTACGCTCAGAGCCGTGAGTGTCCGCACCTACCTGGCCGCCCTATGTCCCTCATCCATGTCCCCCCTGCCGCCAACCCCGTGCTCCACCGCCATGTGGCTCCTCTCGCCCTCCGCTGGTCCTGGGGTCACCTCACTTCGCGCCCCTCCGCGCGGCGTCACAAAATGGCGCCCCCCTCTCCGCTGGGGACGCGGGCGGGGAGGGGCCGCTCCGCAGGCGGGAAGGTGAGGAGAGGGCAGGGGCGCCTAGTCCCTGTTCTTCTTTGTCCCCGGTCGGAGGGACTCCGTAGCCCGTGGGAAGGGCCCTCGGGGAGCCCGAGCGTCGCCAAGGCAGTTCCCTCCCTTTTCCAGGGAAGAGCGGGCGGTGAGGTGGTTCGCGGTGGCGAGCGAGTACCCTACGCTCGGCTGGCTTCGTCCGGTGAGGGCTGGCTTTGTCCCCTCCCCGCCGGCGGAGCACCGCGGTGGCGGCGCGTCGGGGCGTACGGTTACCTCCCCCGGGGCGCTCACAGCCGCGCTTCTCTTCCAGCGTGCATCTGCGAGAAGAACAAGCGTGTCACCAACTGCAAGCTGACCAACGGCGTCTGTAGGTGCGAATCGGTCGGCTCCGGCGTGCCCGTGAGCTGCGACACCTGTGAGTAAAGCACGCGTGGTGGCCGCGGCTCGGCCGGGGTGCGTGTTCTGGGGCTCCGGGGAAGGCTGTCCACCAAACCTCAGGGAAGATTTGAAAGCGACCGTTGAGCTCCTTGCAGATAATGGCAGCAAGGAGAGAAAGCTGGTCTTCCAGATCGACTGGCAGTGGGAGATGAGCGTTGGCAGTTCCCCCCTCCGCGTAACTTGCGTGGATGTGCGTTACTGAAGCAGGCTCACCCGTCCTCCGAAAGATTTGCTCTCACAAGGGTTTCCTCAAAGATTAATGTTTAGCTTCCTCCTAATGCACGTATCATGGCGGTTCCTACAGATCTAGAAGTGGAAGAGCTATGCCCCGGACCTTACTCTTAGTTTGAGCTCAGCTGAGCTGTAAACAGTATTTTGGCTGAAAAAAATTAAGAGGTGGCTCAGACGTCTCAGGCGTCTGGCCTCAGAAGCTGGTGCACTGCAGTTGTGTTGACTTTCTGCCTGCTCTTCATTGTAATGGCTTTAAATCTAGTTGCTTCTGATGTAACCTCGTGTTTTTACAGAGCAAGGGTTCTGCTTTGAACGTGCAGCATAACGTGACTTTCTGGTTCTTTCTAGTGACTCGAAAATGCCTCTTGATGAAAGCAGAAGTGGCAGGCTCAAAGTCGGGCCGTCGTGAGAAACCCAAAGATGCATTTGAAGACACTGATGGCCTCTATGATCCCGAGTGTGAAAATACTGGTGCTTTCAAGGCAAAGCAGTGCAATGGAACCACCTGTTGGTGTGTGAACACAGCTGGTGTGAGAAGAACTGACAAACATGATGCAGACCTGAAGTGCAATGAGTTAGTCAGAACCATGTAAGTCTTTCAACAGGGTGTGTTGTGACTTGAAAACATTCCTGTATTAGGTGCTGTGTTATAAGGGATTTGTATGTATGAATGATGTGCTGGATATGTATGAATGAAGATGGAGCAATAAATGCTTGTGGACTGTTCTTTTTTTTCCTTAAGTAATAAGACATTGAAGGGTTTTGGTAGAGGGTTTGTTTGGGGTTTTTTCAGCTCTTTTTTTTTTTTTTCTCCTGGGGTTAGATTTTTTTAATATGCATTGTTACACTTTCTGCTTGCTTGTTACTTCAGATGGATCGCCATTGAAATGAAACATGCAGAGAGAAATACTCCTCTGAACCCTGAATCTTTAAAGAAGTAAGTGATAATAAATGTTTGCATTCACCACTAAGTACTTCTAAATGGCAAAACATGTCAAAGCATTGTCAAGCCTGTGAACTTATTTGTCTTGGGATCATTACAGAATTGCTTTATTTTTTATGGGAAATAAACTAGCTACTAATGATACTCACTTTCACTTTAAAATTGATCGCTACTTTTTAAAATCTCCCACCCTGCCCTAGTGAGTAGGTTGTGGGTAGGTGAGCAGTTGGGAGGGGATGCAGCAGAGGCAGCTGACCCAAACTGGAGGTAGCCTATATCGTTTATATCATGCTAGATAATAAAAGCTGAGGGAAGTTTTTTTCCAAGTAGCCTTTGCTCAGAGGTTGGCTGGGCACTGGTCTGCTTGTGGTATGTGATTGCTTCTGCATCATCCAAGGTTTTTATTTACCCCACCCAACCCTTTCACTCACTGAACTGTCTTATCTTAGTCCATGAGGATTACTTTTTTTAGTTACTTCCCCCTAGCAGAATTGGGAAGAGAATCAGAAGGGTGAAAGCAAGAGACACGGTGGAGATTTAGCTGCCAGATGGGGTCAACCCACCACAGAGAAACTGCAGGAAAAACCCAATTACCCTAGTTTTCCCAACTTCTGAAAAGTGATGTTTAAAATAGCAGTGTTTTTAAGAGCTATGGTTTAAATATCCCTGCAGATTCTTCAGGGACACAATTGCCAATCGTTACCTGCTGGATGGACGCTACATTAATATTATGGTAAGAGGCACATAACAATTCCCATACTTTACTAGAAATTGTGAAGACTTTTGAAAAGTCTTGTAGTGCAGTGTGAGTCTTATTGGAAGCTCTCAAGAGTGCCACTGAGCAGCTAGCATGTAGCTGTGTCTGCACCAAAATACTAAGAAATTGCATGTCACTCCTCAGTCTGTGTGTGAATTGTTACTTCACTAAAGTGGAATTTGTCTCATACTGGGAACATTTGGCTTGAGAACAAGTACCAGAAACATGATTGAGGATGCAGGTTCACAAGTTGGATCACGATATTCTGCTGTTCTATGTGACAGTTGAATTTAAAGTAGCCTCTTCTTAATACCATACTGTGCTTCATTGCAGTATGAAGAACCTTTAATTACTATTGATCTGAAGCAAAACTCCTCAGAGGACTCTTTAGTGGATATAGCTGACGTGGCCTACTACCTCGAGAAAGATGTAAGCATGTCGTGAGTAATGTCTGCCAAAGAGTAAATCTGTGTCTTGCCTCCAGTAGTCTTACTGTGCTCTGGCTAAAGCAAAATGAATTACTGCATTGCCTAGATGGTCTCTTTTTTTTTTTTCCCCCCCCCACCTTATCTTGTTAGGTGAAAGGTGACTCCATCTTCCACAGCAGCAGGCTAAATGTGAGCTTTGATAATGAAGATCTGCGTTTTGAGAAGACGGTGGTCTACTACCTTGATGAAATACCACCAGAGTTTTCCATGAAGTCTCTGACAGCTGGCGTCATTGCTGTCATTGTAGTTGTAGTAGTAGCAATAGTTGCTGGAATTGTTGTTCTGGTAAGTTCTAGTGAAACTGCCAAGCAAAAGGGGTAACTGTGTAATTCAGGAAACAACAACATGCCAGGGTAATTGGACTCTGAATAGAAGCCTTCCTCTGTAAACTGGCTGCCTTTTTGGGACTTGGGAGGTGGGAAAGAGGGGGTGGACTTACAGGCTTAGGTTATGGTTGAAGGGTGTGGCATGGAAAATTAAAGGAAGTCAAGACTAAAATAAAACTTCACGATTATTCTATTCTCTTGCAGGTCCTCACAAGGAGGAGGAAAGGGAAGTATGTGAAAGCAGAGGTAATTCATTTCTGTTTACGGTATATTTGTGGGGAGGAGGATGGGATGGGTGGAATCCAGAAACTCCTAAGTTAAAGGCTTGCTTTTGGTGTTTCACATGTTCAAGGAAATGGAAAAGTTTCAAATTTTGCAACTAGTTTTGATCTCTGCCTAGTTCACCACCTGCATTCTGCAGGATTTCTAAAGGCAGCTGATCTGCTGCATTTCCAAGGGTGAGAGGCAGTGCTGACGGGGAGCACTTTTTTGCATATCTATAGGAAGGGCTATGCAGTCGATAGGAAGTACTGATAGGTCTGTCCTGTGAAGACCTTTACTGTGAGGGTAGTTGTGTGGAGCTTGTGGTTTCTTTTGAAGAGCTTTTTCCGATGGGATAGCACAAGTGCCTGATGCTTTACCCCAAGTTCGCAGCCTTTTGTGAAGGAATCTAAAGGATGTGGCTAAATAGTCTTTCCTGTACACACCCTGAAGGGTGCTGGGTTGTGAGCTGCTCTTTTAATAATAGGAAAAAGCTGAAGTGCCGCAGTGATCTTTGCGTGCTTGATTCTGTCTGGCAGTGTTGCATCTCAAATTCCTTCTCTATGGAAAATCTGGGATGTTAGGTCCTAGTGACTGCTTGGCTCGTGTGTTAATCAGGGTCTGAAGTGTTGATCTCTCTTACCTCCTCTTTTCCAGGTAAAGGAAATGAATGAGATGCATAGAGGACTGAACTCGTAACTAAATCAGCTGAAGACACAGAGTAAGATTCAAACAAGAAGACAACAGAAACACTGGAGGCATGGATCTTAACTCTTAGAAGGTTGTGTCTGAAAGGGAGAGACAGTTGTGCTCACTTAATGATTGTTAAAACAGCCAAGACTGGTAACTGTGCTAGTACTTCTACTATTTCTCAAGAGTTAAATGTCCCATCTCAGTGAAGTCAAACTTAACTATTGCTCCCTGATTTTTTTTTTTGTTTGTTTTCTTTCTCTTTTTATGATGATGGAAAAGATTGACAACTGCTGTTACTAGAGTCTTGGAGCATACATGCTTAAATAGTTATTTTACCCTTGTGAGGAGTTTATTGGAAAATTAGGAATTTTGTAGCCACGTTTTAATGAGATTCTCACGTATAACTGAAGACGTTTTTATGGCTGTTTGTACATATTTGAAGTTGCTGTAACTTTTTTATGACTTGAATTAATAAAACTTTGAAACAGTCTTAACACTTTTTTCCCATGTTGAACTGAGGGTAACCTGCTAAACAACTGTGGCTAAAAATCAATGGTGTGATACTTCTTTTCAAGCAATCTCAGCACAGGTGACAACATTCCAGACCTTCAGTTAACATTTTTATTAGCTATCCCCTCTCTCAGTACCATACTGTGAAAAGTATGTTGACTTTCCAAGTGTCTTATTTTCTACTCTTAATGTGCAAGAGGAGGAAAATGATAAAATAAAGATTGTTTGTATATATATATAAAAAAAAATTAACATACTGTGAATGTAGCAATTTGGGGAATGCCCAGGCTCCTCTTTCAAAGTCTGTCTGTAATAAGACTGGCCTCTAATCTGGAGCATCTTTGGTGTAGGTCTGGGGGTGGGTAGACTTGGCACCTGCTGGTGGAGCCTGGGAAGAGCTCTTACACCACTTGCATGATTTGCATAGCTCTCTTGCACAGCTGGAATTGTTTCTGCTGTTGCTACCACTTACTGTCATGGAGGCTAACTGAACTTACCCAGCTGCTCTTCTGCCTAGAGCTTTAGCTAAAAGCTTGCTTTGGCATCTTTAATGCATGGTGGCTAGGCAGTAAATGGGTACAGTCTGTGCAGCATCTCATGGATAAAGGAAATGCTGTAACTTGGGTTGCCAAACAAATAATGAGCCAGATAAGGAACTGAATGACAAATGTCATTACTCATGTGGGGTTGGTTTTGACCCTCTCTCCCTAAAACAGGAAAAGTAGGACAAACAACTGAGAGGATATTCTATGTCTTCATAAAATTAAATGTGAAACAATAGCCCATTGGAGAGCTTGCATGCATCTCCTAAAATCAATAGGGAAGTTGTACCTCTGATGTCACAGGTCACCAGCATCACATCTGCCTTTAAACAAGGTGGTGACTGATGTCACCAGTTAGTGTTGGGTGTTGAAATGCAGGCGGTGGTTGTTCACTTGGGTCTTCCAACACTTGTGCTGTGAACTTGTGTGTGTGCTGAGCTGCTGCAGCCCCCCAGTCTACGTTTTGGAAAGGGAGATGTGCCTCTTTTTATCCTGTCAAATTGCTGCTGCTAAGCACAAAAATCCCAAAGTAGGGAATCCACTGGAGTGTTTTGCTGCCTTTTTCAGTCGACTTGGTCAGTGACAGTTTCTGCAGGGCAGTCTCTCCCTCTACCAGCATATGCCACACCCTCCCTTCCCAGGTATGCGGGCGCTCTGCTGAGCTGTGCTGAATTCCATGCAATTCTCTCAGCTTTTAAACAAGTGAAGCTTATTCTTCAGTACACTTGTCTTTTGCAGAGTCCTGTGTATTGCTGTCTTCCCCAGATTTTAGCTCTCCATACCTTATACTTCCTTAAATGCCAGCAATGTGGTATTCTTGCCAGTCCTTTCCCTAATGTTTGTTTCCTTTCCTCCTCTTCTTTCTACCCTTCCTCTCCCCATTTCATACCTTATTTTTATCCTGTAGAACACAAAAAGAGATGTCACATAGGTGCTGTGGCTGGGCTGGAGCTACACATGTGCTGACTTGACTGGCTGGTATGTACCTGCTGTGTGGCCTGGACCTTGCCCCAGCTGGTTTGTTTGACAATCGTTTTCTCTCTGCCTTTCCCACAGCAGAGGAAGGCATTTACATCCCTTTCCATTTTTTACCTAATGGAGCTTTTCATTTTTCACTTTTCACTTGTACAAACTTGATGCCTCCAATAAGGAAGAAGACTCTCAAATGCGACTGAAGCTGCCTAAGGGGTTAAAAAACCACAAAGGTTACAGACCTTAAAAAAGAGGAAGACAGTTTAAATCGGTAACTGAAGCGATTGAACTGTCTCTGTTTTCAAACTCAGCTACCAGGGTACAAACATGATGCTGCTCAGCTCTCAAAATGGTGGTCAATAATGTTTGTTTTTTCCCTGGTTTCCTTTCCTGATTAGTTTTATTGACCTTTACACGGGGCTTTGTTTTGTTCTGCTTTGTTTACTAAACACTCCAGCAGCTTAAAAGTGTGTTTAGGGGGAAATGGAAAAGAATGGGGGGGGCAAGAGTTGAGAAAGAAGTGGGGCAGCATCCCCCACCTTTATTGTGTTTTAAAGTGGTTTATAGCTAGAGGAAACTAATGCATTGAAAGCTAAAAAGCCACTATCAGATGGTGGCAGCTCTCCACAAGTGCAGGTGATGGTTCTCAGCATATATACAGCGGGTTTGAACTGTTGACAAAAATGATCACTATTGAAAAATAATATGGTCTGAAGTAGCAAAAGTGTTCTCTATTTTAATACTTTGGAAGCATTCAGCAAAGTTCAAAAGCAGCTCTCCTGTGAAAGCAGCAAACAAATAGAAGTTAAAGAGTCTCAGTCACTGCATGAATTCTTGACAAGGTAAATATTTGAATGCTTCTGTTTGCCTAATTTATTAATTTTGTTCCATGAAGGAACAAGTTTTTTAAATCTAAAGTTCTACACAAAGTTGTGAGAGCGTGTTCCCTCTCTTTTAATAGTGTCAATTGTGATAAAGGATATATGAAAGGTAGACTGAAGACTTATTAAATAATTTCAGACTGAATAAATGACATCTTTTTTACAGAAAGGAAGGACACAAACAGTACAAGAAACTCTAGTAATACTACTTATCTGAGTGCCTGTGTACAACGTGGGAAAACAGTGTTTGTATAGGCAAGTGCAAACCTATTACTCATGAATTATTACACTAGCATATATATTATTATTACTGCTGAGTGAAATTAAATAAATGTATATGCAAAGACTATGAGAGGCTGTTTAGAAGAGGATAACACATTTAAGAAAGCATGACCAATAAAGCCTGTAGAACTTCTGTTCAAAAACCTAAGTGTAGTTTCCACAACTACAAAAATGAAAGGTTGGAGTGCTGTGTACATAGGGTCTGTTGACACTGGCATGCTCATTAGGCTCCTAAACAATCATAGCAAGTCTGGTTAAGAGAAATGACATTGTTTGTGAACCATGTTTATTTATAACCTTCCCTGCTGGACTTTGATTACAATAATATACAGTGACTTTGGATTACAAACTGCTTGAAATATTTTCCTAGAATATTTTTTGAGTTGCAAATACTAGCAGCTCTTCTGCCCCAACATGATACCTGCTTGTTAGTGAACTGTCCAGAAAAGGCTGTGGTCTCATATAAATTAACAAGGTCTGCTGCTGGGCCTACGGTGGTTGGGCAAATAACCAAATAAATCTCCCCTATGAAGAAAGGCTGAGCGAGCTGGGCTTGTCCAGCCTAGAGAAGAGAAGGCTGTGGGGGGACCTCATTGCAGCCTGCCAGTCCCTGAAGGGAGCAGAGAAACAGGAGGGGAATCAGTTTTTTGAAAGGGCAGACAATGGCAGGACAAGGGGGATGGATTGAAGCTGGAGGAGGGAAGGTTTAGATTAGATATTAGGGGGAAGTTCTTTACAGAGAGAGTGGTGAGGGGCTGGAACAGGCTGCCCAGAGAGGTGGTGGATGCCCCATGCCTGGAGGTGTTCAAGGGCAGGTTGGATGGGGCCCTGGGCAACCTTGTGTAGCTCCAGGCCTGGAGGTTGGTGGCCCTGCCTGTGTCAGGGGGGTTGGAGCTCTCTGATCCTTGGGGTCCCTTCCAACCCAGACCATTCTATGATTCTGTGAAAACTTGATTCAAATAAGAAGTGAATGTTTTCCCTCTTTTTATCCCTAAACCCACTGCAGAATCCTTGTGCGCTCAGGTGCCTGCGAAGCAGATCACAGCTCTGGCGAATGAACCCGAGTGGAAAAAGCACATACAAGAAAGTGTAAAGATCTTTTATAAGGCAGCAGCCACATTTTTTGTTTCAAACTTAACATTACCTAAATATTCCTGTCTTGTTAATATTATCTGAAGTCTTTGCTGTGATGCTCATACCTACATGCATCAGCCTAACGCAAACATTTCTGGAGGCATCCCCCAAAAGCAACAGAGCTGCCACTGATCACACTGAATGCTAATTAAACTTTGGTGCAAACTAATTTAGGGTTTTTTTGGGTTTTTTTCCATGTAGAAGGGGTTAAGGCCACCCATTTTCTTAACTGAAAAGCCATTAGGACTTTTTTTGTGTAAGCTTTTTATGCAAAAGAAGGCAACAACATTAATTAAGGTCTAGATTAGCATTCATTTCTCATCTGTCATATGCATAGCAATTACAGCCATCTTCCCACAGTCACACTTCAGTCCCACTCATTGCAGGAGGGAGAAGGCAGGAGGCTCTCTGTTAGCAACAACATGGTGGGACACGGACCCCATTCTGGGTTAGACCCATGTGGATCAGCTGGTGCACGAAACTGTGCCAGAAGAACAGATGGGACAAAGAAAATGGCAGAAACTCAGACAAAGGTGATTCAGTCAGTGATGTTTGTGCAGGAGATGTCCTGGCATTTATGTTTTCCATGGACTGTGATCACCACCCTAACAGGGTTACCCACGGGTTCAGGTGATGGCTCTCTGTAAATGGGAGCCTCCAGCTCAGCAGAGCTGCCTTGAGCAAACTGCTGAATGGGAGAGGTGTATCCAGCCCAGAGGAGAGAGGTGGAGGCACTGCAACATGCAGCAATTAACAGCAGGTGGTAATGAGATCCCTGGAGCTCACTGCCTCTCCAGCTGTTTGCACAGGATGCATTTTTCTTCTTGTGCTATCTTCTGCCTTACCTGTGGCCATTGGTATGTACAAAGACAAGCACTCCCAGCTATTCATGATGTGTATTTTGGTCTGATCTGGTATTACCACCTCTTGGCAAGGTTGCCTGACATCATGAGTGCCTTATATGTTTGTTAAATGACAGTTATTTAGGCTGAATTTTTCTACATGAGCACTGCTGCAAGCAAACACTTTTGGTGGAGGGAAGGACCAGACCAGGTAGTTTGGCCACTTCTGAAAAGGTTAGGAAAAGTACACTTACTGAAAATAAAGCCAACTGCGCCCCCTGTGCGCCCCCAGCCCTAACGGCCTCGCTGGCGACCACCGCAAGGAAGCAGCTGAACTCGCGGGGGGGGCAGGCGCCTGCGGGCCTCACCGCCGCGGGTTGCCATGGCAGCGTACGGCGCTCGAGAAGGGCCACTCCGTGTCGTGTTTCCCCCCCTTCGCTTCCGTCACGCAGTCAGCGCCGCGCCATGGCTCGCTATAGGGGCGGGGCGGGGCGTGACGCGAGGCGCAGCCCCCTCAGGGATTGGGTGCCGCTGCTGCGCGCGCGCGCGCTGCCGGCGCGTGAGGAGGCTGTTGGCGGGAGGTGGCGGCATGGCGGTGGAGCCGCCGCGGGAGGCGGTGTGGCCGGAGGGCGCGGGGGCCGAGGCGGGTTTCATACGCGCCGTGCTCTCGCTGCCCGAGAAGCCCGACACCACCGTGCGCTTCTTCGAGCGCGGCGACTACTATACGGTTCATGGCGCGGATGCGCGGCTGGCCGCCTGCGAGCTTTTCCGGACCCGCGCCGTCATCCGCCAGCTGGCGGGGGCACCGGGTGGGTGCGGCAGGGGGGGCCGGGGGCGT
>VZTU01010632.1:5702-31536 GCA_013400835.1 Zapornia atra | reverse complement strand
TGCTTATTGCTTATGTCTCTATCATAAAATAATTGAAAGTTACTAACAGAAGACAGAAATCAGACCAACAGAGCATCTCAAAGAAAAACAAAAGAAAACCAAGAGGTGAGATTATTAGCGACAGCAAGAGCCTCACGCAAAATGAACTGAAGCATCTACTTGCCTTTCTGCCAGTTGTCTTGCCATGCAATTATGGTAACATGAAAGACAGACGGGCTGTGAATCATAGCAAGGAGCAAAGAACAAAACCCACCAGCTTTAAATTAACTTGAAAACCTTCCATGAAAGCGAGTTTAACTGATGTCCAGGGTAATTTGTGAAATTGGTTAAAAAACCCTTAAAAAAAGATAAAAATCATGCCTTGGGAAGAGGACACTAACAAACAGCATTTTTCTGACATATTCCATATGTTTCAACATATCTTGTAAGATAACATTCAACTACATGCTAGAAACTAAGAAAAACAGAAGTCACACACTGGAAGCATAACAGAAGCTATCTAAAGAAAATTGAGCATAGACAGTCACAAGGGAGACTGAGACATCTTTCTATGTTAAAGAACAAACTGAACACTGAATGCTATCAGATTTTCTCCTTTCCTTCCCTTCTCCCACCCCTCCAAAAAAACCCCACAGAAAGTAGAGGAAGTGTTGGCATTGCTAAATCAATTGGATAGAAAAACAAATAAATAATGAAACTCTACTAAGGAAAGATGGGTCACAAGCCATATACATCATCTAAAGGGGAAGAAACAAAATCTGAGGGAGAAAACACCCTGTAAAATTCCATAAAGTAATACATCAGCGGCATCCAGAATATTTTTAGAAGGAAATACCTTCTATTAGTAGGTCAAAACTCCAGCACAAATGGTGATGGGATAACTACAGTTATTTTTCTGTCTGAGGTGATGAGGGAACAATAACTGATGACAAGAATGGCATATGGGAGAAAAGTTTTATTGGCAGCCATTCAGGAACACATTTTTCCAAAAAAATCAAAAATGTCAATATGCGACTAAAAATAATTAATTTCACAAAGTAAAAAAAGAAAAAAGGTGTTTAAATAATTTTCAAATGGTGTCAAATTGTAAAAGAATAAGGCATTCATAGTTAGTACTAAAAATATCAATAAAGTAAGAAAGAGCTACCACAGCTTTACGGCTAATTTTCATAGATGCTCCACGCTGACTCCACAAGCCAGAGCCAAACAGTCTGTCATCTTCTGCTTATTTCATCTCTAATTTCAAGCGACTTTAAGTCTGGACCTATAAGCATCACAGCACCTGATTTCTCCTTGCAAATAACATGTGCAGAAATGAATCCTGAGTTCATCAATCAAGCTACAGTTTAGGTTCCATTTCCTTGTTCTGAAGGACGCATGACAAACCAATGTATGTTCCATTAACAACAGGAAAAGAAAACACCTTATGCCCCTTCAAAGGAACCATGAGGGGATTAGAAATATACACCATTGAAAAATGCTTATTATGAAGTTCTTAAGCAGCAAGTGAAATCAGAAGTTAGTCTACTTTCATACATAACTTTTTGCCACATGTGACTTCCCAACCAGCTCTTTTTGTACCAAATCATCATGAGTTGCTAAAACTTAAACATGAACACTAACACTCAAAACCAGCTTTCCCTCAATTACAACCCTCTGCTTGCTTTTACAAGGTAAGGATTAGTATTTAAACTAGGCAAATGCTCCCAAAATCAACTAAAAGTGTAGTGAAACGAAGTATATGTAAGAGCAAGTTAAAGAAGGTACTAGAGCTCTTTGTGAGCTGTCATGCATTCACAGGTTTTGGATGGCTTCTCCCCTTTTTAGAGGCAGAGCAAAGAGAATTGCAAAAGAACAGAAGGTATCTGGTGCAGGGAGATGAATGGCATTGCTCTCAACAGCTAAACCTACTCTTGAAAAATTTGTTATCACCACTGAGCTGTGGCATCACCGCTCCCTGGCTCAGAGATGATGATACACATCTGTCTGAAGGAGAAGCAGGGAAAGGGTAACAGGAGAACAGAAAACAAAATAAGATTAAAAGCACCTCAAAGTCAAGCGCTAAAATATTTTGTGGTAATATAAGAGGCAATAAAAATTAAAAAGGCAAATTAGAAAGAATGCATGATACCAATCACTGCCCAGGAACGATAAAGGAAAAGCTATTTGGTGAAGAAACGAAGTATTATGTTTCAGGCATAGTAGAGGCACACACTGGAACAGATGACATTTATTTTGGTCAACTTACTGGGAAAGCAGCAGGTGATTATGCCGGTGATTTGAATGTCACAGGAATTTGACAAGGCATACCTAGGAGGCTCAGCAAACACTACACAACAGCAAGAATTGAGGCGACAGCCTAGTACAAGCTGCACGTGACTAATTTTAAGCAAACAGATTATAAAACTTAGTATTTTTCCCTGGGATTTGTTCTCAAGACACACAGTCTATTACAATCTGTTTGCAGCCTCCTAAGCCATACAGAGCGTAAGTTCATGGAGTCTGGTTCTCAATTTATTCAAGCCAAATGTCAGCCAGCAATAAAAACATTCTCTCTGGAGAGCAGCAGAGCTGCCCCAGGAAAGGAGAATTTGTATGAATAAACTATTTGCCTCCAAACACTCTGATGCTCTGTACTCCTGTTCTGTGTCCTTTGCCTTCCTCCCGAGGCAATGCATTTTTGGGAAGGCTCAATTTCAGATCTGCCAGCCAGACAAAACCACCGCTCCAAGGCTACAATCCCCTCTCAAGCTCTTCATCTGCTGGCTAATAGACACTCACACATTTCGAGCACGTTTCCAGCAATACCGACAGTTATACAACAAGCTGGAACCAGTGAAGTCAGGGCACCGGTGCCACTGGGAACCCTGGGATGTAGCACAGCAAAGATTTCCTGTGGTAGGTACTAGACCCTACGAAAGTTACAGACCACAGTGCTGGGCTGGCAGCATGACAGAACTCTGAAATGTGGCTTCACACTTGCAACACGACACTCTCTGCAGTTGGAATCATGTAATTCAACTCAGCTGAAGGGCAAGAGTTCTGTTGCCATTGATGTATCAAAGCCAATCCCACTGCAGTTATGAAAAAGATACTTTTAATTAAATCCACTCTCTTTCTTGGAAAAGTAGTCTTGTGAACTTCATTTTTCCAATGAAAATGGGAATTAAAACGAGAATTTCAAGAGCTCTGAAATGGCACTTTTTATCTCTCCATATTAAATAAAGACATTTTAAAACGCTGACATTTAAAAATCCAAGCTAAAGAGCAATAAATCACTGTAAAGTGAAATAAACACCATTAACATGCATTATCTTCCTTCATAATGTTTATCTTACACAATAAGCATCTAATTTTATTGAAATAAAATTTTAATATATGAATGCAACGAGTAAGAAATAATTTTCACTTATATTTCTTACACTAAAGATTTAGGGGACTACAAGTATCATGAAACTGAATTATTGGAAGAAATGGTTATCAAACAGGGCCTGAATCTACGCTGGGTATTAAGTGGTGAAAAAGGAACTCCCCCAAATCCATTTGTCCTTGCTCAGCAGCCCCCAGTGAAGCAGCACTACCCCCTGTGTGCAGTCTGATGGTGGGTTTGGCTGTTCTCTGTAATCTGTCAGCCTCAATGGATCTTTTAGTCACCTTTTCAACTTCTAATGACAGGATAAAGTTTTACTTGTCTAGTTTGTTGTGGGGTTTGTTAGCTACTTTGTGGTTTGTTGGTTGTTTTTTTTTCCCAAGCTTTCATTTTGGACATAGGTATTTGTCATATATTAGAGAATTAGGACCATTTGATCTACTGAGCTTTGGGTACATAGGCACAAGCATGTGCATCTAGCTCACTCTCATCTCCCATTTGCCTCACAGTCTTTAAAAAGCATAATGCAATCTGTACTTTCTCTCAGCCAGATCTATTTTCTGTCCCCAGCCTCCTGCCTACTCTTCCCCTTTGCTCTCAGCCATCAGGTATGCTCCCCGGGATATCAATCGCACCCTCCCTGCTTCCACTGCTCTGCAAGGATCAAGGCACAGCCCGATGAATACCTGTCTGCACCGGAAAGCAGAACACATCTCACTCACCCTCTCTACAAGCCTTACAGCCATGGCAAGATGTCGTACACGCTGATAGTACTCAGAGGTAGAGCAGTACATCCCCTTCCCAGCACAGCTTCACTCCCGGCTGCTACAAACATCAAGGCACAGGGCATGGGTGCAAGAGATGAGCAGGGCAAGAGATTCAAGGGAAAGATGACT
Organism: Zapornia atra; assembly: GCA_013400835.1. Classification (NCBI taxonomy): domain Eukaryota; kingdom Metazoa; phylum Chordata; class Aves; order Gruiformes; family Rallidae; genus Zapornia; species Zapornia atra. The sequence goes on along the minus strand of VZTU01010632.1, from coordinate 27,270 downwards.
GCAAGATTCTGGCTTCAAAAAGATTGTGCCTTGCTCTACTGGCAACTCATCTTTTCAATTACTCATGAACATTTTCCCAGCATTTATTTATGCTTAAGTATCTGTCAATAGGGTCATAAGATAAACATGTTTCTTATAGCTTTCCTCAAACCATATATTCTATGCATTCAACAGGTTAAAAAAATACATTTAAGTTGTACTGCAATTATTAATTAGTTCTTAAATGGAAATGAATATGATCTCTTCCTCATGCACCACTTTGTAGAGTACAAGAAAACCATGAAGGGTACTAGCCAACTACTAGCCATTTCATTCATTAAAGGCAGATGACTTCATAAGAAGTCAAGTTTTAAGCACTGCCACTAGATTTTCTTGAGAATGATGTTTGGATCAGATTTTTGACTTCCAAGAATACACCAAAAAGCAGCCTGACCACCCTTTTCCCCAGGGCAGGGGTACTACAGACCACCTATACATCATCCTGGGCCCTGTGACTATAGCTACAAAATACCTAGCTGTACTCCAAACCATAATGCACTGCCACGCTGCTGCACAGATATTCAACAACAACAACAACAAAAAAAAATCTATCCTAATACCCTGGTGTGCTGCACTAGGTTCTTTTGCCCTAGAAATGTGAGGACAACTTCTTCACAGAGTTAGCCAGTACTTAAATAGCACAGCCAGGCAGACACAGTAGATCTAGGAGGAGAGAAGCTAACCTGATTTTTTCCCATGCTTGAAAAACAGAACAAAGCCTGGAGAAGTTAGTTAAGCATATAAGTGTCAGTTCTTCAAACCAAGGAGTAAGGTGGATAAAGCTCAGTGATGGGAATCAGCAAAGGACATACATGCCTTCCCAGGCTTTTCCAACCCATTTGCACTTTGCCCAGGCAGATGCTACAGCACCTGTTGACTGTTAACCAAGGTACATGTGGCTGCAGGACTTGCAGGCAAAGCTTTGATTGCAGCAGAGAAAGCAGAAAAGCTGAAAAATGGGGAGGAAAAATAGTTATCTCTCAACATACACAGTATTTGTAATCAACATTCCCTTTATTAAGGCCCTTGGCCAATACAGTAACCCTATACGCACCCATTAGAGACAGTAAGACAATTACCCAGTCACAACCAACTCTCAACAACAACGATACATAGCTCTATGTGTCTGGCTCAGCCCTTCTCTTTGATTTATTTCTGAAGAGACAAAATATGTAAAGCTAGTTTAAGCACAAAAACTTTATGAAGGATTAAAGATATGTGGAGTGGAATGAATAGAGGAAATCCTTACACTTTATGTTGGGGGCTTTAAGAAAATGAGTTTGCTGTTGGAAATTCTTTAAGAATAGTCTCCACAACTAGACTCAAGAAAGTTATTTGCCAAGAACAATTTATTCATCCAGTTCAGCCTGCATTTGCCCCAAATGAAAATGAGCTAAAAGAATTACATTACACAAAAATAGCTTTAGCTAATCCTTTATAATGCACCAGGGATATATGCAAATTAATTTGCTTCTCAAAGTTTAAAACATTGAATAGTGTAAAATCATTTTATGATTGTCTGGCAAATTGTTGTAATGTTTGTTTATGCCCAATAATGCACACTACAAAAAAATGCAAGAATTTAACAACAGCATACCGAGGGGGCTTATAAAAACACTGTAATTTCTTCAGTGTAAAATAAGAGACTCAAGTCATACAAGGATGGATTATTATAAAATATCAGGAAGACCTGCAGCATCCCTATGGAAAGGAGGAACTTTTTCCCTGTGAGGGTGACAGAGCATTGGAACAGGCTGACCAGAGAGGCTAAGGAGTCTCCTTCTTTGGAGACATTAAAACCCCACCTGGATGCTTTCCTGTGTGGTTTACTCTGGGTGATCCTGCTCTGGCAGGGGGGTTGGACTAGATGATCTTTTTGAGGTTCCTTCCAACTCCTAACATTCTGTGATTTTGTGAGAAGGCCCTCAGGGAAATGCCACATGAGTTGTCTGGTCTATAGGGAAGCACCTCTCTGGAGATCTGGAGTATTTTCCTTTGGGATCCATCGACAATAAATATTCACAATGGGAACCAGGTTTATACAGCAATGACAATTTGTCTCACAAAGAAAACTCAGAAGCTAGACAGGCTTTATTTGGCCATGAAAGGAAGAGGAGTACCGGAGCACCTCCTTTCCCACACCACTATCCACCCAGCTCCAAGCAATTCCCTAGTACGTGACATACCTTAGTTCCAGCTAATGCTTAATGGAGATGACAGCTCTAAACAGTTGATTACTAATTAAACCATGTCATTTTTAGAATTAATACTGCTCCAAACAACTCCCATCAGCTGCAGACTCATCTATCAGCCCAGATGACTTGGTATCAAAGGGGAGTATCAAAGAATCACAATCACACTGAGCTGAAAGAGCCTCCAGATATTTTTTCTGGCAATGGGCAGTAGAGAAGCAAGGGGTTGTTCTGTATGAGTCACGCCTTTCTCCTGTAAACTTCAGTAGAAAGGCATTAGGGCATCAACCACAGCTACCAGAAGCACTCAAGAGATAGCCATCTTGCAGAAGAGTCATATCATTTGCAGTTTAAAACTCAAGACAGCAAAGGAACCTGATAGTGCCAGATAAACCAAATGACATCCTGAGCCTTTGCTTCTGCTCCTCTTTGCACCTCTGCAGCAGTCTGGTATCTGAACCATGCTTTGCAATAGACACATAGTGGTAAAACTATTGCTGTGACAAGGAAAAAGAATTATAATCTGTTCAGCTGTGAAAAAGCACCAGAAATTGAGTGGACTTCTACATGTTTCTAAAACACCTATTGGACTGCAGACAGTATTAGTAACAAAAGTATTAGCGTTGATAGCCTCCAAGACCAAAAGTACCTCAATTGCCACATGAGCAGTTTTAAACAGGTATTTGTTAGGTCTCATAGGCAGCCCCTAGAAATGTAAAATAATTTTCCAAGAAAGGAGCAAACACTCCCTCCTTTCATCTTCCTTCTCTCCCTCATCTCTTCTGCTTGGATGGTTAAGATTCCAAAGCTGAATGTCCCCCAAGTATAAAACTGTAGAGGAGTCAGAAAATGAGGACAACTGTCAAGATATTAAAGACTTCACTAGTGAACTTTTGTTTTGCATTTGTATCAACATCTGATGTTGATGAAATACGATTTATTCCACGCGGTATTTTCTTTCCTTCCAACTGTCACACAATGATTATGATGAAAGCAGAGGCTGAATATGTACTTATATTAATTAGCAATTATTAAGAGACAGGTCCCCATGATTACTGCTTCAGAGACATGAAAATGAATTCATCACTAGAAGACTGTTGCCACCGAGTGAATATCTTATCAGCTTTGGCAGATCAAAAAAGCACATTCAATAAATGCGTAATCAAATGATAAAGTGGGTCATTTGTATAAATTACTGAAGGACATCATCCCCTTCTGATTGAGATGCTCAGCTTTAGAGAGATTACTTACGCAGCCTCACACAGCAGGCAAATTCTTTGTTACTGCGAGTTGCAGGAACGATTGTTACTAGGGGCGTTTGGAAAGATTTTGACTCAAGATGGCCCCACCCAAGGTTTCTGCATTCTGCCTGACTGTTCCATCGCACGCCCACTACAGCCTATGACAGGCTCAGAAGTTCATGGAAGAACTTTCTGATACACACCATGCTAAGTTTTATCTCTAAAAAAATTAAAAGAACAAAAAGCAACACCCACACATCACTTAACCCCCCACACCAAAAAAATCCTGCACCAAACTGAAAACCTTCTCACTACTAACATCTCAGAAGGCAACTCAAGGTACTCTAGATCACAAGCAATTCATATTCTGTGACACATTTTTGTCAGGTAGAGCAATGCAGCACTATTATTTTTAGAAACACTCAATACATCAGTAACGAGCAGGCTCTAAATAACAGTATTTGGTATTCGGATACTTCAAAAAGAGGTGGACTTCATAACTGAAGTTACAATGAAAAGCAATAATCCCCTTCTTAACAAGCGTTTCATAAACAGGCAGCACAAAAGGATTCAGTTTTCAAAGACAATGGCTAAGTGGAGACAGCAGCACAACTTGCTGGCCACTTATTTAGCGGAGAACTAACTGGCAGACAGACAGGGAATTGTAGACATTTGACTCATGAGTTTGAACATCCATGTAGGAAAAAAATATTTTCCTCAAAATTGATTTAAAATAGTTATTGCATGTGCTCCAGAATTCCTTTCAGCATGTCTTGCTTATGGGTGAATAGTGGTCAGTGAGTTGCATTTTCAGTAGAATTGATATTTCTAACTAATCTATCTTTGCAAGTTGAGTACTTCCTGATGGAGTTTTATTTTCCAGGTTGCGTTGGGGTTTTATTTATTATGTCTCTTGTGGGTAAAGCTTTCTTCTTTGAAAATATATTCAACAGTAGTGAAAATTTTAATTACCAGACTGAATAATTATAAAGTAAACCATATACTTTCATTTTTCAGAAGCACAAATAAATTCAGCCAGTTCCCATGCACCTCATTAAATGAATCAAAAAAAAATTATCAGGTCTGAAGGTAAGTTTCCAACATGCTGGTTGCTGGTCTTTGATCCAGTCATACCTCCCTTTTCTAATTAAAAAGCTCAAGTCCCACACTTCCATTCAAATGTTCTAACACCATACTCTCCCCAAACCTTATCCTCACACATAATTATATGCATATATACAAGCATCACTTCATATGACTTTTACTGAAAATTGACAATATTATATTAAATATCTCAAATTAAGAAACATTTCCTGTTCATCAATATTTCTCTTTCTGTACTTCACTGGGAAACTTGTTTTGAACGTTTTGATTGTCAGGGTCAATAATGCTTCTGTTTATATAGTATCTTTGAGACCCAGTTGACCATTATTGCTTGTTCTGAGCACGAGTGAACACAGATACTCACTTTGGCTCCTGCTTCAGTTAAAACACAATCAGGATATAAATATATGCTTGCATGAAACCACCAAATGTGAAAATCTTTAAGGATGAAAACTTAAAGATATACATGGCTGAATATGCTGCATACGTAAATTTCCGATGAGTAAAATGAAGCAACATATTTAAATAGTCTTGAAGCTACAAAATTATGTATACATGAAATTAAAAATGAAGCAAGGAGGAGTAAGTAGTATATTGATGGGGACACAGGGCTAAAGAATTTCCTTCTGGCTTCTCTACACCAATGGAACTGGACAGGTTCAACTGGTAAAGTTCAATTACTGAATTGCTACTTGTTGTAGTTTGGTGTAACTGCTGCTTCAGTGGCTCTTGTAAGCTGCAGTTACAGCTTTCTGCAAGCCCCATATTCTCAAAACATTGGTACAGTCAAGGCCAAATTTGAAACTAAGCCTATCAGAGCTGGTCATAGCGCCTCTGTGAATCACATATAGGAGAAAAAAAAACTGCTGGCAGGCGCACTTTGCCACCGGAGCGGGAGTGAGAAGATGTAACAAGCTGCACAGACTCCAAGGCCAGGCCTGCAGGAGGGGGGGGGATGAAGAATGCGAAGAGAAAGTTTCCCCTGCAGCTCGTGGTGGAGTCCATGGTGAAACGTGTGTCCCCCCGAAGCCCATGGATGAGGACGGGGAGCAGAGACAACTATGCCTGTGAAGATTGATCCACGCCTCAGCAGGTTTGCCAAGGGACTTGTGACTTTGCGGGTGACCAGGCCGGGGGGTCTGGACCCGGACGTCAGCACCCTATGGAGGGGAGAGTCCTGCTGAGAGGCCTGTGGTGAGGGGATGACTCCCCGATAGAGAGGACTCACGCTGCAGAAGGTCGTGGACACGACTCTCGCGTGGGTGGGACCCCACGGTGCCGCAGGGGAAGGGTGTGTGTATGTGGAATGCCCCCCCCCCCCAGCTGAGATGGAAGACAGCTTGGGAGGAACGGACTGAAACCCCTCACTCTCCATTCCCTGCCCCCCCTGTACTGCGAACGGGAGGGAAGAAGGGAGCGAATCTCTGATTAAAGTCATGAGTGCGAAGAGGCGAGGGGAGGAAGTAGAAGTGGTAATATCTGGGGAAGAAAAGCAGCTTGTTGGGAATCACCGGAACCCCACTGCCCATTCCCTGCCCCTCCCCGCGCCATGTTGGGGGGGGGAAGAAGGGAGTAAAATCGGGATGAGTTTTAAGTTTGCTAAGAAGGGAGGGGTGGGGGGAAAGTGCTTGAAGACCTGGCCGCTTATCTCGTTCCGGTTCACTGGGTGTAGTAGTTGTAGTAAGTAGTAATAAATCACCTTTTCTTTCCTTTATTCTGTGCTGCGTCTGTTTTGCCCATTGCACTAATTGGAGAGTGATCCCTCTGTCCTTATCTCAAGTCCTAAGCCTCCTAATATCTATTTTCTCCCCCTTTTCGGCTGAAGGGGGGAGTGAGCGAGCGGCTTGGTGGGTATTTGGCTTTTGGCTAGGGCCAAAACCACCACACTACTTTAGTTTACTTCAAGTCTCATCAGCATGTAGCATTCAGTTATACCATTTCTTCTAGAGTTGTGGCACCTGGTTATCCACAATCTGTAACCTACCTCAAAAAAGTCAAAGTTTTAGTATAAAATGCACACACACCCCCACTCTGCTGCCCAAGGCAAACTGGAAGTCCAGTCATTGACTTGATCTTCTGATCCTTTATACCAGTGTGTTAGCTGACACACAAAAAAATGCAAGCACCAAGCAAACAAACAAAAACAAAGACATAACCAATGGTTAATGCATCATCAAAGCAGCATGCTACAGCAGACACCACTTGTGGTTCAGCAGCTTCTGTCTGGGACCACTCATAGGCTCATTGTTAGAGAGAAAGAGTGCGCATAAGCATCCAGAAATACTGTAACAAGTTGCACTGTAACAAAATGTCCCAGAAATACACCCTTGAACTAGCACAGTTGCTTCAGGAGCACGACACATGTATGACTGTTTTAAATAATACTTTCAGTGAGGCACAGTTCAAGAAATGTAAAATCATGCATTAAGCTCTTTTTCTTTGCCTCCTCCTACCACTTTAATTAACAACTTTTGCTGACTTATACATCATACATCCTTACGTGCATGTATTGATGACATCTAGGTATTGATGTATTCTTACTTCAGAACCCACGTTTTAACATCATGCTGAAAACTCCCTAATCTTTCAATGTTATAATTTTTTCATACCGAGTTCTTGTTTGGTTAAACAAGGTATACACAATCTGTTTCCTCCTCAACCATACTTACAGCATCCCTTACCAGTTTTGTTTCTTTTTGTAGATCACAGGTGATAATCTACTCCTTAAGCCTCATTTCATTCCTATTGCTTTCTACTCAGGTTTTCTCTATGTTTTCTTTTTTTTGTGTTTCTTTATCTTTTAAGCCTCCCACCTATTCCCCCAAGATCATTTTTCTATCTTAAATAATGTATGCATATGCCTGTAACACCATACTGAAGTAAAATTACTATCAACCATATTAAAATGATCAAATACATATCAATTCAATGAACTGAAAATTGGCTCAGAAGTTCTGAAATGTAGTGAAGACTTGAAAACATTTTCTTGAGCAGAAAGTATTTATGGAAACTTCTACGTTCATTTGAGAATGATTTTCATGGTTTGATACACTGACAGGGCAAGGGGAAACAGCCTGAAGTGGCATCAGGGGAAGTTCAGGTTGGATATTAGGAAAAATTTATTTACTGAGAAGATTGTCAGATATCAGAATGGGCTGCCCAGGGAGGTGATGGAATCACCATCCCTGGAGGTGTTTAGAAGAAGACTACATGTTGTGCTTGGTGACACGGTCCAGCGTTGGACCTAGTCAGGCTGGATAGGTAGTTGAACTCTGATCTTGAAGGTGTTCTCCAACCGAAACCATTCTGTGATTACAACTTGAAATTTCTGTGAGGCTGATTGGCAACGTAGCATTTGAATTTGAAGTCACAGGAAGGTGTTTTATTTTAACATTTCAGCTAAACTAGAAGAAAGAAATAACTTCTCTAAAGGTAAACAATTATAAAATTGATTAACCTGAAGATTTCCGACTCTGAAAATCAGGCTGCACCTAGCAACATTGGTCTTATCAAGTTAAGCATGCAGGAAAAGCTACTTATTGAGGCAGACTCTACAGTCAGTGAGGCTGATGGATACCAGATGACATGTTGTTCAGTAGATCAATTAATTAGGTAGACCAAGTCTGCCTCAAAACGCCTGATTTCCCCACTTAAATACAGAGGGAATACAACTTTCAGACAGCTGAATAAGAGATGAATGCCATCCTAGCGGTATAATTTTTAAAGAATAAGTAATCCTACTCTTCCTAAAATTCACAAGTCATTATGATTAATGATAACATTGATAGATTTTCATAATGATGATTGAGTGCCTTTTTGTGCAAAAATCCATGACAAGCAGAAGAGCAGCGTGCAGCATCACTATTCAAAACAGCCTCCGCAGCCCCGAGACCATGGGCTATTTCTGGTTAACTGATTCAATATAAAAGCAGTTTAAAGATTCAGCCATTAGTAACTAATAATAAAGTTAGTCTTATTTTAACATTAAAGAGGAGATAAACTTTGTCTATTGCTAAAAAAAAAAAAAAAGAGATTAAGGGTTTTTGCCCACAACAAATCCTGCTCATTTGGGGTACGCACACATAGGAGAAAGCATTAACTGCACCAGTGTCCTGTAATAGTTAAACTGTGACAGTTATTTAATTCACCACAAAGACATTTCTAGATGTAAACTTCTACCTGAAGTGTACGTGGAGGATAGTAATTACAGAACACCTCATGCCATCACTCCATCACAACACAGAGAAAAATTGCTGCTTTCAAAATATTCCCACTTTGCCAATTAGTCAATGGCTATTCAAGGTGGAAATTCAATAACTGCTCCCAACACCAAAATGTCACTCTTATATTTAAGTAGATCTAATTAGAGCAACACAGAGAGGTTGTACTGCTTGCACCTAGCACCTTATGCCAAGACACAGAGATCCTGGTAATTACAGGTAATAGTATTTTAATTGCTTCACATTAAGAGCCACTAAACTCATGTGCAAATAGCAACCCGTTTTGACTGCAGATCTGTCAAATTTGAAAGTTTCTTCATAAGTGTCTATTATCCCATCTGCAACTTTTCTAGTTTTGTTCCTTTTCTAGGTAGGAGATGCACACAAATAAGAGACATGCTCTAAATTGACAGATACCACTGGAGAGGGATCAAATCATGCTACCCTTCTTGCATCTGGTTAGAAGGCTCCAAAACTGACCACACATACTTTTTATTATATAATATATACATCCCACATTGCACTAAAAACATTAGGAAAGAAAGACTAGAAGCCGTTAATGATGCCTGGAATCACCATGTACAGTAAAAGCCTTCACTACAAAAGCACGGATCTCTACTCAACGTACTTCAAGTACACTGTTTCAAGGAATTCTCTCCATGTCCATGCCAGAACCTGTAACAGAGACCTGTGTGAGCTTCTGGCTTTTTTTTTTCCCTTAAAAATTACTCACTCAGGAGCCAGAACAATAGCCAGGAAAGGTGGTTCTTTTGCTTTTTCACCAGGATTCAGAAGTCATTTAATTCACACTTAAATGCATAAAAAAAAAATCTTTAAATACATCAAAACTCCTAAACTATGCCTGACAAGAAGTATTTTAAGATTATTCCGAATTAGCATCTAATGCTTTCTATTCTCTGCCTTAAGTACAAATCATGCCAAAACTTTAGGACACCAGTGAAAACTGGAAGCTTTCCACAGCCTTTCACAAGCCCTACATTAAACTTTTACCTTTTAGGCATCACTCTTGGTTATGTTTCCACAAATGCTATTGGTAAAGGTTTCATCTGGTAAGCCTGTTATCAAGCCAAGATAAGAACCCACAGCGAAACAGTCACACTGATGAGTTTTGAACTCTTTATAATTACTTGTAATTGATTGCATGTTTCATCTTTCACATGGCCAGTCCATCAGTGAATGCTTAAAGCACGTTACAGACACTGCACGTCAAAAACCTGACCCAAGTACCACCTCAATGGCACACATCAAGCTGGTTGTGAATACTAAGCAGTTCAGCACAGTTTATCATTAAGGTATTAGACAATGTTAACGCGCAACCTTTGGCTCCTGTTGGCTTCGAAATATTTTCTGTAGGAAAGAGTTTATTTGTCAGGTGGCTACTCTCCAAATAATTTCTTACTTTGTTACAGCCATAAGCAATAGGCAGGAGACAAAACGTTCAGTAAGAACAGAGTAGTTTGAGTTGCTTCTGCAGTCTACAGCGCAAAGGACTGAGGATTTGCAGCAATACTCACAATACCAAATACTCATTCATCCCTTACCCATTTAAGCATAACTGAAAGAACAAGCTAATTTGTTTAATAACACCCTCTGCACTATCATGCGTGCTCTGTCACATGCAGCAGTTTAGACTCCCAGACGGAATTGGAAAATGCAATATTGATTTAAAACCAAAACGTTCATCAAAAGTATCGGAAGCATCAGCTGTCTAATAAAGTGATTAATCAGAAGCAGTATGACTACTGTAGCATAAGCATCTGGGAGATGTTGAACTTTCATTAACAACATTTGCATTTATAGACATTGCAATATATACCGACAGAACTGAAGCGCTGGCTGGAGATAGAAAAACATGTTTACAAGAGAAAGCTGCGTTTGGTCTTCAAACTGCTTTCAGTTGTCAAAAAGAAATATTGTGGAAACAAGCATAAGAGTTTGAGGGCTTCTAAAAGCTATGCATACAGAATTAGGAAAGAGGAATATACATGCTGAAGGCAGTTAACAGAAAAATTGATAGTATCATCAGTTCCTGTATATGCATCAAAACTTCTCCAAGAAATGCATTTTCCAGACAGCATCCAAGAAAGATTTTATACAAAAACCAGCACAGTTTTAATTAGTTAACATCACATCATATTAAGCAACCCTGCAAAGAACTGTGTCAAAGGACATGTTTCCATCCCTTACAAAACCGTACCATAGATTGTTATACATAAAACTGTATTTGTAGTTCCAGGGAAACCAAAGAGGATCATTCAAACTTTCAGGGATTACTCTAAGAAAGTAAATGGCATATTATACAAAGCTGTCCTAAAAAGCAAGTGAGAGTTGTGTTTCTCTACCTCATCACAACTTCTCCATCAGGAAAACAAACTTACAGGAGATTTGGGGAGGAATAAGGGCAAACATTTTTAGACTCAGAGCAATGAACTGTAGCTAAATTGCATTTTTTCCATAGTTTAAGTTGACAGAAGCTCACCATCTCCGAAGATGACTTATCTTTATTCTGAAAAAAATAATAAAAGAGGTACCATTAGCTACACGAGACAAATTACTGGGGAAAACTGTGACATTTGAACTTTGATATGTATTCCATTAAGCTTGATGATTTGGTGGATCCTTTTTGCCTCAAATTCCATAATGCCATTATATAAATTACAAGAGTGCTTAGACTTCTCAGACTTGGTAGTACTTGATAATTAATATGGAGATAATGGACAATACGAATTATTTTGGAATAAACTTCCACAAAGCCACCCCCCTTTCAGAATTTCAACACTCTTCTCCATTAAGCTAAATTAATCCCTTCATTCTTGTGCTGGAGTATGACTGCCTGCAAGGGGAAGTTTATCTCCCTGCAATTATTCTGAAAATGTATTCAAGAATCGTTGGGGAGGGTTTGGCTTGTTTGTTTGGTTTTTTTTACATTTGCACATGCAGAAAAATCACTAATCTCTCTACCTGAATGAGGGAAATATCTTGGACCCAGGCAGAACACAAGTTGTGTTCTCTATCTCATGGTTTGAGTTTGAAGGGATCGCAAAGCCCACCTACTTCCATCCCCCTATCATGGGCACGGACACCCTCCACTAGCCCAGGCTGCCCAAAACCCTGCTGAATCTGGCCTTGAACACTGCCAGGGATCCAGGGGCAGCCACAACTTCTCTAGGCACCCTGTGCCAGGGCCTCACCACCCTCACAGGGAAGGATTTCTTCCTCATACTTAATGTTACTCTTCCCTTCTTCAGCTTAAGGCCATGATCCTGCCAACGCATCTCATCCAGTCCCATGGACTTGTGCACCTTCAGGTTCCTCAGATGTTCTCAAATCTCATTTTCTTCCACAGTAGGTGGGTTGTCATTCCCCAAGTCCCTGCCTTTGCGTTCTGTTACTTACTAAATTTAAAACAATTTAGTTTTATAGAAGAAACTTTACCCTACCACAGCTTCAACTTGTCTCTAACTCACTATGTACTTTGAAGATTGCCTGATTAACTCTTAACTGTCTTGGAAATCTATCAGCATCATAATAAACTATAAGCAAACCAACAGCAGTTCTTAAGAAAAAAGAAAATCATTGCATACAACTTTCCAATCCCTCATTTTTAAGTGACATAATGAAAATAATTTACAGCCAAAGAAAATAACATTTGTTTGATTCAGCTGTTCCAATGACTGGAAATAACATGGAGAGATATTAGTCCTTTCAACAAATCACTCTCAACATAATTTTCAGCCCTTTTAGCGTGAAGGCTGTGCATAGCTTCTTTGCAAATATAATATCGTGTCATTTACTACTAGTAGGTTCTGAAGCAAGAGAAATTAAAGTGTAAAAGTCTGCCTAACTTACACCTTATTAGAAATTAAGTGATACAATATATAACTGGAAATGGTAGATATCTCTCAAGAGCAGAAGCCTAAACCTTTTTGTCCAATTTGAAAACAGCCTCTAACGGACCAAAAACCTCACCTTGGTCAGTACACAAAAATCACTTCTCTAAGGCTTCTTTCACATCGTCCTTTAAGTTGTTCACACAACTTGCAAACACATAACACCACAGTTACATTTACATCAAAGTATAACTGAGAATCAAGTCCTAGAAGAGTTCTACTTTACAATCAGACATAATGTTACTGACAGTTAAAAACAAGTTTATTGAAGAAACACCAATACACCATTATTGCAGACTTTCAACATGCCTAATTTCCACTAAGCATTAAGAGTTCTGGGCTTTTGGAATATCATACCCCAAAGGGCAAAGCCTGCTTGTTAGATGAGTGGGATGTTTGGGTTGGAGTGCAGGCAAGGAGGGACAGATTGTGCAAGACAAAATTATAGTTCCTATTTCCCAGATGCCCATTCCTCCCTCCACAACACAGCAACAGTTGGTATTGCCTCCAACCTGTGCTTTATCAAGTCCCATAGAAGCAGCACTAGAGAGGCCATGAGCTATAAGTATCAAAGGATGCGGAAGTGTTTCTCCTGTTCTTCCCCCTCAAGCCCTCAGATAGGTGTTTTCAAAAGATAACCCAAACCAGTAATTAAAAACCCAAGCTAAATTTAGTGAGAGGGGAATGCCATTAACCAAAATAACTCCAGTGAGTGAATGACCTGACCACGTGTGCAATCACAAGGTAAGAAACTAATTTTCACGGACCTCTGCTCAATTATTGCGAGCTGGCACACTGTTGTCAGTTCTAAAGGTTAATGCAGTAATGGAAGATGACAATCTCTCCTAAGCGATTACTGAATGCCCAAGAAGGTATTCACATTTTAAATTAAAGGTGCTCCAAGGAGCCTGAGGATATAAGGTTTTTCCAAAAAATCTCTACCGCAGCTTATGTAGAGTGCTAACCGAGGCTCTGTTATCCTCAAGTGTCATGTACAGCTCATATGCCAAGATGATGTACAAGACGATGGCAAAGCTCTGAATGTAATATTCTGCCAAAAACCTGGGTCACAATTTACATCACCTGAGCTGTCTGTAACTGAATCCATTGTGATTTTTCAGAAGACAAAACACTTGGGTATACACTCATGCGATCAGTGCTTCCTAGAACCTCATTTAAATTTTGGGAGATTTATTAGGTAATTGGGAAATTAAATAAATTAACGATCACTATGCCAATTGCCTTTAAAAAACCTTTACGGGTCAGTGAGTTGATTGATGGCTGTCGCATCTTTATCTAGTGATAGTGTACTCCAGGGACAGACCCAACACCCAACAAATGCTCCACTAGACACCCATAAATTGCACACAAATATGCAACATGTGATGGAGCTATCGAGAAGGAGAGGCAGTAATTTACACTCTCAGTAATCTCTAGACCTCTAAGGTCTCCATTATGCAATTCATAAATTAAAGCGTAATTAAACAGTAACTAACACTAATAAACTAGAACTAGTGGGCTGTTCCGGCACAGTTTTCAACTAAACCTTCAGCCCCACTAACAGCCACAATGCTGAAGTGGTCTCTTGGCCACCTTAGGTTTATACAAACCAGTGGTAATCTCACACACATAAGTATTGCTAAGATCTACCGAATGTACTAAGCACCCTGCACGCCAGTCATTCAAGAAAGACAACAGCACTGATAGCATCTCCTTGATAGGTAAAAGAGCTCTGTAATTAAGCAATGGATTAATCCTGCTTTGACCATTTCCTGCAAGTCTCATGCCATTTTTTTTTTTTCAAATCATCTCTGCTATTGAAATCTAAAGTTGAATTTCAAGGTTATTTGTATTGGATTTTATCAGATAAGCAGAGGAGAGGTTTAGTAAGTGAAATAGCATAAAGACACAATAATCACCACAGCCTCCTCCAGAAAAAACACCAGTTTAGAAGCTTCTCAAGAGGTCATAAGATACGACACTCAGAAACGGTAACCAAACAGAGAGTATGAAGTTTTATACGTAAGTAATTTAGCTTGTAGCTTTTACTAATACAGAGGTCTAAGAAAGGGTAAATAGCAAGTCCTAGGTGGAAAGCAAACCAAAGGGAGATGGCCTCGCCCTTAAGATAGACAGTTGAGAGCGCCAGAAAGTAACCAGTCAGCCTTTTTGGTATTGTCATAGCTGGTGGATATGAGTTATTTTTCATAAGAAAGATGCCCATTTGAATCACATACAGAGAGGGGGGAAAAGAAGACAAGGTACTTCTCCCTGTAGCACTTCATTGGCTGAAACTCCTGGCTTGTATTCATTCCATTGCAACTGAAACAAAGATAAAATTGGAGGGATGATGCATTCCACCATGATCTGAGGATGTGTTTAATCCCAAGTCAGAAATACAAATCTGGATCTTTAATGATGCATAAAAAGTAATTATTAAGAATCTTAAAGATGTGCTGGAATTCAAGCCTCTTCATGTCAGCATGACAGACATCTTGATGAAAGCAGTGAAAAGTATAAAGGGAGATGCTGCAATGATGTTTTTTCACTATGAGTAAAATTACAAACTAGTAGTTACTGCTAAAAACAAGAAATAAACTTTAACCTGGAAATGACTCCAAGAAACCAGCACCCCAAGTGAAACTTCACATATTCCTTAGAAGAGAAAAAAGGAAAGTAAATCAGAAGTGAATTAAAGCATTTGTATTTTAAGTATTTAGCACCAATAACAGGTTTTGCTGTTAAGATCACACGAACAATACAGTACTCCTACTAATAGTAAAGGTAACACATCCACCTGTTGCATTGAGAGCAAGAAAAATTGCTGGTAAAGCAATGTAGGGAACGGAGAGCTGAGTTACTCTCAAACAGGAGCAAAAGAGCACCCTAATCCCACTCCATTTAAGAAAAAGCAGAGACAGCACTTTTCCTGGGGTTACGTGCTAATGACATTTTGATTCATAATAGGTGTACAGGATCATGTAAACACTTGAGCAAGAAGAAATGCAAAATTGACAAATCTTTACAAATTTCAAGTCACTTGGTCTGCTGTTGCCAAAGACAGCAAAATGCTTTGATTTGCATGGAAGATGTCTTCTCTGAAAAACTCCAAAGCAAGTAGCTCCAGGATGGTTGAGCTACTAAGCCAGACCTGTTATTTACAGAAGTACAGCTTTTGTCCTCAGGTTTCTCATTAGGGAGTGCTTACTGAAGCCCACAATAGCTCTAAGACACACAGGCACACAGATGTGGCACAATCCTGGCACAGAAGGAAAAACTCCCGAGGAGCTTTTTCTCTTAAGGACTACATCCTGCTGCGACTCTCTTCGGGACTCGTTAAATCCCTTCAGATCGTTTTATATACAGCCACAGCAACTCTTGTTTTCAGCAACACACACATAACTAAGTGAGTGCCCAAAGTGGCAAAAAGCTACTGAAGCTGTCACTTCAGATTACTAAGTAGTTATCAGTCCTGAATTATTTTAGGTTTTGTGTGTATTTTGCAGTGTGAAAACATTCTCTGTACTCCCAGTTCTGGGAAAGATGAGAAAAAATTTCAGTATTACAATGTAACTCCCCTAACATAATTTTCTACCCCTCAAAATTTGAAATATGCGAGTCCTTTGTAATAAGATGTTCAGACAAAAGCTTTGTATAATACCTAAACAAGTTGGTAATTTGGGGGGGTGACACACGACACACCATTAAAAAAAGGAAGTAGTAAGGGAACATAACGACATATTATTACTTAAACTGAGACTTAACTATAACAGTTGCAACTGTTATAGTTGTGTCATTCATTATCAAATCTTTTTTTTTCCTCCAAATTAAAATGTTCATACAGTCATAAATCAGTTCTATTATATTTCGTACCTGGCAAGTGTTTCCTGACTCCAGCACAAAAGGGTTTCAATTCCCACTCGAGATGCAGCAATTAAACCCAGGGTTAAACACGTGAATTCCTACCAGTTGTCCTTTAAGTAAACTGAACAAAATGGATAGAAATAGAGAAAACTGACCCCGGTACACATCAAGTTCTTTGGTTTAAAATATTTCATGGTTTAAAGAAACCTTTTTTATTCTTCACATAGTGTAAGAAGCAAAGCAGTAACCACTTTTTTTTTTATATAGCAATTACTGGCGGCATCCTTTCCATGGGTCTCTATTAATGCTTACACTTTTCCTTTTAAATACCAGGGGCTGATGGAGAATAATGAAACAAATCAAGTTTAAAAGAGCCTACATTTCACACAATATTATTTTTGTCATTCTGCTCCAAGGTCAAGGTCAGAGAGGGAATCGCTGTTCGCAGGCTCTCTTTATAGTCTCCATGGTCTCCCTAATGGAGTAATTAGAGTCGGTCGAGCCTGACCGCAACACTACATGGAGTAGATGCATTTGGAGTCCCAGCTGGCAGAAAGGGCTCATTCTGGTTTGCTTTTGATGGGAAAAGCTTTTTTTAAATCCTTTCTTCACCAAACACAGCTCAAGGCTTACAGACAGAAAGGCTAGCTCTGGAGGAGGGGGAGAACCCACAAAAACCCCAAAGAACACATCTGTGAAAGATGTACATACAGCAGAACTGGCAAATTTTACGTCAAATACTTCCCACTTTAAAAGGTTCTACCAAAAATGCTATAAAGGCAATATTTTCTGTAGAAGGCATGTAGCTTATTTAACACCATTACCAACTCACACAGTGTGTGAATTCAGACTCAACTCTGCATCTTTATTAAAGTCTGCTGAGAGGGAGAGACACAGGCAATAAAGACCAAGTTATATTTTCTGGACCCCTCCACTAAAACAGTAAGTCACTTCTCAGGGAAAGCAGATGTTTGGGCAACACAAAAGGAGATGTCACCCTGTCCCAGAACACTCGCAGCAGCTATGGTCCGGCCCTCCTCTCAGGACAGCCCCACACCAAAGCCTATCACCACCTGCAAACTGCTCTCCTACATGTTAAACAACCTGAAAAACACACTGAGTCAAACTAACCATGAACTTACCAGAGTTACATTTGCATATGCATATGTTAGGGTTTGGGGGTTTTTAATTAACAAAATATTACACTTCTACTTCCAAGTAGACTCATCCAAGAAACTGCAGGTCCTGCACAAGCACCCTACAACGGTACAGTTATTTACTGTGCAAGTTCACATTGAAGGTGAAGCAAAAAATTTTTCTTTATATTCCTGCATCTCAGCTCTCTTGCTATAAACACACCTTTGCATCGCCCAGCATGCAATCAATGACATAGAAAATAAAAAAATCTGATCAGACAGAAAACACCTTCCAAGTTGAGGTTATAAACTTGGAACTTCTTTTGCTTCTTTCTGTTACAAAGTACACTAATTTTATTGCTATTTCACAAGACCTTCAAAGGCCACACTATTCTTAAATATAGTAATCCTCCAAGAAAATATTGTCCTTTTACTCATAAGCCTTTATCTGCTAGTTGCAGATGATATCACATCTACTTTTTAAATAATATTTAAAGGTCAAACCAATAAGGCATAGAAAGTGTTGAACATCTTGTAAAATTCAAACAAGGCACTGCAGAAGCCACAGGGGGGTACTTGCTAAAATGATCGAGCACTTTTTAACATATTTATTCAATGATTACCAGGGGCACAATGTAATCCACTTCTTATAGAAACCCATGGGAGGGGAAAACTCTGCTGAAAATTAATAATAAAAAACCCATCTTCAGAGTTTCTTCCTCATCTGTTTTCAAACCATAGGAGGGAGAAGTTACAGCTCAGAATGCATCTAAACTACAGTTTATTATAAGATGCCCACACTGGTTTTAAATTGCTCGAGGTACGTAGAAGCAAAAATACCACCAGCCCAGGTGGATTCTCAGGGTGTTCACAGCACTACTACCAACATGGGCAGCTTCTCATAAAGAGAAACTACTCCTTAATTGCAACTTGGCTCTGTATGCCACTGCCTCATCCCCGAGGTGCAGAAAATACAGGTAGGACAAAGCACTAATTGTTTTAGTTCTAACTAGTATGACTTACCAACACAAATCTTTACTCAGCCTGTATCAGGTGCTGCTAAGGTCACCTGGTCTACACACAGAGGCAACAAACAGGTAGATACTAAATTAGTGTCTTGTTTTTATTTGAGATTAAGTGTATGCACATTTTTTCTCATGTCATAAATCCATTCAGGTTAGAATGGAGCTCAGGGAAGCACACAGTCTGCTACTCAATGGGTCTCAATGAGGTTGCTCAGGATTTTACACAGACCAGATCTTTGGTCTGCCATGCCAAGGTTTAGGTGTGCAGCCTACAACAGCAATCCCTGAAGTCGAGCATTCCCACAGCATGCATAAAGAGCCTTAAACAGGTCAAAAGATAATTCAAAACCAGCAGTGAACTCAGAGGAGCACCTTAAAGTCAGCACCTCCTACCCTTGTAAGAAATCCAGCTTTCTGTCCTGCTGAGAAGCAGCCCTTAAACCTGTTTTCTTTCTCCCTACACAGCCAATTACTGCAACGTACAGGCTGTTACATACAGCGTGAAACACTTCCCTGACCAGGCGCAGAAGAGATAGATCTTTTTCACAGGAAGTCACCTCTTGCTGGAATGCCAAGTAGGATGCTGAGCCAGCAGGCGATGCTGACAGGCTTGCAGAAGGACCACACGAGTGCTGACCACAGAGAGAAGCCAAGCTCGCTCGTCCTTCCAAAGCAGAGGTAGTTCTGCCCTGTCAGAACAACTTTTGAATGTCAGAGTTAGGGGACAGCTTGCAGAGGCAGAGACAGATTTTGACTGCCAACTATTTTCCACCGTAGTGAATCAAGCCTTTGTTCAGATCCCTGTAATTCTGGGCATAAACTCTATTTTGAGATACCAATTAGGAGAGTGCTTGAGCCCTGTCTTTTTCAAGCATTAAATTTAAACAAATGCCTAAGGCACTCTTCAGAAACACAGTAACTTTCAAATGTAAGATAAGAAAAGAAAGCCCTCATGTCAGAGTCATGTTCTTCATCGAAAACTTATACAGAAACCCTGGAGGAAAACCAGAAAGAGCCCAGTGGGAAAGGAAACTTCTAGAGCAAATCTGGATTTCCATTATTGCCACCACACCCACAATGAGCAAACATTTTGAAATACACTAGGCACACTAGCACTTGGGAAGCGTATAGGCACATATGCCTTTATACCCAGGTATTTATGTATGATATATTCACCTATGCAAGCAATGTTACTATATTGATAGGATATTTTGAGATTTTACACACATATTGCTATAGTTTACTAACAAAAAGTCAACTTTTAAGTGTCAATCCCACTATAGCAAGGCACTGCGGTTGCTTCAGGGGGAAACAGCCTCCAGTCAGCTGGGTTTTAACAAGGCTCCTTTTAGAGATGCCTTCTAGCAGGGCTTGAGACTTTCTGTTGAGTCATATTTATCAATTTTTGCAGACTCACCTCCTCGTTTCTGGAGTATCCTGCTCTGAGTTTGATTGATGAGTTAATTATTATGCCAGTATTATCTCACAACAGCAGTACTGCTTTCTGCGCAGTGCTTTGTTATGCATATTGACTTGGTATTGACAGTCCAGGCACCAAAAAAAATGCAATTTTCATATTCTCAGAATGTTTATAAGTAAAGAAATGCCTCCTGCTCAATCTTTGGTCAATCTGAGACAAATTCTCCCTCCTTCCAGAGATCTGAAATATTGTATTTCTAACAAACGTTAAAGTTCTAAAATAGAACCTCCATCTTATTCAAAAAGCAACTGAAATGCCTTGATCATTACTATTTTTTTTTGCTTGCTTAGACTGAATGCTTATGTGAGTAGATGCACTGTGTGTAGTACACACAAAGACACAAAAAATAGCAAAAGATGTAGCTTCACTTCTGAAGAAGCAGAGAATAGATGTTTTGATCAGCCATTCCCAGGTTGTTTCTTTATTTGTTTCCACTTTTTCAGTGGCGAGTTATTCAGCAGTACTAGGAAGCTGTTTGATGGAATAATAAGACACGTTTCATCCCCAAACACCTTTTTCCTCAAAAGAGCAGCAGAACATCCTATTTTCTCATTAGCTCATCCACTAACTGGATCAACTTTGTTATATCAGTATCATCCCAGTAATGTCCAAATCCCGTTCAATGCTGTTTAAGTCACAGTCTAAACATGGCACCTCAAGTAAGTTCATCAGAAAGCTCAGTCCTCAAACAAGCGGGGTCTTTCCCCGTACAGGAGGCAGTGAGAAAGTGGGAGAATAACATACCCTTGGAATAATGGACCTAGTTTATACTTTCTCTTACAATGCAGCTGAAGTGTGCTGCATGTAGACATCCCATTTTTGGTTTGCACCAGTTGTCTAAGTAACCTGTTGGCCTCTCTGCACAGGATATTTTAATTTCCTACCAGTTTACATGGTTTGAAAGTTGCTGGAAAAAATTATCAAAGAAATAACTGATTGTTGCAGTTTGGTGTAACTGTTGCTTCAGTGGCTCTTGTAAGCTGCAGTTACAGCTTTCTGCAAGCCCCATATTTTGAAAAACATTGGTACATTCAAGGCCAAATTTGAGACCAAGCCTATCAGAGCTGGTCATAGCGCCTCTGTGAATCACGTATAGGAGAAAAAAAACTGCTGGCAGGCACACTTTGCCACCGGAGCGGGAGTGAGAAGATGTAACAAGCTGCACAGACTCCAAGGCCAGGGCCAGAGGACGGGGGGGATGTGAAGAGAAAGTTTCCCCTGCAGCTCGTGGTGGAGTCCATGGTGAAACGTGTGTCCCCCCGAAGCCCATGGATGAGGACGGGGAGCAGAGACAACTATGCCCTGTGAAGATTGATCCATGCCTCAGCAGGTTTGCCAAGGGACTTGTGACTTTGC